>CM026073.1:34124950-34324950 GCA_014839685.1 Anableps anableps | reverse complement strand
CGTCTCCACCCTGGAGGTTTGTGGACGAATGAAATCACATCTTTATTGTTACCTCCTTGTAAAAGCATCCGTTCTTAAAACGAAATCTTTCTCACGTGCCTTCAGTTTTATGCTGTTGTTAAAAGGAAAAACTCATGAATCCTCTTTATTAAAAGCCTCTATAGGTTAATAAAAGTCTTATAAATGCCAAACTTCAGGAAGTCACGAGAGCACTTGGAGCTTCAGGAGCTCCTGAAACAGAACATTTCCTTCATCTGTGACCTCTGAACCCTGGACTCGAGCTGCAGCGGCGGTTACCGTCTGCCTCTCAGCTCGCCGAAGCAGTGAGAGTGTGGCTGTAAAAGCAGGTCAGGTGGTGTTGTTTGCCCAGGTTGCCTTAACGCTCAGCACGGTAGGAGCAAATGGGCTGCCTTATCGCTGCCGACGAGGAGGAGGGGGGGCTTATCATAACGCGGGCTGATTCCTCCTCCCAGTTACACAAACACAGATACAGTATAGTCCCGTGTCCATCCCGATCCAGAGCTCTCCTCTTTATGTTTTCCGTCCTGTAATCTTTTAAAGTGAGGACGATCGATGGTTCTCCAGAATCTCTGGAAGTCTATCAGGGTCTCCCTCTCTGGACGCGACAGCCACACGTCAACCCGTTCTCACCTCTGGGGGTGTTTTGTACCAGCTTTTGCTTCGAAACCGCAGAAAAGAAATTGGGTTTTATAATTCCAGTAAATAATATCCACCAGCAGAAGGTCACTTTAAGTCATTTTGGTATGATTATAGGTCACTAGCGCTCATATTTCAACAGGTAGTTGATGTGTTGCTGAGCCGACACACAGTTCCTTTAAATCAAGGCTAAAAACCCACCTTTGATTAGTAGGAAGTGGAACTTTGGTCAATATTTTCGAATTACATTTGCTTGATGATCCTCATGATTTTGATGCATTGATATTTGCTTGATGATTTGAACTGCCTTGCTACTGAAATGTGCTATACAAATAAACTTGGCATGCACACTTCTAAACCTGGTGTGGTTTCAGAACGGAATGGAAAGCATGGACATTCAAACTAAGGCTGGCTATATATATATATATATATATATATATATATATATATATATATATATATATATATATATATATATATATATATATATATATATATATATATATATATAGTGTCTTTATCTCTTCCTTTCTAAATAAAGACCATGGATGTTAAAACTCGGAAACTACTAACCATGCATGGAGGGTTCCACCCTAAATCCAGCATCCTGAGACTATACGCGAGCCGTAAGGACGGAGGCAGAGGACTAGCGAGTGTGAGAGCCACTGTCCAGGATGAAACATCCAAGATCCATAAATACATCAAGGTCAAAGCCTCAACCGACGATGCGCTCAGCGAATGTCTCAAACAATGGGGACCAGAGGATGAGGTGCTGGAGGAACCATCATGGGAGGATAAGCCCCTACATGGGATGTACCACCGACAAATAACTGAAGTGGCTGATATCAGGAAATCCTACCAATGGCTGGAAAAAGCTGGACTCAAGGACAGCACAGAGGCACTCATCCTGGCTGCACAGGAACAGGCCCTAAACACCAGAGCAATTGAGGCTCAGATCTACCACACCAGACAAGATCCAAGGTGTAGATTGTGCAAGGAGGCCCCTGAGACAGTCCAACACATAACAGCAGGGTGCAAGATGCTGGCAGGGAAAGCGTACATGGAACGTCATAACCAAGTGGCGGGCATAGTGTACAGAAACATCTGTGCAGGATATGGACTGGAAGCCCCGAGATCAAAGTGGGGCACACCCCCAAAGGTGGTGGAGAATGACCGAGCTAAGATCCTGTGGGACTTCCAGATCCAGACAGACAAAATGGTAATGGCGAACCAACCGGACATCGTGGTGGTGGATAAACAACAGAGGAAAGCCGTTGTGGTGGATGTAGCAATACCAAGCGATTGCAACATCAGGAAAAAGGAACACGAGAAACTGGAGAAATACCAGGGCCTCAGAGAGGAACTGGAGAAGGCCTGGAAGGTGAAGACCACAGTGGTGCCTGTGGTCATCGGGGCCCTCGGGGCAGTCACCCCCAACTGGAGCAGTGGCTAAAACAGATCCCAGGAACAACGTCAGACATCTCAGTCCAGAAATGCGCAGTTCTCGGCACAGCCAAGATACTACGCAGAACCCTCAAGCTCCCAGGCCTCTGGTAGAGGACCCGAGCTCAGAGGTTGAGAAAGACCACCCGTGGAGGGTGAGAAGGGAATATTTTTTTTATTTATTTTTTTTTTTAAAATATATATATATATATATATATATATATATATATATATATATATATATATATATATATATATATATATATATATATACACAAAAGAAATGTTTAAATCAACATAAAGAAATAAACGAAATAAATTGTTGCAGTTTATAAAGTTCGCAAAAAAATTATTTATGTACTTTTTACAGAATTTATTTGTACTCTACTGGGCTCTATGGGCCAACTGGATGGATTCAAACCTTTCCCAGCAGAAAACAATACGTAACAGCCAATAACAGAAAGTTACCGTACTTTGAGAAGACGCTAGGGGTCCCGCAAGGTAACATACTTGGCCCCATCCTATTCTTCGTTTATTTTTATATTATATATATATATCCTAAAAAACAAAATTAATGAAAGAGCAGCGCCTCTCTGCAACAGATGCAGCCTCAGACACCTGTCGACCCTTGGACGGGCTGTACTGAAATGTAATTTCCCCCCTGGGGGGGCTAATAAAGGCATTCTGATTCTGATATACTGGATATCTGTATGTGATGCTGGATATACAGGGCGGGCTTTTATCGTATCGTTCATCGTTATCATGAAAAAAGTATCATGAGAATTTCATTTTATTGTGCTAATGATGTTTAGGACCCCAAAAACAAACTGTATTCTTGGAACTGTTACTTTTGCCATTTTCTCCACTGTTAGTTGCATGATACTTATATTTGAAAATATGACTAAATGCAGTTACTGTGTGCAGTTTAGTGATTTAAAAAAAAAAAAAAAAAAAAAATCCCACTTCTTTATGTCACTGGTGTTCTGAAATAACCATTTAAAAAATTGTGTACTTTTTTAAACGAGCAGTATTTCTGTTTTGGGGGGCTATAATGGCTGTGATATGCAGTCACAGGCATACAGTTACCTAAAAAAACAATTGATCACTTATTATCAAGATAAATACCACATATAAAAAAAATAAATAAATAAATAATAATTAAAAAAAAATAAAATAAAATTTTAGCTCCATGTCCCCCACCCCTACTGAATATGATGTAATTTAAAACCACATGAAAAACTTAGAAACTGTTGCTTTGCTATGCTTTTCATACACCCAATGATAGTCTCACTTCAATAATTAAACCTACTGAATTACAGAATAAGGAAGCACAAAAGGTTTTGGACAATAAACCCTAGTAATATCACCATCTCTATATTATTTCCTTGTTTGAACCTTTATGTTTCAAGAAGAAGTTCCTTTCCTTCAGGGCTATTAAGGCCAATCTGAAAATGTTGTTTTAAAAAAACAAAACAGGTATGTGAGCATGTTTAACACCAGTGGGTAGTATGATTTTCTCTATTTATGATTGTTTTATTATGGGTGTTTTATGCATGTGTGTGAAACACACACTGTGAAGCATGTGTGTGTTTATCCAGCTGGGTGGAAATGTCAACAGAAGTAAATTAGCTTCAGCTTAAACCTGCCATATTTACATGTAAACATACATCTATGTGCAATATCCTGATAAATTAACTAATAAATGGCAAAAATCCCTGATTTTTTTTTAAACACCTATTGAAGGTGTTTTGTAGACATAAGCAATTGGTACTGTTCATCTGCTGGAGAGAGTTTGAGGCCCGTAACACCTGTTATTGCTCTTGGTTTGCCAACTTCTATGCTTTGAAGCTCATCAGGTAGACTTGCTCCACTGTATTTTTATATTCGAGAAAAAAAAAAAAAAAAAAAAAAAAAAAAAAAAAAGGTCCAGATTCCAGAGGAAGCATATTCAGAAGCACTGATCATGACCACTTTAAAAGAAAACAGGAAAGTCTGGATCACAGGAAGGAAATCAGAAAGAAAGGAGGGCTGGATCAGGAGTTTCTGCTGAGAAACATCAGAGCCACGTGGCTCAGTTTCCCTACAGACACAGTAGAACCAGCAGAACTGAGCCTCAGTTCTGCGTTCAGGTCCGGGTTTGGACGCCGTGGTCTCTTCCAGTTAGACAAACAACACGGCGGCGAGTTAAGCCCTCAGATGGCTCCCTGAAACGAGCGAGCATCGAGGTAATTACTGCTTAAGCAAACAGTTTGGACGGCGATTACGCTACCGTTGTTCTCCCTCCTCCCTGCTGTGTGTAGCCGCCAGAGCAGGGGTCAAAGGTGAAAGCATTTACAGCCGCAGCGAGCAGGCGAAGCGTGAAGCGCCACCAGAGCCGTCTCCTGGGTAAACAGCAGGAAAAAGTAATAACTCATCCACACACCAAACACAAACTGTGCTTCCTGCCTACTTCCCTCTTTTACTGAGTCTGACCACACACACACACACACACACACACTCTCTCCACCAGTGCTGCTTTAATGGAAACAATGCAAACCAAGACATGCATGCAAACAAATCCACAATCCACCAGGCACACCATTTTCAGAGCATTTCAAACAGCAGAAGAGGTCTTAAAGTGCAAACCTCAGATGGTAAACACCTGATTCATCCTGCATGGGAGGCAGCATTTCAGCTGGAAGCATCATCATCATCATCTGGCTGCATTCTGCCCCCCGCAGGTACCGTGTGAAAGCTAAACGTGTGCACATCTGCAGTCTGATGCAGCTCCCCACAAAGATATCTGATCTCCAGCATGAGAATCGTTGCCTGCGTGATACCCAATCAGTCACCATCGTTAATATCTGTCAGTGGCATCAACGACGAGCGAGTCATCCTGCTGATGCTGCCACTTTCCTCTTCTTCCCCTTCAGTTTACTCTACAATCTTCACGCCTTTCAGAGAACAGTTTTTAAAACAAAAAAAAAAAAAAAAAAAAAAAAAACACACAGAGATAATCAACTAACATCAGAATTTCCTAACATGTCTACGCTATCTTACACGGAATCAGGAATGAGTAATACGTGGCATTAATGCTAATTAAATTAATCAATGACAATGCTTGTAAGCAGGAATGGGGGGGGGTTGGAGGAGGAGAAAGCAATGCATTCACACCTATCATCTAATTATACAACATTAATCCCATTAGGGCTGGAACTGATTGCCAGGGTCCGGACCCTGGCTGCTCCCGCTGCAGCGGAGCCTCTGCTCCCGCCTGATAACTCTAATCACGCCGGGAGATCTGTATCTGCACCGGAGATCAGGCCCCGCGGCTTATCTAAAGTTCACATCGAGCTAAAAGCAGAACAAAGACAGAGTTAAAGAAACACACACACAGGAGGGGCGAGCCGCCGCGGCGCTGTGTGAGGCGGCCGAGTGAGTGTGCGCAATTCAGGGTTCACAACATGAATGAATTAGTTTCGTTTTGAAACAGCAAATATGTCCGTCTTTAACTTTTTATTAACTTCGAATCGTTTTATTAATTCAAAAAGGAGGAGAGAAAAAAAAAGAAAAAGGGAGGAGGAGTTGGGGGAGGTCAGCTTCCTCGTCTGACCCCTGCAGACGTCCTGGTTCGCTCTCAGCCGTGGGAGGCAGCCTTATTATTCATGCTGACCTCTGAGCTGGAAGGCTGATGTCACAAAGCGGCGCCCAATCAGCAGAGAGGATCAGCAGCCGGTTATCTATCTACCATCAGCAGGCCTCCTTATCAGCCTCAAACATCTTTCTCAGAGGGTGGGGGAGCAGCATGGCTGGCTGGGCTGCCATTAAAAACACACACACACACACACACACACACACACACACACACACACACACACACACACACACACACACACACACACACACACACACACACCTAACAGCCATGTGTTCTGCTCTCTACCTCCACTTCCTGCTGCTTTTCTCTTTATTTCAATCTTTTCACTCATCCGCACTGACGGCAACCTGTCAACGTGCGACATCCAGATGCAATTAGCCCTCCCTCCGTCTGCCTCCCCCTCCCACATTATCAGCTGCAGCGATCGCCGCCAACTTTTATCGCGTCTCCCATCTCAACCGCCAAAATATAAGCTCGGGGAATCCAGCCTCAGTGGGCTGCCTGCTTGCTATCTCCCCCATCAAGGAGAGGAGCCGTATCAGGCTGCAAGATCGCCAACCGTTAGGAGGGATGACGCACAAAGAGACATAGACAAATATCTATCTGCTACACAAACAACTCCTTCTCCTCCTCACTCTGGGCCTCCAGAAAGCCCCTGGAATTAATCCATTGTTGTTGGAGGGGGGGGGGGACGGTTCAAAGAGATATAAATACTTTGCTGTCTGCATGTTTTTTGTTTTTTTTTTTCCCCTCCTTTTAGTGTTATCTTTTTTTGATGTTATGTCAGGTTGGAAAGTTTAAAAATTGGGACTAATGAGGAACTTTGTGAAATCTGACGCCAGCTTTCAGCGCCTGTCAGCTTTTAAGGCTCAATGATGTTTTCAGTTTTTGTAGAAAAATGAATTTGTAAAAAGCTTCTGCTGCCTTTAGAGGAAGAAATGGTTAAAAACAAAACCCCCACTCCCTGCAAGCAAAGCAGCTGCATTTCCCTTGATGGCCACAAGAGGCAGCATTCAGATTCAGTCCAGCAGGCTTCAAGTTTTGGCTTGTTGTGTAATTTGGTTGTTTGTCCTTGAGCCATGCTCTATATATATATATATATATATATATATATATATATATATATATATATATATATATATATATATATATATGATTAGACTTTTTTTTTTTCCCCTATTTAAAAATAGTTGGTGAAAGCACAGCTGTTCACACCAAGGCCAAAACATACATATACTAACTTTACATGATTAGATTTTTTTTTTTTTTTTTTTTTTTTTTTTTTCTTGTTTCTGTTATCACTTCCTCTAAATTGTTGTTCAGGATGAGTTCAGTAAATGAACAGTTAAAAAAAAAAAAAAAAAAAAAAAAAAAAAAAAAAAAAAAAAAAAAAAAATAATAATAATAATTCAAGAATCAACTTTAAACTGAATGTCTAGGCTCTTTGTTACCATACACCTGTCATGACAAAATTTGATTATCATTTCCATGGTTATGTCTATGGAAAAAAAAAAAATCCCAAAGATAAGAGTTAGACAGAGAAAAAAAAAAAAAAAAAAAAAAAAAAAAAAAAAAAAAAAAAAAAAGGATTTAAGATCCAGCAAAGCTTCAAAACAAATTATGTAAAAACTTGTCAAACAGTAGATGATCAACAGATGGTTGCTGCATCTCTTATTGCAAACACAGGGTGGTAAACTTCAAAGCACAAAAAAAAAAAAAAAAAAAAAAAAAAAAAAAAAAAAAATTGATAAAACTGCATATAATTAGCTTGCTTATCTTAATTTAATTTATGACTTTAGCTTAACTCACATTAGTTTACCTTAGCTTTGTGTACCCCATCTTAAGTTAATAATCTTACATCAGTTTAGCTTATTTTATCTCAGCTTAGCTTGCCTTAGTTTATTTTAGTGTACCCCATCTTACATTACTATACTTAAAATGATTTTAGCTAAACTTAATGTACTCCAGCTCAGGTACACCCATCTAAACTTAGAATACCTTATCTTAACCTAAATTACTGTCCTTATCTGAATTTAACTTGGTTTAGCATATCTTGGGTTTTCCTAGCTTATCGGACGTTAGCGTGGCTTAATTTGGTGTAGCCTTGATTATGTTTAAAGATTACCCAGTCTTAGCTTACCCCATCTTTCTTTAGCCAAAGGTAAAAGCTAAAGTAAAACATCTATTTGGTTATATAATCACATGAGCTTGCCCTAGATAAGTTTATCCTAGATCATGTTAGCCTACCTAAAGATGGCTTATCATAGCTTTCTTAGCCTAGCTTACTTTACCTGAGCTTAAGTGGCTCATATCTTGGGTTTCCTCTCATTTTCATTAAATTATTTTCCTTTGGCTTAAAGTATCTTATTTTTTGTTAGCCTACCTATACTTAGCTTACCTTATTTTATCTTGGTCTAAATTAGCTTAGCTTGTCTGAGGTGAACACAGCTTATTTAATAAACTTTGGTTTGCCTAGCGAACCCTACCTTAGCTTAGTGTACCTAAACTAGTCTTGCCCCAACTTAAACTAGCTTAAATTGCTTGTCTGAGCTTAGCGTCCTTTAGCTTATCTTAATTTATTCAAGTTATTTTAGCGTCCTTTAGCTTATCTTAATTTATTCAAGTTATTTTAGCGTACATTAATTCTAATTTAGCCAACCATAACTTGGTCTACATGATCTTAGCTTATTTTAGCTAAACTTAAGTTGGCTTAGTTTATCTTATCCTACCATGCATTAGTTTAGCTATGCTTATTTTAGCTAAATTAACTTTATCTTAGCTTACCGAAGATTGTCATGTTTTTTTTTTTGTTTTGTTTTGTTTTTTTTTTAAAGCTTAGCTCAGTTTATCCAAACCTGCTTCAAAATAATTTTTACAAAAAACCACCAAACAGAATTTATCAGGTTGATTCTTTTTAAAGATGTCAGAAATAGGTTTTAATATTAAGTTAACTATTAAAACATAAGTGCCATGCCATAATTATTGTGCCTTGAACATGATGTTTTTTTAAAGATGAGCTTGAAATACTACTGAAGAGAGTTTCTTTAGCCATGACACTTGTTTAGTGATCAACTTGTCCATTATTGTTATTGTTTAAGCACACAGTGCACATCATTCTATCAAGGTCAGGTACAAGTACCGGACTAAAAATGTGTTGTTTTAAAAAAAAGAAAAGGGAAAAAAAAAAAAAAAAAAAAAAAAAAAAAAAAAAAAAAAAAAAAAAAAAAAAAAAAATTAAAGCCTCAATGACTATAAATAACGATATTTGAAATAAAAGGGATACATACATACATACATATCAAGCGATTCCATCACACAAGCATAAGAGCTAATGATGGGATAATCTGAATTTATCTTATTCTACCTAAGTTTTTTGTTGTTGTTTTTTTTTTTTAAACCTAAAATGTGTTTAAATGGTTAAACCTGTACAAGAAACACAAAGTCTCTCATTTTCAGTTTCTAATTTTACACCCTTAAATTCCTCAATGAAAGCTGCATCTACAGACTGTCGCAAATTAGTTTCATACGAAACAAGCCAAATAAAAAAGTGGTTTAAAAACCAGTCAGCATTGCTCCAGAGCTGTACCCATACAGCAGCTGCGGGAAGAGACGCAGATAGCTCAGTGGAAAGCAGAGGAGTTTTAGGAGTCAGGTATCTCCTGAGTGGAATCTGAAGGTGTTGGACCGTGGCAATGCTACTCAACACGACAGCAGTGTGACCTGGCAAGACTTTGGCTCTCAACACAGCGACAGTCGTAAGAGCAGCAAAGGTGGAAGTGGCACCAGAGGCTACTCCCTCACCTCCAACATATCCCAGCCGAACAGAGGGCTTATCACTCCCCACTCTTTCCTATCAAAATGTCAGCCGAATCACAAGAGAGTCATGGGGCTGAGAGCTCGGCCGATCTCAGCCCGGCAGCCCAGGCCCGGTGCGCGGGGCCTCACGGTGGACCGGGGCAGCTGATAAAGACGGCCGTGACACCCCGGAGACGCACGCTCTCTCACGCATGCCGTGTCTGAGCCGAGCTTATCGGCCTCGGGGTCTGGAATACGTCTGCAGGCCTCGACGCTGGCTGTGCTGGAGCTGCATGCTGGGAGTTCCAAACGTCACAGTGGAAGCAGATACGACAACACAGGAAGTGACATGGGAGCAGGTTGCAGCTGAATTCAGAGGCTGCTTCTCCAGACCTGAGCCTCATCGGTAGGTTTCCCTGGTTGTGTCTGAAGGATATGAGGAACTCTGCTGCTCCAGTCAGCTACAGACCTCCTAGGAAGGACTACATATCCCTTCTGGCATGGGAACGTCCACTTTAATCTTGCTCACCTCCTTAATCCTTGCAGGGATTAGAGAAGGGGGTCAAGCCTGGACTTGGGCTGGATGAGAACCCGACTGCTCTCCGTTTGCTTTAGCATTGCAGCCGCTCGACTCCAGCGGATATGGTCATCAAAAAAAAAAAAAAAAAAAAAAAAAAAAAAAAAGTTAAGTAAAGATGCAGATACCTGATTGCATGATTGTGTGCACACCCGTGACGTTAAAAAGTTAATGAATCGTTTTATTCGGCGTGAGCATTTAGAGTTCTTTGGGAAGGGAATATCTGCAACCAACGTCTTGACTTGCAAACATTTGCCAACTCTGGATTTCAAAAGGTTCTCCGAATCATTCAGATTGCGAGGACATTTGTTGTCCACAGTCTTCTTAAAGTCACTCCACAGATTATCTACTAAATTTAGTTTGTCATTCTGGCTCGCCCCCTACAAAACTTCCATTTCCCTCTCATGCCTGTGTTGGTCTCTGCACTTGGTCCCACAGTAATGCTCAACACCTAAAAATCCATCCTAATCCTCGGCTTTCTAGCAACGACCTGAAGGTTTTGGGTTGAAGCTGATGGCTATAATTTCATTCACTTTGATATAAACAAAAAAAAAAAAAAAAAAAAACTACCCCAGATCATGACGCTACCACTACCATGTTTCACTGTGGGTATGGCAGCATCATGTGACATGAGATCAAAAAACACAAAATGTGTTTCAACAAAATTTTAATTGAAGAAATGCCACACTTTCTTGTATTTTACATCAATTTTCTCCAACAAATGTGGGTTTGTTTTAGCTGAATTTGAACAGGATAAATGTCAAATTAATTGTAACTAAACAAAAAAAAAAAAAACAGATATTTTACCTGGAGTGTGCACGCATTTACACCTAAAGGCGATTTAAGGTCTCCAGTTAACCTAACATTCATGGCATGGACTAGAGTACCCAGAGAGAATCCACACATGCTTGTGGGAGAACAAGGTACCTGGCAGCAACTCTAACCACTGAAAGCTCAGTCCGATGAAATCCTGCAGCCTTTCAGGGATTTTAGGGAAACAGCCTCTAAAAACAAGACAATACAGATAAAAACTGAGCTTCAGTTCTAAACGTCTTTGTTCAAACAAAGAAAAAAAAAAAAAAAAAAAAAAAAAAAAGTTCCTCAATCAGGCCTGGAAACAATGATTATCTGGATTATTAATTAATCTGTTTGTCATTTCTAAGCTTGTAGGCTGAGAAGGGATCTTCCAGGCTTCAGCTCTCTGGTTGGTCAAAAGTTCAAATCACTTTCAGAAAAAACATCAAAAATCTAAATCTTCAAATATTTCCTGTTTTTTTTTTTGTTTTTTTTTTTTCCCCTTAAAAACGTTAAAGATTCAAATGTTGACACAGGAGGCTCATTTTCACCAGCAGTAAGTACAGGTCACAGGTGGGTTTATTCCCACACAGCGGTAAATAAATGATAACGGTTAAAAGCACTGAACTCTCACTACGAACGCATCTGCAGATCCTCTGAGCAGCTCAGACGATAACGATTTCAGTCAAATATCTACTTTCTTAGATTTGTTGTTTGTGTGACAGGAAGCCGAACATCTTGAGGATCTCCGTGGATTAGGTCCGATATCACCAAAGGTCGCGTTGGCCCTCCCTTAAACAGAAAACCATCAGCGTGTTCTGACAGCAACATGAGTCAATAAAGAAGAGGTGCA
This sequence comes from Anableps anableps, assembly GCA_014839685.1. Classification (NCBI taxonomy): domain Eukaryota; kingdom Metazoa; phylum Chordata; class Actinopteri; order Cyprinodontiformes; family Anablepidae; genus Anableps; species Anableps anableps. The sequence goes on along the minus strand of CM026073.1, from coordinate 34,313,193 downwards.
GCGGTTCTTCTGAAACAACAGCTTTTAACAAGAGAAGAAGAAACAATCATCTCTAGGCTACCCGTTTGCCACATTTCAAACATCAGTGCACTTTATTTGGGGTTTTAAGTGACGAGCATAACTGTGAAGGTGAATGAAAACGGTTCATGGTTTTCAACATTTTTTGAAGTCAAAAATCTGAAAAGTGTGGAGTGCATTTGCATTCGCGCCCCACGGGTTAACTTGGCCTGTTTCTAACGGCATTTTTGCCCATTTCTCTTTCGGATCGCATAGAGAGCAAATGTGAACATCCAATTTCTAATTTTCCAACACATTCTCAATTGAATTTAGGTTTGGACTTTGACTAGACCATTCTAATACATGGATATGCTCTGATGTAAACGGTTCCGTCGTAGCTCCGGCTGCATTTTCAGGGTTGTCCTGCTGGAAGGTGAACCTCCACTTCAGGTTTTCTTCCTCTGCTCAGCTCCACCCATCTTCCCATCCTGAAGGAAGACATGATGCTGCCACCGCCATGTTTCACAGTGGGGATGGAAGTTTCTGGATGACGTGGGGCGCAAGTTGAATTTTGGGTCTCGTCTGAGCAGAGCAACCTTCTTCCACATTATTTGCAGCGACCTCTCGTTGGCTCGCTTGCAAAATGCCAACAGAATAATCACTGGATTTTCTGATCTGAGATTTTAGAAGGTTAAGACCCTGCTTTAAACGTCTCCACAACTTCCTCCCTGAGCTGATCTTCATGAAGCTGTTTGTCCTCTAAAAAAAAAAAAAAAAAAAAAAAAAAATCTCAGCGGACTTAAAAGAACAGCTGAATTTTCTACTTAGGTGACTTATGAGGGATGCACAAGATTTCATTTAAAAAAGGTACGAGTAAAGAAGATGAAACACAAACACTCCACACGTTTCAGATCATTTGTAAACAAAAAGCGTTGCAACCTTTTTCTTCCACTTTTACGCTGTGAAAAGTGGAAATAAAGTGCATGAAAGCTTTGCTGGTGTAACGTTGACAACATGCGGAAAAAGTTCAAGAGTGAAATACTCCTCTGTGGCGAAATGCACCTGCTGCAGCCTGGATTTGATCACAGAGATCAGACCTTTATGGCTGCAAACATGAAGGCATTTCTGTGCGGTGATATCATGCAGACTAAACTTCCAACGTGTTGCCAGCAGACGGGAGGTTTCTGAGGACAGGGTGACACAATCAACGATGCAAAAAGCCAAACAGACAGATAAGACACCTTCCAGCTGCAGCCTCCTAACTGCTCCTGAACTTTCAAACACAACTCATTACAGCTCCGTGCGCAACAGGCCTATTAATAAGCTTTTTCTTCTTCTATCAACTCTGAACATCAGTTACCACCTGATAAAGCGTCACAGGTCTTATAAACAGGAAAAGCTCGTCAGGCTCGGAGACCAGCCGAGCGCCGGAGCCAGAAAAAGGGCCCCTTTCAAGCGGCCCCCTGATGCATTATTGAGTTAAAAGGATAGATGGGGAGAAAAAAAAAAAAAAAAAAAAAAAAAAAAAAAAAAGATCCGATTGTGAACAGCTATCAGCGGCTGAGATCAGCCATGCAGGCCTATCTTCAGCCCCCATCTCTGGGAGAGAGAAGGAGGGGATGCTGAGGGGATGGGGGGGGGGGGGTTGGCAGCCTGAGACTGAAAACAAATAAATAAATAAATAAATAAAAAGGATCCAATTTTAATCTTTATCTGAGCTCACATCGGATCGCTGCTTTATCTCTCCTCACATCGGCTTTTTCAGAGAACACTGACGTTTCCACAACAGAATTAAACAGGAAGCCGCGGCGACACATTCAGCTCAGCTGCCGATGGACAAAAAACACAGAAAAACAGGCTGAACGCAGAGAGAAAGGGAGAGAGGAAGGAGTGAAAAGTTTCCTGCGCCGACAGGGAGGCTCTGACAGGGATGAAACTGGGAGGGAAAGCTCTGCAGCTGAGCCCAGTGTAACTGTTGTGCTTCAGTTTGGTCCTCAGAGGTGGTTTTATATCAGATTTACTGAGAGACGCTGAAGTTAGGATCTGATTTGGCTCCTGGTAAAGGGCCGTTTCACAGTTTTTTTTTTTGTTTTTTGTTTTTTTTTGTTTGTTTTTTAAATGAAACTCCAGCGCTTTGGATCTCACACTGATTAAAACTGGACAGGATTCATCTAAAAGCGATGATAAACATCCTGTTACGATCTGTTGAGCCCTTAAAAAAAACAAAACAAAAAAAAAACAAACAAAAAAAAAAACATCCACTTTGATTTAAATACTGTCAAAATAATCTACTCGAATTCAATATCGACTGGATTATTTAATCTCATCACAGATGTGTGCAGAATAACCTTCATCCTGCTCGTAAAACCCCACAATTTGGTGATTTTATGCTTTTTTTTTGGGGGGGGGGGGGGAATTTATACCACCTAACTTTAGATCCAGCTTGATTAATTATTTGTAAAACGCTCTATAATCCGTGCAATCATTTAAAAACGGCATTTAATGCAGCAATTGCTACCACATAATCAGGGTTTGATTATTCTGCATCATTTAGATTTCAAATACTGGAATAAAAGTTATACAGATTAAAATGTTTTTAAGCATAATCCAGTCCAGGTGCCACCACTTTAAGCGTTTCATATTTGGAGCCAGAGCCGAGCTCCAGGTTTTAATTTTTAGTGGAATAGCCCTTTATCCAAGTGCCGAAGCAGAAGCTACACATCAGACACCAGCTTCAATGTCGTCTTTACTCGGAGAATTCCCAGTATCCCGTCTCTCTGAGAACATTCCCATGAAAACCAGCATGAAGGAGGAATATAGAACTTATCGGTTCCTTACGCTTAATCTGCCGGGGTTTGCTCTGCTTTCTCCGGGACATGCTGGCTCTCCTCCTCCGTCCGTCCGTCGGTCCTCCCTCTGGTGGCGGCTTCTTTCTCTTCGTCTGCGGCCGTTCACAGCTCAGAGATCCGCATGACCCTCCAGACAGCTGGGGCTACCTGTGGCCGCTGAGTCCGCACCTCGTCCTCCGTTTTCCCGGTTCCTTTTATTCCGTTAGCGGCTGTCGGACAGCTGGTTACCTTCAGAAAGCGTCGGTTCCGAGGAGCTCGGCGGGATTCCTGCTGCTGGTTTCTGTCAACTTTCCTCTCACCGGTCCGCCCACTGGTCCTCCTGCGGGGTGTCTGAGCCGGAGAGCCGCTTCCAGTGGAGCCGCAGCGCTACAGCCGAACTGTGCGACTACCAAGGCGGAGCACAAGAGGAGGAGCGTCCTCCCGTGCGTCTGACGTAGCGAGACGCACTCATCTCCTATTGGTCGACACACAGGCGTTGTTTTCAAGCCGTCACAATAAAATAAAAGCTTATATATAACCACCAGGAAATCAGAAAATAATTCAAAATTATACTAAAATAAAAAAAAAAAATAAAAAGTTTAAAGTAATAACTTAAGTGAAATTAGACAAATGTATTAAAGAAATAGAAAAATCTGTCAAAATGCAACATATGAATAATAAATCCAAATATGATTAATTTGTTTTAAATTAGACCTAAGAAAATGGAATTAAAAAAAAAAAAAAAAAAAAAAAAAAAAAAAAAAAAAAAGATTTTTTTTTTTTTTTTTTTTTTTTTTTTAGATCTGAAACGTAATTTTAAAATAGTTAAGAAAGTGTTTATTTTTTAATTCATTTTTTAAAAGTGTTTTGTTTCCCCCCACATGAAGTATTTAATAATTTACCCTGTGGAGAGAGAGAAAAAAAACAAAAAACGTTTAAAGCTTCAATAACATGAAATATCCATCCGTCCATTGATTGTCTACACCTGCTTATCCTTACAGGATCGCAGGGAGGGGGGCTGGTGTCCATCTCCTGCAGTCATTGGGCAAAAGGCGGGGTACTTCCTGGTCAGGTAGCCAGTCCAAAGCAGGACACACAACACAATCAAGCACACACACACCTAAGGACAATTTAGAGCAGTGGTCTGAAACTGCATTCCTCGAGAGCCAGAGTCCTGCAACTTTTAGCTGTCTCTCTGCTTCAGCACACATGGCTCCAATATGAACTCATTAGCAGAGCTCTGTAGCGCTTGACTGCATGCCAGTGCAGCAGTTTCACCTTGTAATTCAAGAGTGTAGGACAAAGGACACATCTAAAAGTTGCAGGATTCTGCAGTTTGAGACCAATAACCCTAACAGTCACATTTTTTGTATTGTGGGAGGAAGCTGGAGTACCTGGAGAGAACCCAGACTTGCACAGTAAAAACAAACTCCATGCAGAAAGACCTCAGGCCAGGATTCAAACCCAGGAGCTTCTTGCTGCAAAGTCACTGTGCAACGCCACCATGCAGCACCTGTCACTTTGCAGCCCATAACATGAAATAAGGGGGTTTTTTTTTGTTTTTTTTTGTTTTTTTTAAAGCTATAAAACTCATTAAAATAAAACGAAACAAATGAAGAGCAGGAGCTAATTTGAAAGCATAAAATAAAAAACATTACACAAAAAAAAATCAGTCAAAATTAATCAAATTAATTCTAGTTAGAAAATAATTTCATAGCTTAATGTGAAAAATCATATTACGTAATCTTGAATGATTAAATTAGTTTGTTTTCATATATCAGGGGTATAATTTTACTTGCTTAAGCTAACAAAATAAAAAGGAATCAGTCAAAGTAAATTCATGACATTTTTTTTTCTTTTTGAACATTAATAAAAGTTATTCATATTACCTCTGACTCTTTACTGCGAGATAGATATGAACTTCCCTCAGCAGAGAAGCTAAAAAGATGTCGCATTTGTTGCTACTTCACTTTAAAAAGACACATGAAGACTGAGCTGGTTTCTGTCAAAGCTATCTGCTGCCATCTAGTGGACGCTTTGAAATGTTCAGTGTGTCCTGATTCTGTCTGTAAATAATAGAGTCCTAGAAAATTACCCACCAAAATGTTTTTTGCACAACAAACCACTCTGAAACGTGTTTTCTTATTCTTTGTTTCATCTATGTAGGAACAAACCAACAAATGTGTTGATGAAGAGCTAAGAGGCAATTTCTGAGTAAGATAAGGTAAGCTTTAATCAAACATGAACTCTTAACCAAGCTGTAGATGCTTGTTCTGACTCTGAACCGCTTCCTCAGGTCGTGGAGGTGAATAGCCAATGTGGTGGTATGTAGCATCATCCTCTCAACAGCAACCCTCCAAGCCGGTCTACCAGAACCCCAGTGGACAGGTTGGCAGCTCTGGTGTCCACAGCAGTTATCCTGGATACTACACCGGCAGTGCTGGAGGTACCGCCAGCGGCTCTACTTATGGGACCCAGCAGAGCAGCCAGCAGGGAGCTCCAGCTGACAGCAGCCCTTTACCAGTTTGCAGAGGAGAGCTGGAGCTCTTCATCTGATCCCAGCGGCGAGGACGAGCCGGTCTTCACTCCTGTAGATGACCAGGATCAAGTCTACGCCTACAACTCCAAGTCACGCTACAACCGTAAGCAGCTGAGGTTCAGCCAGTTCCGCTACACCCCAACAGAACCAATCGTCCTGCAGCCACCAGTGTTTCCCTAGCCTGGGAAAAAGCCTCATTATCCAGGCCAAAAGGGCTACTGAAGATCTGTGGTGAGGTTCATGTCACTCAGTAGGTTAAGATTCTGCTATGGATGATTTGACTCTGGATTCTCTGTTTGCAGATTCTAGAAGAGCTGCTTGCAAACGATGCAATAAAGCTTTAATTTGTTTGGCTTTAGTTCTTTAGAGGCTCTAGTGACTGAAGACCCTGTCAGAACTTACCTGGTTGGGTATCACTGCTGTAAAGCATGACCTTGCTGGCACTTGGGCGAAAGAACTGTCGAGCACTAAGCTTGTGGCCTCTAAGTTGCTCTGAGAGTGTTTCAGAGGGAACGTAACCTTAATCTGGAGGATCTAATTTTAAATTATGAACCTATAATTCTGACTGAAGTCTAATTCCCAGCCTGCAAATGAAAAGCAGGAAGTCTCACTAAGGTTAATGTTTACAAATGCTCACAACTGGGTTTGCAGAGGCTCATCTTCCACCATCCAGGACTCTTCCAGAAAACTGAAACACCTGTGTTGACTCGTTTCTGATTCAAAGCCCCTGAAGTCTCAGTTTTTAAAAAGTAAAGTCTTACAGGAGCAGGCTACTGCCATGTACTAAATCCAAAACTATGGCTTTTGGATTCTCGCTAACTTGTTCAATGACGCACACAAGCTCTCCTAGTAAAACAGGACTATTTGGAAATCTTTCAGGCTCCTTTTGGATGAGATGTGCTTCAGTTTGAAATAGAAGTGATCAGTCTCTGGGCAAGGAGACACACAAAGGCTTCAGTCGTAACACGGTACAATCCATTTAATGCAAGCTGTTCCAAGCCACTGACTTCACAAAGACCGTCTCATTTTTTGCTTCAGATTTCTTTAACACTAAGTTTTCTCATAAGGACAGGTTAAAAGTGTACAAGCCTTTTATACTACGCATCCTAGCTCTTTGCAGGTTGGACTGCAGCATCAGCAGATATGCAGATATGAACTCACTGTTTTTAAAAAAAAAAAAAAGGACCATGGCAGGATAATCATCCATTTGAGAAAAGTCATAGGAAGGGTGGAGGGAAGCCCTGACTTCCTGGAGGACTCTTGGGTGTTCCAAAGAATAAATGGATCCTCTAAACTTCAGGATCTGCTCCAGGTCTTTCAAGTATGATATAGCCAGAAAACCTCCAAAGCATGTTTAGAAGCAAGGGTCCCACATGCTTGCTTGGCAGGGATTGCTGCAAAGTCAATGGCTTGAAACAATCAACTGAACATCCAAGACTTTTTAGCAGCTTGCATTAAATGAAGTGATTTTACTGTTAGACTGAATTAGACTTCATATAATCAGATGTCTCCTTGCCCAGACACTGAACCTCCATTTCAAAATGAAACACAGTTCATTCAAAAGGAGCCTCAACCAAACATTTCAAGTGGCTTTTTCTGGATAGCACATTCCACCAGCAAGGCAGTTCAAAGTGCTTTACATTGTAAAAACATCAACATACACAAGTATGCATCAAAAATCATAAAGAGCAAGCAAATGTAATTAAAAAATACTGATCAATGTTCTACTTACTACTAATCAAAGGCAGCTCTAAACAGGTGGGTTTTTAACCTTAAAGGAACTGTTTCAGCTGCTTTCTGGGAGTTTGTTCCAGATTAGTGGACCATAAACACTGAAAGCTGCTTCTCCATGTTTGGTTCTGGGGATGCAGACCAGAACCAGAAGACCTGAGTGGTCTGGAAGGATGATACAATGACAACAGGTCTTTAATGTATTTTGGTGCTAAGCCGTTCAGTGATTTATAAACCAACAGAAGTATTTTAAAGTCTATTCTCTGAGCTACAGGGAGCCAGTGGGAGGACTTTAGATCTGGGGTGATGTGCTCTATCTTCCTGGTCTTAGTGGGAACGCGAGCAGCAGCGTTTTGGATCAGCTGCAGCTGTCTGGGTTGGGGTTTTTTTTTTTTTTTGTTTTTTGTTTTTTTTATTTATGGCAGATGTAGGAAGCCACTGTTCCAGTAATCAATGCAACTAAAGATAAACACATGGATGAGTTTCTCTAGATCTTGAGATTATTCCTTTAATCCTGGAAATGTTCTCCAGGTGATAGAAGGCTGACTTTGTAACTGTCTTTATGTGTTTCTGAAGGTTCAGGTCTGAGTCCATCACTACACCCAGATTTCGGGCCTGATCACTAATTTCTCGCTGTAATAACTGAAACTGCGCTCTAGATCGTTCCTCTTTAGGTCCAAAAGTAACTTCAGTTTTGTTTTTAATTCAGTTTTAGAAAGTTTTGGCACCTCCACGCATTGATTTTTTTCCTAATCATCTGTTCAGTGCTTGGATGGGTTCAAAGTCACTTGATATAGAGCAGTGTCTCATCTGCATAGTTATGGTAGCTAATCTTGTTATCTGATCTAGTAGGAGCATGTAGATATTAAATAGGAGGAGTCCCTAGATTGAACCTTGGGGTACTCCACATGTGACTTTTGCCTGCTCCAATGAGAAGTTGCCTATTGGCACAAAGAAATCCCTCTTTTGGTAAGATTCAAACCAATTAAGTACTGTACTAGAGAGTCCGACCCAGCTCTCCAGTTGCGTCAATAATATATATCATTGTCAACTGTGTCAAATGCTGCGCTGAGGTCCAACAGAACCAACACTGGTTCTTCCACAGTCTGTATTTGTGTGGATTTCATTTAACACTTTGACCAGGGCGGTGTCAGTGCTGTGGTGAGCACGGTAACCGGACTGAAAGACATCAAAGCGGTTTGGTCATTGTAAAGAAGCTGTTTAACTGTTGAAACACAGCCTTTTCAGTAATTTTGCTGAAGAATTGAAGGTTGGAGCTTGGCCTGTAATTCTGCAACAGTGATTTGTCCAGATTGCTCTTTTATCAGTGGTTTGATAACTTGTTCTTAAAGCCTGGGGGAACACACCTGATTAGAGGGATGAGTTTACTATTTGAATCAGAGCAAATGCAATGCATGCATTGAATACAGCCATATTAAACTTCTGAGAAAGTAAATCTGTGGTTTTCATGAGCTGTAAAATATGTCATTTAATGTGATGAAGCTTAAACTGACATTGTAGTTGAAGATTTGCCACTAATTCAAGCACTCACTTTAAGCATTTACATAAAAAGTTAGACACCAGGCTACTCTGCAAGTTTAATCTGGTGAAATGCCTTTTTAAAATTCAACTCAGCATTAGACTGCTGGGAAAAATGTACCAAAACTTGAAGTATTGCTCTAGTCCAGGGCTGACCAACTGCACTAATCAAGAACCAGCCTGCTCCATGATTAAGATCAGGAATTGCCTAGTCGGGTCTTAGAGAGCTACTATCCTCAGCTTTTAGGTGTTCCCTTGGTTCAACAAGCCTTAGTGACTCATTCTAAGACGTCTGCAGAACTTGATGGCATACCAAGGAGATAATTCAGCGATTAACTTGTGATGTACAAAGCATCACAGGAATCCAACCGTGAAGAACTGATGGATAAATCACCAGCTCCAGTTGAGGTAAACAAAGCAGCTTTTTATTTTAGCCTCAGGTTTAGGATTGATGTTTATGGCAGTAGAATGACAGAGTTTAAAAGGCCAGTAGTGCTCCTATTAAGAGTTCACAAATGCAGTAAACCTGAATTTTAGACCCAAGAGGGCTGCGCAGCTAGTTACAGTTGGACACAAAGAAAAAGGGGAACAGAGACCCCAGTGAAAGCAAACTTCCAGCTTGTGAAGTTGTAAATAGCACTTCTGCAGCAACCCAAAGTTGAAAGTCAAAACAGTTTGTAGTCAGGATGTGTGAGGTCTGTAGAGATGTTGCTACCTTTTTTTTTTCTGTACAAGTCCTGGAAGATTAACTACGTCAGACTCAGTTCATTTAGCGCCATTGCCACAAACCATGACTCTTTTTTTAAATTAACTATTTTGGTGACTTTACATTACAAAAAAAAAAAAAAAGCTCTTTTACAGGCTAATTTACCAAGACAGGAATAGGCTGAAGTCAAGGCTTATTCTTACCTACCCTATTCTAGGCCAGGTAAACACCTGCTTAAAACCCTCCAGATTAGGGTTACATTTAACACTTTTAGTTCTCCAGGGGGAGAGGGGGAAAAAAAAAAAAAAAAAAAAACACAGACTAGAACTTCCTACTAAGTTTCAGTCCAGGGTTAAAACCCAGTAGGCTGGCCCTCACCTCATTGTGCTGCTGTTAGTGCAGGATGGACCTCAGATTCCTCTGATAGTGAATCCAACCTGCAGGAGCTGCTTTTATATGATCCTCAGAGCAGCTGCAGCTGATTGGAGCTGATTGCTGAGATGGACCAGCTGCAGCTGAGGACAATAACGTTAAAAGAACATCCTTAATTTTATATATATATATATATATATATATATATATATATATATATATATATATATATATATATATATATATATATATATATATATATAGCAATTAATTAATGTTAATTTAGCTGTTTATACAAGAGAGCTTTTCACTTGAAATTTCACAGAATTTCTCTCATTCTTGCTTCAGTCTTACTCTTTAACTCTGACACATGAAGCTTTATTGTGAGGACAGGTTGTCTGTGTGCACGTTGTTTGTTCTCATGACGGTAAGGTGTTTGCTTAGACTGGATTGTGAATGTGAAGAGGTTAACATCTGATTTTCTTTTGTTTTTTTTTTTTTTTTTGTTTTTTTTTTTTGTTTTTTTGTTGCTGCTTTTGCATGAATATTGAGTGAGGTTTGTTGTAGAATAGTTTGTCAGGGACATCTAATGTGTGGGTCTTGCTTTATGAGGTGCAGGACTAGACAGGGCTCTTCTACACCAAGGGTGTTCAAAGGGCGGCACCGGGGGACAATTTACCACTCTTGGAATAATTTTGTGTGTCCCCCATCTCCAAGATTTTCACTGACAAATTTAAATCTTCGTAAACAGAAGATATTAGGTGCAAAACAAAGCATTTTTATTATGTTAGTCACATTGTTAATTCCACAGTAAGCAGGGCTAAAAACATGTAGTTTTACTCAGAAACAGACTTGGGCACACCCATTCATTAAACTTAGTGAAAAACAGCAACGAGTTTTGAAGAAAGTTCTTGTATTTGTTGCTGGAAATAGACTAAAAAACAATTTTCTGGACCAAACAATCTAGAAAACATTCAACCCAAAAACTTGGGAAGCTGAACAACTTTTTTTTTTTTTATAAAGCCAAAACTTCAATAATTTGTTCTTTTCTAGTTTGTTTCACTAAATTATTGTTGAGCAGGTAATAAAGAAAAATAATTCACTATAAATTTGATGTTTTTAACTGAAACAAATAAATTATAGACACCATGAACGTTCAACATCCAGATTTGGCCCCAAGATGCAAAAGCTTTGACCACCAGCTTGACGCGTCACCACTCCCTTAAACATCTCTACATGTCATCTGAAAACAATGTGATTTTATGTTTCCTTATAATCAGTGGTGGGCACAGCTAAGTAAACAGTTAGTTGTGCTAACCCTAAAGCATTAACCAGAGGTGGGACCAAGTCATTGTTTTGCAAGTCTCAAGTAAGTCCGAAGTCTATATTCTCAAGTCCCGAGTCAAGTCTCAAGCAAAGACAGGCAACTGTCAAGTCCAGTCCCAAGTCTGGAACTTTGAATTTTTATTTTATTATTATTATTTTTTTTTTTTTTACAAATGTTAAACTTTGTGTGTTTTAATAAATCTGTATTTATCTTAAATTGCTATGAAATGTGCAACTGAACTTACAAAGTATAAAAGAGTATTTTTAAAACTGCACCATTATTCAACAGTTCAAATCAACTTAGGTGCAAGAATGGGCTTCCTTTCAACTATAATTTTCCTGAATGAACATTCAGTGAAAAATGCAAAGGCACACTTTAAAAAAAAAAAAAAAAAAAAATGTTTTAAACTTTCGATTTTGGGTAAAATATCAAGTCATACGACTCGAGTCCACACCTCTGGCACTAACCATAAACATTAGAGCTAACACTAAAGGGCTAGACCAACACAGTATTTAGCAGAAGCTAATGCTAAAGCGCTAATTCTAACCATGTTGATGCCCACCATGTTATAATGTCATTCCCTCATCAAACACATACTGTGGCAGCCATTCTGGGGTGCCTAAACGCTTGCTCTCTCACTCTTAACCCGAATTAGTTGACTTTACTAGAAATTTGCGTGGAAACCTGTTGCCTTAAACCATTCTAGTTAGTTGAGTTAGCTTAAAGCTGCAGTGCAATGTAGCAAACACATTTAGCAGTCTTTGCTAAAACTGATTAGTTCACATAAATTTCTACCAAGTTGTATAAAATTATCATTTTAAGCTCAACGTATGTAGCCATATATAACTAATAACTAATGTATTAATGATATTCTCCCATTTAATTACGTTGTTCCACAAATTGTGTTGAATATAATACTTACTTGTACAAGTGAGAAAAAAACTGAGCAAAAACATTGATGGTAATGTGCAGAACTTACCCACATTGACTTCATGATTAAAATGTATTATGGTAGGCATATGAAAATCAACAGGATTCAGGGCTGAATTTTGCGCTTTAGGAAGTGATTCTTTAGAACAGGTCTTTCACTCATGGTTTCAGTTTTAGAGTTGAGTATTGTTAACTGTGTTGCTGATTTTGCTGGCAGGGCTTCGGTCAAAAAGCACCCAGGTGTTGAGTAGATTTTAAACTGTTTACTGTAGATCTGCATCTACAGCGATGCATTCTGGTTATAGTATAAATGTATTTTGCTGCGCCGCTAATAGGCCCCGCCCCTTCACTTCAGAAACGCAATATCCTTAGTTATCTCTACTTAAGATCATTACACTCTATAGTTTAAGTCAAGTTTATTTGTGCAGCACATTTCAGCAGCAAGGGAGTTCAAAGTGCTTTACATCATAAAAACATCAAAATTATCTAGCAAATACACATGAAAATCATCAAAATCATCGGCAAAAACATTGATCCATGATTCACTTACTTTATTTAACTGATTTACACTCAAAGTTCCACCTTTTGGAGAACCGAGCTGATCTTGCCCGGATCTGTTTGCAGATTTATGGTCCAGACTGCTAACCAAAGGCAGCTCTGAACAGGTGGGTTTTCACTCTTGATTGAAAGGAATTTAGTGTTCAATCAAAAAACTACAATCAACTAACTTTATTTAGCAATGGGACACCATTTTTACCAAATATAAAAGAATAAGTAATGATTACTAAAAAGTTTAATTACAATTAACATTAACATTAAGAGTGCACAGTTCCCTCCCCACAGAGACTTGTGGACACCAAACCTCAACCTCAGCTTGGGCCCCAAGATGACTTGAGGACCGTGAGAACCAAATGGATCAATGATAAGCTTCATCAGAGGAGTGGATGCACATGGAGGAGGGATTCATGCAAAAACAGCCACCGCGGTTGCCTCATTGTTTATGTGTAAGACATTTTTTACTGTCCGTCTCTGTGAGACTCCTGTTTTTCCTCCTGTTCTTCACACACGCCGTGGTTCTGGTTGGACGTCTCTGTTCTTCCTGCAAGAAAACGGTTTCAGATCTCAGTCTGAAGCGCCACAGTCCTCTCTGATGTGACGTTCTGTGTGAAACATTCACGCTTCCCGGCGTTCTGCAACATTTAGCTGATAAGCCTCCAACGTCCAGCATAAGCCCTCGGGCGGCTGAATCCAAACACAAGTTCAAGGAGCACATCATGTTTGTTCAGCCTGATGGAACACTGTGTTTTCTCCTGATTGTAGGAGGGAAAACAGACGGCGTTCCCTAACAACACCTCTTTTAGGGATCTGCTGTCCTCATTTTAAAAACCTGCATGAGCTCAGCTGCTTATAATTCAATTATTCCTTAGCTTATAACTGGAAAAGTCCAACTAGAAACAAAAGAAAAGAAAGAACGGGCATATAAAATGTGTTTAAAAAAAAAAAAAAAAAAACAGACATCAGCGTGAGGAAAGGGAGCCAACTCAAGAAACTCTTTAAACCACGACTAAATCTGCAGTTTAGGAGTGAAACGCTCCATGTGGAACATCTAGAAAAGATCATGTTGAGCTTTGAAGGGTGTCAAGCAGCTACGACCCAAAAGTCCAACGTGCAAAGTCTTTATTTGTTGAAGTGAAGCACCAGGGAGTCGGACCCTAACAGTGCTGAAAATGAGCCACAGTGCAGTTTAAAGGTACAATCTCCTCCTGTTTGCATTTTGAATGTTTTAATACTGTGAAAACTGGATTCTGTAGAACCTCTAATTAAATCACTGAGATGATTTGACTGATCCATTCTTCTTACAAAACATTGGACCTTATGTTCTGTAATTTGACATATTTGTCCAAATTGGGTATATTTAGTCATATATATATATATTTAGCATTTGAAGAAAAATCAGCTTAGCAAATTATCTGACTGGGAAGGATTAATAAATAATATTGGTATTTGTGAATAAAATGTTTCTTAAAATATTTAAAACAAAATATTATGTACATAATGTCTATGAAAAGCTCCTGTACAGCTAATTCAGCAAATTTTGATCTTAAACATGGATCAGTTGAAACATAACACAATGTAAGTGACAGCAAGGAACTAGCTGCAAAATATCGAATAAGAACAGAAATGCTGCCAAGTTTTGGCTTACTTTCTCTGAACGTTTCAGATTTTTCTAAATTCATTGAACTGATTTAAAACGTCTGATGACCAAAGATTCTCAGGCTTATTGACAGGAGCTGCAAACCGCCCTGATGGAATGGTAGCGTGGCAGGCACTATGTGCAGATCCCATATTAGGTGCACCAAGCCTGGGAATTTAATTATCTACCATTGTTGTGTGAATTTATTAGGGTTTGGGTAACTTGTATGAGTTGCTCTACTGACAAACACTTCCAGCAAGTCTGAGAATAGTTAAACTGTTACGCTTTTGCTCCACAGTTTAGTGGTTGATCTATGGGAAGCTGTTAGTATCAAAAAATAATCTGTATATAAAAATAAATAAAAAAACAAAAAAAACAAAAAACAAAACGTCGTGAAACTCAAAGTGTAAATAACACTGCGTTAAAAACACACAGCGGCGTACGTAACTTATGGTGGTGTGTTTTACATATTTCATCATCAAGAGTCTTATTAGTGCTCAGCCACTTTCGAGCATTTTACCCAATCACATGCAGACAAACACATATGACGTGATTCACTCTGCAAAGCGCTGAACTCCGATCAGACCCGCCCCACAGAGAAAGCTCCACCACCTCATTTGAATATAAGAACATGAAATAAAAAACGAAGTTAAAAAATAAAAGGCCCTGGCAAACATAAGGTAGCTCTACAAAATAAGTTTGAAATAAATAAATAAGTTCCCCATTAATATATATATATATCTTATTTGGTATTTACTTTGATTTTATTTAATGTGGACATTTATTTATTATTTATCAACAGGATGTCAGAGCAATTTTGTTTATGACTTGCCTAATGTTAAAAACTCTTTTCAGAGACTATGTTCCAATTAGGTTAATTGTGCCATCTAGAGCATGTTACCATAGTGTTGTGAACAATAAATTAGAGAAATAAAAATCAGCTGGGTCAGTCACAGGTGCTGAGCAAGCACGCCTCCGTTAAGGAAATGTTGCCATGACAACGCAAACTTACCCAACGTCACACGACTGCCGAGGGCGGTTGAACGGACATCACTCTGGGTTGAAATGGGTCAAAAACGAGGCTGGAGCTGACCTGTCAAGTCTCCCCGTTTTGGCCGGGAAGCTACCGTATTTTACCCCTCTTTCCCGCCGTCGTCCTGTATTAGTATTTTCCCGTAAACTTCCCGTATTATAATTTCAAAAACGCATTCCTGAGCTTTTCCAAACTGAAATGTCACTAGCCTCGCGAGAACTGCCTGCAGCAGCCTGGGTGGCAGTTCTCGCGAGGTTAGCGCCGACAGCGGGACCAACCCTGGAGCTACAAACCAGCGAGATGGATGGACGTAACGAGAGAGAAGGCGTTCCTGCCAAAAAAAAAAAGTTCAGAGTTCGTGTAAATATCTTGTTAAATGGGACAGCGAATTTAGTTTTCTAAAGAGGAGCAGGACAGCATTTCAGTGTCAACACAGACAGGCCTGTCAGATTCTGATCACGTAATTGTAGTTTGTAAGTGGCTGACAGGTGGTTATTTTAGATTTCTTGTAAACCTGCCTTAAGATGTAAGGGATCCTGAACCTTGGTTGTGCTGGTGGGACGGCTCGCAGCGGGAGGCGGAAAAACAGAAATCCAGATTTTTTTGAAGGAGAAAAACCCAAAATATGTAATATTTTCCAAAAATAAAATGAAAGTGGAATATTTTTGATGTGGGTGTTTTAACCTTCCGGAGGTCAAAAATTAATAACAACACTGATTTTTTTTTAAATGCATTATTATTTTTGGACAATGAGCGTTAAAAAGCAAAAACCGACACTCGTTACGGTCGTGACCCAAACGGTACACTTATAAACGTGCAATAAAAATTCAGTATTTAACATTTTTTTTCACTTTCACTGCATTAAATCTTTTCAGTAACTTCAGACCCATCTATAGATATAAAGTTTTTCATATTTTAAAGCTTTTTTCTGTTTTTTTTTTTTTTTTTTTTAATGCATATTTTGTCATGTGAAGCACTTTGAACTCCCTTGTTGCTGCTATACAGATAAACTTGACTTGACTTTTTGTCCAAAAAAAAAAGATTATTTTGGAGGGAATAACACAAAATATGCAATATTGTCAATATATAGACATCAAAGCTGCTCCTCTTCACTAAAATTATTCCAGGTATTTACTGACAACCTCCCCTGTAGGTTTCAGAAGTGCAGAAATAGCCGTAAGATGTCTCCATGGAGAGAAAGGCCAAATGCAGTCAAAGCACTGCTGATTCTGGCAAATGAGAAGTAATTTGGTCCTGGAGTCAAGATAGGAGGAGAAACATATGGCAGAGCCTCTGCATGTGTGGAAGACCACAGGATGTCCCTATTTTTTTTTTTTTATATCCATAGAGATTTCCCATCACCCTTTGCCTCCACCTCTTGGCTGCAAAGTTCCTCCATGGCCAGGCATCCATTCCTCCACCAATTCCCTCCTGCCCTTCATGTGAATTCTCACTTCTGGTTATATTCTGCTCAGAAAACCCCTCCTCACTCTCCCCAGGCTTTAAAACTGCTGTAACAGTCCCTCTGGGGTTAGTCTTCTACTAATGGCTGTCTCCTGGAGAAATTACCAGCTAAACAACGCTGCAAACTAGTCTAACAGGAGATTCACCAGCATAAACATGCTATTCCACTCATCCAATAGGAGAGAGGGGTCTCTCTCTTGATAAGGAAACATAAACAGAGCCAACTTTGACTTTGATTCTCAGATGCACCTGGATGACCATGCTATGCCACACATCAGCCTCTCCCTTGATAAAGAAAACATAAACAAAGCCAACCTGGCTCTTGATTCTTCAGATTACACACACACATACCAAACATTTTCTCAACCCCATTCACATTTTGAAAGGTCGTAAAACCATGTCCCCATTGAAACTTGATGAAATAAAGCAATGGGGCCTATGGACCTGTGAAGGTGGGTCATAAAACTAGTTTCCTTGTATTTTGAAGGTAGAAGCTTAGATTATTTTGGTCTTCATGGGAAAGTTGTTTTAAAATGCTAGGATTACAGTCCGTTGAAAATACGTGGTTATAATGGGAGTCCATGGGACCAAAATGGGACAGAAGGTAAAGAGTGTACACAAAGTGAGTATCTCTTGTTCGACATACCTTACAATCAAAAGGACAAATGCATTTTAAAAATAAAAATAAAGAAAAGTCCTGGCCAAGTTTCATAGAATTAACCTCTAACCTTTAATCTGAGTGAGATATTGAGAAACAAAACTAACCGTGAGGCAGGATGTCCCAGCCAAGGTGCCCCAAGGGTTAAATGTATGTAAAAACAAATACAAACATGGAGCTCATTCTCCCGGCTGTCTAAATATTCTGGACCACCTCTGATTTCTACAGAGGTCTATCTACGGTTTTCTGTGTCTGCTCTTCCAAGCCATGTGACCGCCGGTTAACTCTTTGCGCTTGTTTCTTGCCCCAGATCTGTTCATTTGGGTGTGCATGAGGCATCTGCAAATATTGCTGGGTTCAGAGAGCAGGACTGGTCTCTTTGATGATCAGAGTCCTGCATCGAGGTTAGGTCAATAGTTTAATCAATGTTGTATGAAGAGTGGAGGTACCAGAGGGGGTGGGGTTGTACAACATGCTTATTTATGGGAAAACTGACTGTAAATCTTTGTCTTTTGTTTCTGACTGCTCAGGATGAGTACAGTCCTGTTCATTGTTTTCCTGCTCCCTGTGCTGCTCGTGACAGCACATCCAGCACCAGGTAGGAAAAGTATTGTCACTTTTAATTGTGCAGGGTGAAACCTCCACATTTCTTGGTCTATAAAGTCAGACATCTGTTTTTACTACTGGATTAAAAGGTTTTTAAAACTTTAAAATGAAAAGAAATGTTGGTTATTGTTCTAAAGTTTAACGCCCTGATTATCAGCCTGTGGAAGCTGGAGATTTGTAGTTAAAAAGTGACGATGGGTGGAAAAAAACCTGCACTAAAAACTATTTTTTAAAACAAAAATAGTGCATATTGGCACCCAGTTGAGGAAGAAAAATGCTGGGGCCATAAAGTTTGTTCAAGTTGTTTTGAAACAGTAAAAAAAACCTTGAATCCAAGGTTTTTTTTAGTGTCAATTTTTTTTGTTGTTTCAAATCCTTTTTTTTTTTTTTTTCAACAAACTTTGTGGCCCCAATTTTGCTCCATAAATGCCTAAACTAAATTAAATTCTTAACAATATCATATTAAAATCTTCAAGTGGACTCCTACTTTTGATTTAAGAACATTTGTTCATACAGAGAAAAGAAAGAAAATACCTATTTCAGAGTAATTGGAATGGTGCCCCCTAGTGTTAATCCTTTGCATAACCACCTTTTGCCAATTGAGCAACACTTGTTTGCATATTTTACAGACTTGGAACTTGTACAATTTCTCTGAACCACATGTTTTCTGTAGGATTTAGGCGTGGGGTTGTAAATGGCCTTTTTGTATCGGATGAACCAAGTATGAGTCAGTCTGGAGAGGTTATAGGTTATTGTCCTGCAGAAGAACCCATAGGGAACCCATTTTCTGGCATAGGGCACCAAATTTTTATTTTAAATGGTTAAGAGTTAAGAGTTTGGGTTAGATACAGGCTCACAGTTGACTGAACCCACAACCGTCACAAGGGAGAGATTTTTGTAATCATTCAATGAAACTCAGAACTTGTAATGTGGAAATCTTTGGAGGAAGCTGATCAAGCAATAGTGCATGTAAGGAGTTTTATTTTGTGGTGGACCCAAATACAGAGAGGAATATAGCAGACTTGTTGAAGGTGAACATTTATTGTAAATGAGAGTCGAACATGAAAAGGAACGAGCCCAAAAGGAACTGAGAAGTATAAGACTGGAAAAACAAGACAGAGTTGACAGGAACTTGGGGAAAAACAGACCAATGCGGAAAACCAAATAATCTGGCAAGTAGAAAACAAAACTGACTGGCTTTTCAAAGTACTGGGAGGGTGACTGAGTGACATGAGAACCAGAGGTTCCACTGAAGGATTCAAGGTTTCACCATGATGACTTCAACAATCTGGCGAAGAAGTTAAGTTCATGCCAGTCTCAAACTGATGAGTGATAGAAAGCCTGTGTGATAGCGGAATCTGGGAGTAAGTGAGAACAGTAAGAGAAATATAAAAACTTAAAAGGCACCCACAAAAACAACCCCCACCAAACAACACAGTTCCAGTTAAAACCCAGTGGAGTTCAGCAAACCCTACATGTTTATGTTTGTCATGATGGAACAGAAAAGGCTTTTTCCTGCCATGCGTCTCAAGCATCCAGTTGGTATATGTAGATATTGTCTAATGGTGGTTGTAGACGCTTTGTGAAGCCCAAAGGCCACTCTTTGCTACAGTAACGGTGAGCTTTTGAAATGTTTCAACCTCCCTTACCACAGTGAGGACACTGTGCATGGTGGTAAGATAAACATGACTGCTCCTTCATCCTTGTTTGTTGCTGTTCCTGTTCCCCAGACTGTAGTTATAGTCCAGTTTATCCCAGGAGCAAATCTCTAGTAGCCAACACACGTCCATCTTACCTGTATGATATTTTCTCTTGTTCTTTGCATTTTGAGGAGTAGCTCAAAGTTGATTTTATATTCATGAGGTGTCTTTAAAGTTTTTTTCCCCCTCAATTTCCTCAAAATCAATAATTGTTTATGTAGAAAACATTGTTATTTTTCATTGTGTGTGATATTTTACCGTTACGAGAGAACCAAGCTAAATTTTACATTTTGGAAAAGAGTAACTGAGTTGATAAAGCAGAGAAAGCATCATATGATACAGTAATATCTTGTCTCTGTCCTCATTAGGGGGCAGTGATCTTGTGGTCTCTCTGAAAAATGGCCAAATCAGAGGAGAATATGTGACTGTAAAAGGCACAGAGAGGAGGGTGAAGCAGTACCTGGGGATCCCCTTCGCCAAGCCCCCTGTAGGGCCCCTCCGGCTGGCTGCTCCACAGAACCCGGAGCCCTGGGAGGGGGAGAGAGACTGCACACACCACCCCCCCATGTAATACCCCCAAATCACCAAACAAATAAAATCTAGCAATATTCTAGACACTTTTACTCTGAATGGCGCACTTGTTCATATCTGCCTCTGCTTCTTGGTGTCCATCTGTTCTCAGGTGCATCCAGGATCGAGAATTAGTCATAAATATTTCCAGAACCATGTCTATAGAGTTCATGGCACCAGAGGTTTCAGAGGACTGTCTGTATCTAAATGTCTACACTCCAGCTGAAGCCTCTCCAGAAGATGAGCTGCCTGTGAGTTTAACAGACTGTAGCTGCAGAGATCAACAGGAAGGCTGATTGAGGAAGGTGGGAGTGTGGTCTCCTGAAAGACAAATCAGTTATATCTATAATATAAGGCCAGTTGGTGAAGTTATCTACTCAAGAAAGCCTAAATTAATGCACTGAACAAGCGTGTGGCGACTATGGACAGAAAAACTCTCTTTTAATAGGAAGAAACCTCCAGCAGAACCAGAGTTAGTATGAGCCCCTCTATGCCTTAACAGACTGAGAGTTGAGACATTACGAATTAGACCAAAGTGCTGAGCCAGGAGGACTTTCTATTGGATAGAAAAGTAAAGCTTAATGTAAGCAATACCTTAATCAATAGCTATTTCCAAGAAAGAGGCACAGCTAAACACAGAAAGGACTGGGGAAGGAATACTTTACTAGAATATGCTCCAAAGAAATACCGTTTAAACCCTCTTAAGACCAATGAGAAAGTATGCAAGCCAAATCCTGTCAGTGGCGATGGGTTGGTAATAAGAGGGCTAAACACAGACAAGACCTACCAACAGGTACTTTCAATAGGAAAGAAAAGAGATAGTACACACAGTTAATGACAGGAAGCCCTCAGTCAATGACTCCATCCAGGAAAGAGACACAGCTAAACACAGAAACTGTGACCCAGGAATACTTTATTGAAATGTGCTCAAAAGAAACCCAGCTAAAGGAAAAGGCCTTAACCAAGAGTACTTTCTATGAGTAAGAAAAGAGAGAGTACACAAAGTTAATGGCAGGAAACCCTCTGTCAATGATTCCATCCAGAAAAGAGACATGACTAAACACAGAAACACTGAGCCAGGAATACTTTCTATAGGAAAAAAGAGAGAGTACACAAAGTTAACAGTAGAAAACCCTCTGTCAGTGACTCCATCCAGGAAAGAGACATGGCTAAACACAGACAGGACTGAGCCAAGAGTACTTTCTATAGGAAAAAAAGAGAGAGTACACAAAGTCAGTGGCAGGAAACCCCCAGTCAGTGACTTCATCCAGGAAAGAGACATGGCTAAACACAATAAAACTGAGCCAGGAGTACTTTAGACCCAGCTAAAAGTAAAGGACTGAGCAAAGAGTACTTTCTATAGAAAAGGAAAGAGAGTACACAAAGTTAATAGCAGATGTTGGTGTCTCCATCCAGGATAGAGACATGGTTAAACACAGAAACACTGAGCCAGGAGTACTAAGAAAAACTAATGAATATATGAATTATTGGCAGAAATAGATCTTTCCATTGCCTCATCCAGGAAAGATGCTCAGATGAACATAGATGCAGAGATCAGTATTTATAGTGTGTAGATACTGATTGTGCAACCACGTTTTCACTGAGCTCAATCAATGCAGATGTGTAAACATAAATATCAATCTTAGTCTGGTCTGAGACTGTGTGCACAGTCTGGACTGCACTGCATACTGGTATAAACTGTACTTCCTGTTTCCAAAGGTCAGCTGACACCATCAAGCTCTTGTGTTGTGATTCAGGTGATGGTGTGGATCCATGGAGGAGGTCTAACGATGGGTGCTGCCTCCCAGTACGATGGTTCCTCGTTAGCTGCATATGAAAACATTGTGAAAGTCATTATCCAGTATCGTCTCGGCATCCTGGGATTCCTGAGGTAAGAAAGTTCTGATGTTGTTCTCCAAATGATTGCTGGAAACAAGAACTTTCTCTGTTTTGAAGCACAGGAGATGAACACGCCAGGGGAAACTGGGCTTTGTTGGATCAGCTGGCTGCTCTCAGGTGGGTGCAGGAAAACATCAAGGCCTTTGGCGGCAATCCACAATCTGTCACAATCGCCGGGGAGTCTGCAGGAGGCATCAGTGCATCCATACTGGTAAAGACAACCCATCCCTGGAAAATGGAAGAGATCACACACTTCTCAACTGTCTAAACATGTTTAGTCAAACAGTTTTATGTTGGATATCTATGAAGCCATTTTTCCTGATAACCTGCAAACAGAATGTGTCTTTCTGCACAGACTCTGTCTCCACAAGCGAAAGGACTCTTCCACAAGGCAATCTTTCAAAGTGGAGTGGCAACCCTTGGGGCCTACACTTCTTATCATCCTCTTCCTCAGGCCCAGGTATAGACACGTGTCATTTGGATGTGTTTATATTTGGGATAGGGGTAGCTCCATGATTTTTTCCTTTGGAATTTCTTCCGGTATGTCCCACTGGGAGGAGACCCTGGCAAAGAAAAAACTCACTTGGGAAGAGGTCTCAAACTCCAGTCTTCAGGGGGTAGTGTACTGTAGCTATCAGATATATCCATGGTGATGGATGGATGGATGGATGGATGGATTGACCAATGGAGGAATGGATGGACCAACGGATGGTTGGATGGATGAACAGACGGACGGATGGATGGATGAACAGACGGACGGATGGATGGATTGACCGATGGATGGATGGATGGATTGACCAGCGGATGGATGGATGGACCAATGGATGGATGGATGAATGGATGCTAGATAGAGCAACCTCCTCTGAAAACCATCCAGGTTCTGAACAGAAACTTGAAAAAACAGTCAAAGTCCAAAGAAAAGTCTAGCAAACCTTCAGAAAGTTAAGTCAAGTTTATTTGTATAGCACATTTCAGCAGCAAGACAATTCAAAGTGCTTCACATCATAAAAACAAAGAAAGCTTTAAGGCCTGTTGATCTGGACCCAGTTTTAAAGAAATTAGACATGGCTCAAGACTTTTGCACACTGCTGTAAGTTATTTGCAGCATCCAAATCCAGTGCAGCTCTAATCTATTCATTGCATTGAATGATCACATCTCCTCTCTTATGGGCAGGCTGTTGCCAACCTTACTGGATGTTCCATCAACACCACAGAAGAACTGGTCCGCTGCATCCGAGGGAAAACTCAAGATGAATTAATTTCTGTAGCCAAGCAGGTAAAAGAACCATTAAAGACAGACTGGAAATATAAAACTAGTCTCATGTCATAAGGGAAATTTAACTCTTACAACCTGACTGTATGATACGATGAAATCGCACATTTATAGTGTTGACACATTCGAGTAACATCTCTTGAGGAAGAAAAAAGCAGCGCAGTGCTCTCTTTTTGCCACAAGAGGGCAGCCTCTGTTTGTCCTCGTCTGCTTTCCTTCCGATGGAAGCCTTGAAAAACACAGGGAGAGACACGTTTTTTTAAGGATTTATTTTTAATTTTTTTCTAAATTTTTATTTATTTATTTTTATTTTTTTTTTCCTGAATCAAATTTTGATCAGATTATGTTTTTCTTGCAAAATTTCCTTTGTTTCATGAAAATCAAACGAAACAAATGTACAAACTTTTTCTTTTAAATTTTAAGTCTTTATAACTATAAAATATATTTATAATTTTTTTTTGAAACAAGCATTTTTTTTTCTGTTTGACCCTGAAAAAGAAGTGAAAAAAGGAGCTTTAGGAGAGCCTCGCTTTTCTGTTTGTATCTGTGATTTCTTATTTTATTTTTACACAACAGATGCTGAAATGAAACAGTCTTTGACTGTTAGCTAAACCAGTTAAATTGGCATTAAATGGTCCATATTCTAAATATATATAAAAGTAGAAAGTTTTAAGATATATATAAAACTGTGCAGACTTTTGAGAACCAATGTATTTTTGGATGTCATATAAAACCACACAAGACAATTAAACAGCAAATATTACCATTTTACTGCATTACCACGTTTTGCATTTTTACATACAATGTGTAAAATATATGTTCATGCTACATGGATGATCTCCCTTCCTTACTTCAAGAGTCTACTAGTTTGTTTCTTGCCCCGTGATGTTTTTTTTTTTTCTTCTTTTGCTTAAAAAGAGGTTCTTACTGCATCTCACATAGTAGACATGTTAGATGTTACTGTATGAGTAGTGCTTTCATTACTTCCTGTTTTCCCATGTTGCTAATTGCTAATATTTTGTCATATGAAGAGGCACAGTAGCAAAGGGAGTGTTTCTCACGTCCAAGAAAGTAAATTAACTTGTTAAACCAGATATTTCTCTTTTTTTTTTCTTTTTTTTCCAATATTAAGTTAACTGGTTGTTAACTTACTCTCAAGGTCTGATGTTTGACCCTTGTAAAGTAGCTGCTGCATCTCATCCTTCACCCCTAACTCATCCATGAAGCTTCAAAATGTGTTCAGCAGTTTACTTTTTTGCTACCTAAATAAATCGTTGCATTTTTATATGAATAAAATAAATATTGGACTGTTGGCATTAGCAATAATTGTTCATTTCTAATCAAAATACGTAGCCGGCCCAAGGCATAGGTGAACTTTTGCTTGATCCTTGTTTATAAACACATCTCAGCAACTGATAACCAATCAACTGTGATTGTTTTCAAGCTCAGCCAATTAAACTTGGCTGCGTCTCTCAGATTTCACCAAATCTGTATTAAAACACTAGTAGTGGTGCTGATGTTCTTAACAGGAAGAGGGGCCCCAAATCATATTCTGCTCAAGGCCCCATACAACCTTGAGTCAGCCCTGTCAAAATATATTCTTTTAAATTTAAGTTTAAATTAATAAGCAAATGAAAAAAAAATTCTGTTTTGATATTTTTTGCACAATTAAATCAAAAAATCCTCTTAAAAACAACCGATGCACTGATGCATAAACTATATGACAATGTCTTACATCACAGACTGATGCACTTCTAAACATTAAACTAAGCATGTTTGTATGTGCTGTATTGCTAAATTAAATATTATTAATATCATTTTCACATATCCCTACCTGTAACCTCTCCATTTATGTAGATGATTCTTGAACAAAATTGCTGCCTGCTAACTGTAATACTTACATTTTCCACAAGATGGCAGAAGACAAGAGAAGGATTTGTTGCAGCTGGTTTTTGAGGAAAGTACTACTACTTTGAGGAAGAGGTAGAAATTTTAGACACTCGTTTAACATTTGATCAGTTTGGGGTTACAGGGTTGAGAGTATATTGACTGTAATATTCCTTTCTGACTCTGAGCACAAAGACTCACAGGAAATGCAACTGTGGCAGTTACTTACATACATGTTTCAAGTCCTTTTTCCTGCTTCTGTTCCTTCAGATGCATGATGATGTTCAGTAACAGTAACTTTGTTTGGTGCACAGAGTAAAATTATCCTGGGAGCCACTGTGGACGGTGACTTCCTTCCTGGCACAGCGGAGGTTCTTCTGCAGAGGAAAGAAGTTCTGAACATCCCAGTGATGATGGGAGTCACCAACCATGAGTTTGGCTGGATATTGCCTCAGGTGGCACCATATTTTCAGGGCTGAAAAGTTTCAGGTGTTTCTGTTTGATGTTGAAGTAATCTGGACTGGTTTGTTCTTCTCTGGTGGATCGCAGAACTTCGCTCCTCCTGGCTGGGAAAAAGGCATGAACAGGGAGTCGATTCTGGCTGTGGTTCATTTGTTTAATCCAAGCGGGGTGAGTATTTGAGAACCACATAGTGTATTACTGAACCAGCTCAAATAATGTTTTAATCAGAGATTTTTCTTTTGTTTTGATTGAAAGTTTTCCATTTTGGACCAAAATGCCAGTTGAACTGATTACAAAGCTTGGAAATTGCCACTGAACTGATGTTGCTGGGCCCTGTGCATAGCTCATTACTTTGGATTGTTAACTGAAGGAACTAAAGCTTATTTTAAAAAGCTTTAAAATCTGGTTTATCATGAAACATTAAAGCTGCAGTAAGTCACTTTTTAAAAAACATATTTTTTGTGTAATTGTTAAAACTGTCACCATGTTGTGACAGTATGAGACAGATAATCTGTGAAAAGATGGAGCTCCTCCACCTCCTCCCTGAGCTGCTATTACCATCTAAAGAGATGCTTCGCTCCCGACCAAAAACGACCAATCAGAGTCAGGAGGAGGGGCTTAGCGCTGCCAGTCACCCTCGCGTACGCGCTGCTAAATGTGCTAATGGTGGAGAAACAACTCACCGCTCCAGGAAAACTGTTTATCCACCGTTATCAGTGTTCATGCTAACTAGCCTTAGCATTAGCATCAGGCTACGTTGTGGTGAACCAGCTGTAGCCTAGCAGAGAGCAGGGGGAGTGTTTTAGCGGCGCGTACATGAGGGTGATTGGCAGCGCTAAGCCCCTCCTCCTGACTCTGATTGCATGCGAGGCCAAGAGAAATACAAAACGACTCACCCTAAAGGCCTCATGTGACATTAGAGCTGCAGCTAACAATAATTATTCTATTCAAACGATTAATCGCATAAAAAACTGGCTCCTTCCACAGATTTTTCATTCAACCAGTTAAGCTTATGTTACACAATATTAGAAATACATTAAATACTTTTTAAAATAAGAAAATAAACATTTTATTGCCTGACAACAGCAAGATAGCAGAAATAATCTGCCAGTGGAACAAAACATTTTCCCCATATTATAAATTAAGATGTCTTGTTCCACTGGCAGATTAATTCACTTATAACTAGAACTTTTTCATCAATATTAAGAAATTATTGACTTAAAACAAGCTCCTATATTTTGCTGAAAAAGTTACTTGTGAGTTAGTTTTGTCTTATTTCAAGTGTTTTCATGATATTTGCACTAGAAACTGGACTAAAAATACCTGGTAAGATTTTGTGTTTTGCTGTGTGGAGTGCTGATAACTTGATCACTGTGTCCATACAGTTAAAAAAAAAAAAAAAAAAAAAAAAAGCAGTCACTGATGCAACAATGAGCTCCTCTGTATACAAAACAGAGTCAGATGTGAGACTCTGATGTGATGTGATGTCTGACAGTTGGGTCATGCAAAATGTTCTAAAGGTTCTTTATTTTGTGGAAACACGCCTTGCCTCAGATTTTCAGTGATTCCTGAACCGCTCTCTGTGTTTCAGGTCTCTTCAGCCAACAGTCTTATCGTGGATGAGTATCTGAAAGAGGCGAAAACTCCAGAGGACACCCGAGACGCCTTCACGGAGGTCATCGGAGACATACTGATGACGTTCCCCGTCGTCACGGTGGCTGGATACCACGCAGGTCAGAAAGGAGCCTTCAGAAGAGACAGATGGCTGACCGAGTGTCTTTTGATTCCAGTCTTTAACCTTCATCTCAGCTCACACCTGTCTCCTGTTCCCCCTGGCTTTAGATGCGGGCGCTCCGGTGTACATGTATGAATTTGTGTACAGCACAGATGGAGTCAGGCGCAACAGGCCAAGCTTCGTGAAGGCGGATCACGCAGATGATGTTGGCTTCGTGTTTGGCGCATGTTTCTGGAATGGACACATCAGAATTATTGGTTGGTATACGAGCTTTTCAGTGCATTCATGATGATTAGCGCTGTTGCCTTGCAGCAAGAAGGTCCTGGTTCTCTCCGAGTACTTCCTCCCACAATCCAAAAACTTGGAATGCCTTTAGGAATGAGTGCATGTCTGTTTGTCCTGTAAAGGGACTGCCGACCCTCCCAGGATGTACTCCATGGTTGCTATGGTATTTCCCTCTTTTTCTGGGGAGGTGGGGGGGTGTTTATGTTGTTTTTATGTGGGATACTTGACATATTATAGACCCTTCAGTTCCAGTTTGGAAAGAAAAATTCTGAGCTGAAATATAACGAAAGTGAATGAGAGCTTGGGTTTGCACTCTGCAAAAACACAAAATCTTACCAAGTATTTTTGTCTAGCTTCTAGTTCAAATATTTTAGTTCACTTGAAATAAGACAAAACAAACTTAAAAGTAACTGTTCAGCATGATAAATACTCTTGTTTTAAGACAAAAATTCTTGAATATAGATTTTAAAAAGTACTAGTTCCAGAATTATTGACTTAAAACAAGCATATTTATCTCGCTGAAAACTCACTTTTAAGTTAGTTTTGTCTTATTTCAAGTGTACTAAAATATTTGAACTAGAAACTAGACAAAAATACTTGGTAAGATTTTGTGTTTTTGCAGTCTGGGCTGATTTGACAGAAAACTGTAAGTCCTACAGCGGTGGGAGACACACTGGGAGAAAGTAGATAAAAACGCCTGCATTTAGATGCATAAACTGCACGTTGAGATGAAAACCGTGAGCATGAACATAGTTTAAATTACCAAGTTTGTAAATATTTCACAAGAATTGTGTGACAACATCACTCTAAAAAAAAAAATCTGAATTAAAAAAAAAAAAAAAAATCAAACCTAAAGTGTTGATGTGTAAAAACTTCAAAAGGTATGAAAACGGCCGTTAAGTCAGATAAAGTCCAACTTCCTGTGAGCTGCTTAAACTTTGAACGGGGTTTCTGCTGGGAAGTGCGGCTGAGCTAATCCAGTCCATCCTCACAGCAGTAACCAACTAAAAAACAAACCTCATTTGGTGCTTCAAACTCTTCTCTTTCCATCTTCAGGCAACCTCACCAATGAGGACGAGAGGTTTTGTAGGACCATGATGTCTTACTGGGCCAATTTCGCCAGAACTGGGTAAGAAGTGAACATTTGACCATTAATCAACATCAGTAACGTTGAAGGTGCAGAAATATTCTTGTCGGGGTGGTTGTACAGCTGTATTTTTAGACTAAATCTGAAGAAACAGCAAGTCTGTAGATATTGATGAATTAGCAGTTATCCTGTACTTCCATTTTGCTGAAAAATTCAGACTTCTGCAGCTTTAATGCATGTTTTTTTTAATAATGAAGTGAGTGATGTCTCCTTCAGTCTCACCAGACTGGCCACTTAACAAATGCTCATCAATTTCACGGCACAAACAGTTTAATGTCACGGTTAAAATTCATGGCAGAGGCTCAAAAGTTTTAATTTCAGACTTCTTAGGTGTGTTTTTCTGACATGCTTCTGCAAAATACTGAGGAACATTAAAAACATTTTATCAGGTTTAAAAGATTTTAAAGTCAAATTCTATTCTTTCCAAAAGTCTTCGCCTCGATTTGTATGCAGGGCCACTAAAATAGTGCAACGATCTCTGCAGCAGTTTCCTAAAGTATTAATCTGCATCTGAACCCTCTGCACAATAACCTGTGAACAGTCTGAGCAGTCAGCACAGAAACGAAAGCTGCCACCAAGAGCTGAGATGGTCAATAAAGAAAGCAAACCGATTTTGGTAGTCAACTGTACCTGCAACAGTCACTAGAGGGCGTCCTAAGCAACCAAAGTGGAAGAGGCCAAAAGCCTTGTGTCCTGCAGGAAGTAAAATAATAAATTTGAAAGCTTCTTCTTTGTTTTCCATGTAATTATCCAGGTTGCTTATTTCTGCTTGTCTCTGACATGTTTGGATGTATCCCCAGCTCTCCTAACGGTCCTGGTCTGGTGAACTGGCCGCTGTACGACAGGCAGAAACAGGAGTACATGGAGCTGGGTCAGACCCAGACTGCGAAGCAGAAACTGAAGAAAGACAAGGTCCATTTTATCACCGTCACCCTCCCTCAGAAGCTGCAGCAGATGGCAGCAGCAGCCGCTAAAGCTGCAAACTGAGCCTTGCGTTTTACTTTTAGTTCAGGTTTTTAATAATACCTTTAATACAGCTGATGTGTAATGCTAATCACTGCCTTTTGAATCGGTTTCCTTTATAACATGGATGTAATTAAAGGAAATATATTAATTTAAAAGAATGTTCCTGTAATTTAACTTTTCTCTCACTCTTATTAAACTACATTAAATGCATAGAATGTTCCTTGCATGAATAAAATCTAAGAGTTGTTTGACTCATAAAGAAGGTTTCTGCACAAGTGTTCCTTCCAAACTCTGCAGCTTCAGTTTCTGTGCTGGCACTTCAGTGGAAGTCACACTATCAATCTAATCAACAGACTGATCGCTATAAAACAACAACGAAGGTGCTGAAATCGTCGAATGATCGGGTCGTTGTGGATGGTGATACTGTGACGAAGAAGGATCTCCAGTAGCAGTCAGGTTTGCAACGACTCTGAAGAGGCCTCTGACTGATGACTGCACCTGCATGACAGTCACTAGACTGTCATGACATGCTAACAGCTCAAAATTCGGGCAGCACAGATGATATTCCACAGCCGCATGTCCTGGATGACACCATCAATTGTTGACAAACACAGCTAATCCGCCTCATTTGCTTTTGCCGCCCCTCTTTAAATCTTTGTCTTGTTGCATGGTTAGAAAACTGGTGATGATGATCTGCATCCTCTGGGATTTGGGATCATTGTTCAGGCATCATTTGAGCTTTTGAGATGCTAATCAGCTGCTCCCAGTGGTATAAACAGTACCTTGTTGCCACGGTTACGCAGTGCAACTGTCCAAAGGTGAAAAAAATAAAATGCAACTGCACTGCACCCAAAGCCAGAGGGAATAACTGTCCAACATGCAATGACTGGACCAAAAAAAAAAAAAAAATGACGAACGAAAGTCAACAAAAAGAACAAATCAAAGCTAACGTAACAGCTGCTAACATGCTGCCGCCATGCGTGTGCATGCAGCGCTTACCTCTGAGGAAAAGCTGCAGTCATCATTAATTCACATCAATACGACCTCACACGCGCAGAAAACTGCTGCTGAAAATATTGCATCTGTACACGCGGTTTTCTGGTTCCTCAGAAACTTCAGGCTGGAGAAGGAGAAGGTTTCAGGATGTTCAAGAGGGTCTAGCTGGAGCTAGAGCCATCTCCTCCAGAGAAGACAGGAAAGACAAACGTATGCACACAGAAGCGCTGGGACCGAAGGAGCTTCTACTGAAAGAAAACACAGAACTCAACATCAATGCCAGCAAGAAAGTAGCAAAGAAGGGAAAAGTGGGCAGCATGTCATCCAGTAGCATAAGCCTAAAACTTAAAGGTTTGAACTAGATATAAGTTTTAAGCCTGGTCTTAAAAGTAGACGGGGTGTCTGCCTCACGGACTAAAACTGGGAGCTGATAACTAAAGGATCTGTCTCCCATTCTGCGTTTAGAAACCACCAGTCTGAGAGCGAAGTGCTCAGTTAGGAACATCTTGGACCAATCAGATCTCTGGTGTATGATGGAGCTGGTTATTAAGGGCTTTATATGTGAGAAGGAGAATCTTAAATTCTGTCCTGGATTTAAAAGGGAGCCAATGAAGGGAAGCTAAAATAAGAGAAACATGATCTCTCTAATTCTTATGGACATGATTGCTCAGGAGGAGGGATTGCTTCAACGTCAATGACTCAATGTGATCTGCTGGCCTTCCTTAAATAGTTAACTTTCATGGTAAAATTTAATGAATTGAAAGACTGCTTGTGATTTCCTCTAGTTCTGACAACATAACTAGATGTTTAGAGCTGAAAGACCATGATCATGTCACGCACTGGCAGAAGACTGCAGAGTTGACAATCATCCTCCACGAGGAGGGTGAGCCACAAAAAGTCATTGCTAAAGAAAATGGCTGTTCAAAGAGAGTCGTATCCAAGCATACTGATGTGAAGTTATGTGGAAGGAAGACATTTATTAGAAAATGGTGCAGCGGGAATAACTTTCTTTCAGCATTCAAACACTGAAGGTGTTGCTGGGGATTCACAATGTGTGGACTGCAGATGGAGTCAGGGCACATGCAGATGTATCCAAGACATGGGCAACAACTGTCAAATTTCTTCTGTTAGGTTACTCACTGCTGAGTCAGAGACATCAGTCTTACATGAGTGAAGGAGAAAAGGGACTGGACTATATAGCTCAGTGGGTCAGAGTCCTCCTTTCAGATGAAAATAGATTTTACTTTCTTTTAAAGACCCGCCAGTCTGGAGGGAAGTATGAAGTTTTCACTGTCAGTGATTGAGGAGACATGTCATTTTTCCCTTCCACTAAACTTTCCATTAATATGGTTGGATACAGCACATGACTGCCAAATTAGCTGTCTACTTGTTAACATTTCTATAGTAACAGTCTTTTAAAATCTAATTTTTGGGTTTATCATTGAAGGGTTTGCAGGGGATTCACAAGGTGTGGATTGCAGCTGGAGTCAGAGCCACAATCATTAAAAAAAATAAAAGTTATAAGCATTGAACACAATAAATCTCTGTAAATATATAAGTTTCACCGTTTCAATTAAATTACTAAAATAATTCTTCTTTTAAATTATGTTGTATTTTATTCGGATTTGTTTTTGCTTGTACCCTCTAGTTAAAGAAATGTACTTATTTTTTGTTGGTTTTTTTAACCGAGAAATACAGTTGGTAGCGTCATCGCAGCGCTGATTGGCTGCTTTGCCTCCTGACGTAATTGGGTCCCCCTGTCTTCGTCCTCGCCTCTGTTTGCGCAGGCGCAGCAGGGCAGAATCTCACAGTGGAGAAGGTTGATCCGCAGAGACACGGAGAGTGGGCTTGCAGCTGTGTTCGGACTCCGTGGGACGGTTCGTGCAGGTACAGCTGTCTGTCACGCTGTTGTTTTATGATGAATTCATCCTGTTCACTTTACCGGAAGTCACGTTTCATCCTGTCTGTCTGTCTTTCTGTCTGAATGGCCCTGGGGTCACAGTGGAGTTCAGTTCTGGTTCTGGTTCCTTGTGTGTTGTTATGTGTTCGTTTCTTCTTGGGTGTCCCCCCTGACCCCGCACAGGGCTCCACGGTCACGCCGTGGTCACGGCAGGACTCAGTCCTCCAGGAAACGTCAGCTGTTTGTGTTTGCCTTCTGCTGCTTCCTGCAGGAACCGAACCTCATTCAGAAATGTTCCGGTTTATTAAGTTGTAGCTCTCTGGTTCAGATCCAGTCCGGGTAACACCAGGCTCTGCCAAGTATTTTAACAGTCCGTGTATACAGATGGGTTCGGCTAGTGTTTCGTCCACGAAGCTTGTTGTATTTGTAGCAGATTGGGACTTTATTTCTTTTGTTCATTTATAGAATAGGTTTAAATATTTATTTTGGGGTAAAAAGTCGAGGTTTTGTGTTTTGCAAAGTGAGCCGAATGGTTCCGATCTGCATGCTCTTTAATAGGTTTCATTTGTTTTCACACATGGCTCCTAATAAACCACATAGGTGCATTTACTTTGAGTTGAAAACGACAGAATTATTTTCTTTATTATTCCCACTTTTCAGAAATCACACTCCACAGCATATATATTTTTTTTTTACATATTTGGGTGAACAATTTATGCAGAAGTGGTGACTTTACTTGGAAAAAAAACTCTCTTTTTTTTGCTTTTTCTAATGTGCAAACATCAAATAAATCATGTTTTGCAAGGTAGAAAAACCAAAGAGAAACCATTGCAAGAAAAACGACTCAAAGCAGCTGCCCCGACTCTGGACGACTGACATGAAACAGTTCGTATTTCTGTCAAGCAAAGAAATATTACATTTTTATTAAGACTACAGGAGGAAAAGTATAAAAAGGAATAGAGACTGCATGTTTAGACAAGACCTCCTATTTTGTTCTTTCAGTCATTTTCATTTTTGGATCGTCCATGACTTTAGGTTATGTCTATACAGAAAATTAAATAAATCACAAAGGAAACACACCTGCCTGTTTGGAAAATATTGGATTTATGTGGTTCAAAATTAAGGAAATGTAATAAAAATCTTTTTTTTTTTTTTTTTTTTTAAACTTTTTTCTTTATTTATTAAATCGTAAAAGTAGCTGGTCGCACCGTTTCCTTGCAGCAAGAAGATCCTAGGTTCGAGTCTCGGCCTGGGGTCTTTCTGCATGTCTGTTCTCGCCATGCATTCATGGGTTCTCTCCGGGTACTCCGGCTTCCTCACTGTACGAAAACATGGCTGTGAGGTTAACTGGTCTCTCTTAATTTCCCTGAGGTATGAGTGTGTGCAAGGGTGTATCCAGTGACTGCAACCCTGCAAGGAAAGTGGGTCTACAGACGATGGATGTTTGGCTATTTTGACTTATTTTGACTCAAACAAAACAAACTTTTCAAGAAACTGTTTCCTTCTTGAATCAGAAAATGAGACGGCATCTGTAAACCAAGCCCTCAGCGTTAGAGGTCCGTGTTAACCTATTGCCATGTAAGGAATTTGTCCGGCATGTTTCTGGGAATACACTTAACCGGCCTGACTGACAGAAACTCTGCTTATCTTGAAGTGCACATGGAGCATGACTTCCTCAGTTTTTTTTCCCCCAGCATGCACAGCCTCCTTAGCTCTGCTGTATTTATATTCCTGCACATTTGGAAATTTTTTTTGACAGTTTTAAATGGAATAAATGTTTAATGTTTCTTCTTACATCGAATCACAGCTGCCATCTTAATATGAACGTTTGCAATTACCACAATCGCAAAGGACCGTTTCGGATGCTCCAGTTATGTATGTTGAATTGAGTCTTGGATGCTGGATTTCACAGAGTAGTGGGAATATTTTTGATGATCATCACAATACTAAACAAAAACATCACAAGGGCAGTTTTTCTACTGTGGTGGAACCGTAATTTGCGTGGGTAGGAATGGTGCGGACATGTTTGGAGGGCAGCCGCAGCGGCTCAGATCAGTCAGGGTCATTGGTACGTCTCTCTGGTTTTACATTCTTCAGTTAAAAAAGACTCAGTATTTTTGCAGCTATAAATTCCTGCAGTCCCCTGTTGGGAGCATGATGTTTGGGAGTTAGATGGTATCTGCTAACCTCACCTGTAAACCTAAGCAATAACTCATATGCCATCAAACGCTTCTGCTTTTTTCGCCTCAGCTCCTTGTTTGACTTGCACTGCAATTGCACAACATGATGAGACTGAATCCATTTGAGCCTCGGTGAATCAGGGAGTGTTTGAGTGGATCTCTGCAGTCTGAGCCGGTGATTGTATTACAGCTGACAGTTACACAGAGGTGTCCCAGAGAAATGTCGCTCCCACTCACTGGGGGAAAGGAGCTGATAAAAATGAGTCACTGCCAGCGAGAGGCGGCGATAATCACCCAAACACCTCCTCCTGGTATGGTTCCTCCAGAACTCAACATTCCTGACGCTGCAACGCCAACAACAACCTTCCCCAATCTCCTGAGTTTCCTTTCACATCACTTTGGAGGAATTTAGGCCCGCTCTTCTTTCCACTGCTACTTCAGATCATCGACGTTTGCAGGCGTTCATTTCTGCACAGCCCTCTAAAGCGCCCACCTCATCTTTTCAATCAAGTGGAGGTAAAGACTTTGACTGGGCCACTGCAACAGATCGATTCTTTTATTTTTAACCGTTCTGCTCAGAGGTTGCGCTACACTTTTTCGTTTTGCATCATTTTGACTGACGCGGTCAAAAAAAAAAAAAAAAAAAAAAAAAAAAAAAAAAAAAAAAAAAAAAAAAAAAAAAAAAAAAAAAATCAGTCATGATCTTTTTTTTTTTTTTTTTTTTACCGGTAAGTTTTCAAAATGCATTTAATTTTCATTCGGTTTTAATTAATATTCAACAAGCTGAACCGAAGATCCACATCGCGCATCAGACAAAGAAATACATGTAACTTTTTCTCCGCAGTGACAAAACCCACTGTGGCCCCAATGACAGAGGTCAGATTTTTCCAACTCCGTTTAAAAAAAACAAACTGTCAAATACGGAAAATCTTTCATTAAATGCGACCCTGGATTCGACTGTAGATTTACTGCTGTGTTCGGAATTACTGTTCTGTTGATGACCCAGTTTGGGCCTATTGTTACACGGAGACAAACATGGTAAATTAACGTAAACGATGAAAACAAATCCACACGACAGGATGCAGCGCCACTGAAAACACTGTAGTAGCTATGCCGGGCCAGTCGGTGGCGCTGTAACACCGCAAAAAACACCGAACAACACAGAACGGCGCCATGTTTGGGATTAGAGAGAGAGAGATGGAGGTACGACGTCATTGAATTAAAAAAAGACTCGTTTCGCACGGAAACACGAAACCGGCGTTTTGAAATTTATCCACCGAGAGCTGGTTTCTGAAGTGATCATTTCCGGGCTCCCAAAACGGCGAATCCGTGTGAACGCACAACCTAAACGACCAAAAAAAAAAAAAAAAAAAAAAAAAAAAGCTTTTGCGGATACACCTTACGTTGTCTCCCTGTGGACGGGGCCTTCATGACCTAAAGGTGCAAGAGAAGTCCAGATCCTGAGTGATTTCTGCTCTCCTCTGGAGTTTTGGTGCCTAGAAGATACTGATCCAGAATAAGACCGTTGCCTGAAGAGACCTGGAACGCAGATAGCGGTTCGGGACTCTACCAGAACCAGTTCTCCGGAGTTCAGTTCCTTGGAATCGCTCATCTGCCTGCTTAACGATTCTGCTCGTCGGTTCCAGTAACGTGTGACGTATTTGCGTGATGACGTCTTGTACACGCTCCGGATTTTGATTTAGAAAATATCCAAGATGGCGTCGCGGCAGAAGCGCTCCAAAGTCTGGTTGCGTTTCATAAAATAAGACGATACCAGGGCCGGTTGCAGCATGTACGGAGCTTTGATCACAATAAGCGGATGAAATACAGCTGACCACACCGCATGAAACTGATTGACACGAAGGGAAAGTGTTTGATACCTTGCTTACCATCTCATATTAACATTATGGTTCAATAAATTCGAATATGGGTTCCAGTGAGGCTCATTTGTAAGATTAAAGCAAACCTTTGAGCAGGTATGAAAGATATTTTTCATTAGTCCCACATTTCTGCTTTAAGAATGTTTTTTTTTAATTATTATTTCTGATGTAATATTCTAACCTTACATGTCATGTTTTCATTAGCCATAAGCAAGAAATCATCATCAACAAAAATAAATGCTTTAAAACATCAGTTTATGAGGAATCGATCTATATAATGTGTTTAACTTTAGCTGAGTTACTGAAATACATGAACTTATCATTAATATTCTTATTGAGGACAGCCAGATTGTTGCTGGTTCAGAGGTAAGCTCTCGCACACTTTAGCTGCCTCTTTCATCGAGGCAGGGAAGAATAAAATGACAGGCGAAAATAAATAATAAATAACGTCTGAGAGCTTGTTTTCCACAGCTGGAGGAGCCTTGAGCACTGAAAGATCCTTCCTGCAAAAGCACACGTGTAGATTTGTCTGCACAAAAACTGTTGATGTGCAAAAAATTGCATTTAATGTTTAAATGTTCATTCGACAGAGGGATTCTTATTTTTTAAGGCAGCTTTAATTTTTGTTTGAGTGGAATGCAACATGGTGCATATTTTGAATTAAAGAGTTTATTTCCTAACTCAATGAGAATCCATAAGTGAGCTCGATAATGGAATCAGTATTGATGAATTCTTATCAAGACCCGTCCCTAGGTAGAGGTTGATAAATCAGATTTTCTGAAGAATTTCTGTTTTCCAGGTACAAAAAAACCCCCCCAAATCATCAGCCCTCCACCACCGTGCTTTACAGTGTGTGTGCGATTATTGTGCTGAAATGCAGTGTCTTGTTTTATTCAGACATGGTCTCCTTGCTCTCGAGCTCTGGTGAGTTTAATAAGATGAAGTTTTGGAAACCTGCAAAAGACCCATGCTGCCACATTGTTTTTTTTAGCGAGAAGAGGCTTTCCCCTTCAATCTTTCCCTGTTCGGTGTTTTTCTAATCATCCTGTCACGAACTTTCAGATAAAATCTGCTTGCTGGTAGAGCTTCTGGGTATTTTGTCATTTCTCGGATCATTTCACGCTCTGGCTTTGGGCTGAATTTGTATCGTCGTCCGTTCCAGGGACACAAGAGCCTAACAACACGAAGGAAGCTAATAAAAAGGAAACACAACTAACAGCAGCGGCCTTTTGTGGAGCGTTGACTGCAACTTCTGGAGAGGCGTCGGAACCAGGAGTGGTGGGATTGTGATCTGATGCGCTTCAGTGATAAGTTCATAATCATAATTTCCAGCCATTGTTTACGTCTGGATTTACCGCGTTTGGCTTCTGGTGCAGAATTATGACGCATGTCTCATGTCAATGACAGAAAAGTTGGATGAAATGCGACAGGACCGTTCAGACTGCAGATTCTTTGAAAACTATCGGATATATGTCCGATTTAGTTCCACATATAGAAGTGGCACAAATCCGATCTTTTTTTTTTTTTTTTTTTTTTTTTTTTTTTAAGATCGGCATTGGGCCGTTCAGACTGCCATGAAAAAGTCTGATTTGGGTCGCATTTTCCGGGTGTTTGAACATAGCCTTGGGTCATTGCTGATGACTTTCTGGCTTGGCATTGTGTTCAGTTATTGTATTGGATGATGCTGCTGCTTTAAAATCTTCTGAAACCCTGTAAAGATCCACGTTGGAATGGTTGGACAGACGACAGCTGCTGTGGTTCTAGTGGGTTCTTTAAAATGCCGGATCATGAAATTGAGCCATTTTGTTAGGTCATATATGGTTGAAACGATTAATCGAATTGTGATGAATCAGTTGTTGAAAAAAGCGTCAATTAATTTAGTAATTAATTAATCGTTGACTGAAGTATACAGACTAAAAAAAAAAGGCCATTTGCTAAAAGAACAACAAACTCAGAGCAGTAATTAAACCATAACTGTACCAAAAATATATAGATTTCACATTTAAGATGGAAAAAAAAAAACCCCTTTGTCTGTAAATATTCTACCCAAAACTCCTCAAGTGCCAGTTTTAGCTTCACCCGGTTCAAACTCTGGGGGGAATCTCATATTAAGCACCATTTGCTGTCCATTTATTAATTGGTTAATCCAAAAATTAACCACCAGATCAGTCCTACTCTGTATTATTGTTTAGTCAAGCAGTGCTGATGTTAGTAGTATTTCTTTTTTTAGCTACAGATGCATCCTTTGCTACAAACGATCAAGCGTTCACTAAATGAATGCTGTGCTGTTGCATTTTAGACAATAACATTTTTATTTTCTTATTTAAAAAAGGAATTGAAATGTTTATTTGAATCTTTTAATGTATTTCTAATATTGTATATAAAAAAAAAGGCTTAAATGACAAAACTGCAGAATTGATTTTCCCCGATTAATCAATTAATCGTCAGAATAATCGATAGGTAAATCGATAACTAAAATAATCGTTCGTTGCAGCCCAAGTGGAGTTAACGAAGCAAAGAGGAAAATGCTCTTTCACAAACAAAGAAGGCTTTCACTGGTGCTGCTTCGCTGACTGGAAGATCTTTGCAGACGCAATAATGGGAGCTGTGGAAAACCTCAAATTACACAACGACACCAAAGAATTGTGGGTCAGGAAGTCCCAAGCTGGGGATCGGTTCCTGTTCTCATGAGGATGAGCCTTGTTCAGTTGAATCATCGGTCCGGGAAAGAGACAGCGCATCTATGCCGGAGCGATGTCCCATCATGCAGCGGCGACAGGGGGACAACAGGCTGATTTATCGCTTTGCGTTTGCTGCATATGGTTCATAGAGCTGAGGTGACAGAGATAAATGAACAGTGTGCAGAGCTGCGGGCCCCCTGCTCCTTTCTTTGAATGTTTCCTGCAGGATTTTAGAGACTCGTGGTCGTGTCGTGTCCCAGCTTTGATCTGTCTGTGTGCAGGATCCTCCCTAGAGGAGGAATCCCCTCCGGGGGTTAAGGCTCCAGAAACGCCGGAGCGTTTGCAGTCGGTGTTTGTTGCTGTGCAGCAGGACGGGAAGGAAAGGATGCGAGACTGAACGTCGTCACCGCCAGACCGCCAGGTGGTGGCGGCGCTGCTGTCCTTCCTCCTCTGCAGGAAATCACGACCGACTGCTGAGCGAGGAGCTGCGAGGGGGAAATCATGACAAGCAACGTCTCACACCTTCAGTGTCGTCAGTAAAGCTGCCTCCGCGTCACCAGGAGATCTTTTTTCAAATCTATATTCAGTCTGTAAAAAAAAAGAAGAAAAAAAAAAAGAAGAAGAAAACATCATTTAAATAAATGTTTTCATCGTCTGTTCCAGACAAGAGGCAGGGTCGACCCTGGACCGGTGTCCTTTCCGTCACAAGCTGACACACACACACACACACACACACACAGGGCATTTTAGAGAGACCAGTTAACCTCACAGTCATGTTTTAGGACTGTGAGAAGAGGCCGGAGTACCCAGAAAACCCACACATGCACGGGGAGAACATGCAAACTGCAAAACCTTCTGCAAGGCAACAGTGCTGCCACTAAAGCTAAATGAATATAAAATTGAAGTATAAATCTACATCTTCACATTAGGACGGCAACTAACGATTATTTTAGTAATGAATTATTCTATCGATTATTCTGACGATCTATTGGATAAAAAAATTTTGCACATTCTGCAGATTTTTCATTGGATCACTGAGGACTTTTTTACAACACAATATTAGAAATACATTAAAAGATGCAAATAATTCAATTCCTTTCTTGAATAAGACAACAAAAATGTTATTGCCTAAAATAAAATCTGTTCCTTTAGCATATGCTTGATCATTTTTAGCAAAGGATGCATCTGCAGCAAGAAAAAAAACAAAACACTGTCTATTAATTTGTTGATTATTTTTTGGATTAATAAATGGACAGCAAAGAGATTTTTTTTTTTTTTTTTTTACAGAGTTTGAACCAGGTGAAGCTAAAAATGCAACTTGAGGAATTCTGGGTTGAACATATTTACAGACGAAGGTTTTTCCATCTTAAATGCAAAACGTATATATTTTTTGTCCAGTTTTGGCTTAATTACTGCTCTGACTGTGTGGTTTTTTTTTTTCAGCAGATGGCCTTCTTTTGAGTATGTATTCTCCAGTTAACGATTAATCGATTACTAAATTAGTTGATGATTATTTCAATAATCGATCAGTCACGATTAACCTGATTAATTGTTTCAGCCCTACTTCACATAAGCAGTCCTGATTACGCCAGCCCCTCTTTAAAAGGTCATGAAGTGTTAAAATACTGGTTCTCTTCGTTTCCCAATCTCGCCATTAAGCCATAATTAAAAAGCACAGATATCACGTCTCAGATGCAGTTTTCAGTTACAGCCTGCTGTTTTCGGTTTTCAGGGAGAGAGACTAGATGACATAAACCACTGACCTCACTGGCGTCAACAAAGAGAGCTTTTAAATCCCTGGGTGTGGTGCTGGTTTGTTAGGTCTCCAAGCTACCTGATCCGCAATGGATCACCATAGGAATTATCACTGGTTCCAGTTGAAATTGCAGAGATTTCTATTAGTGATTTTGTCTTTGGGGGGGGGGGCGTTGTGTTATTCATGATGTTTTCTCGCTTCGGTAGTTTGAGCTGCCTTTTGGCTGCTTTTTTTCTTTCACTTTTTCTTTTTGCACATTTGTCGCTTTCGGTCCTGGAAATGAATGTAACTGTAATGAGCTACAAGCCTGAACACAACTAGAAAGAAAATGCTGTAATAACAGTGATTACATGCCGTTTAAATAGATGATTTTACAGCATTTTGTTATAGTATGTTATTAACCATATCCTGGGTGTCCGAAGTGCTTTTAATTAAAAAAAAAAAAAAAAAAAAAAAAAAAAACTTAATGCATTTTTTTAACTTGGTTAAACAAAGTAAGCATTTTCAAAGAGAAAGTGATCCAAATGATGTTCTTATTGTTGGGAATTGAGCCCAAAATAATCTTGAGTCTTTCTCTTGCTAAGGCTGAGGTGCAAAACCCTTTTTAAGTTTTAGATCTGCAATGATTTCCTCAAAAATAATCTGGCTATTCTATTTGTTTAATCAAAATATTGGATGCTAAGTTTATTGTTGGGCATGTAAAAAAAAAAAAAAAAAAAAAAAAGTCTGATATCATTTTTTTTGTTTGTTTTAGTTTTTTCTTTTTGATAAAGTTTGGACCATTGCACCAACTCGATGCTTTTAATGGCTGAACTGAGAGAAAACAAAGCTGTCCAGAGAAAATGCAACGTTTTAAACTGCATGTTCACTGTAGTTTCTTTTGTTGGAGTCTGCAGCGCAATGTGACGACAGAAGGAACAAGACATCCAGTTTTTCCTGTTTTTGATTTTACAACAAAGCATTTTAAATCGCAAATTAGCTGTTCCTGTAAATCGAGAAGGTTTATTTTTATATGTGGCCGGACAGCCATTTCCTGGTTGCGTTTCCAGTTCCTCCAAGCAGCATCTAAGGTGAACCAGATTTCCAGCACGAACAGAAACATCTGAGCCAGCTTCCGAGCAGATCGCCGTCTCCTTTCCACCAATGAGCTCCAAGCCGCCTTTTTAAAAAGTGAAAATATTGTTTTTTCCTTTATGGAAGTGTAATAAGCAGATAATCAGCAAACAGCCGAGCTCTTTTGGTTCTTCTGCTGTCATCGGTGAATCAAACAGCAGGTCTTCTGTGAAAACTGCTGCGAGCCGAGCAGAAACTTCTGTCAGTCAATAAGGAGGTGCTGAGACTGAACCAAATGTTTTCAGATGAGAGCTGAAACATCTCTACGCAGTAAGAAAACGAAAACTTTCAGCAGCTTTTGGACCTGGATGACTGATCCTTCTTCCTAACCTCTGGAATCCTCTCTGGGCTGCTGGATATCAACTTCTCAACCAAGCTGTGACTGGTGGCGACCCATCCTTTTTTTATTGGTGCTTGGAGGTTCAGATCTTGGAATCTGACAATGGATTTGAAAATTCAGCCTTCTGATCTTTGACCCACTGCTTTTATCTTGTGATTCATTGCTCCATCATGTCGAAATATCCACAGATCATCACCAAACCTTTCCTGGATTGCTGAAGGATGTTGGTCTTGATGGACGTTTTGATCCCGGTCTCTTCTTGTGCGGAACTGGGAGGAACTCCACTCCCTTGGAGGAGAAGCAACCCAACATGGATCAGGATGCTCCATGTTGCACCACACGGGACTCATGGTTGTCCCAAAGAATCAGGAACAATGAGGATTCATCAGATGAATTCACCTTGTTTCAGTCTTCTTCTAGCCATCCTTGTACTTCCTGCAGACTTTCAGTCACTCCTTGATGGTTTTGTTGGACAGAAGCAGCTTCTGGAGCCTGCAGCACTCTACTGGATGACCTGAAGCCGTCTTTTCTGCAGCTGAAACTCTCAGCTCGGAGTTCTTGATGATCCAGAAAACAGTTTTCTTTTTCTGGTTTGTTTTTTTTTTTTTAAGCAATATTCTCAGCAGTAGTTTCTTGCATGTGATGCAAAGTGCTGATGGCTGCAGCTTCTCTTGGCAGGAAACCATCGCTAAGACCAGAAGACGGTGATTTCAACACATCTGCTCCTCTTTTATAGTGTTCAGTTTGCAGATTAGAAATGCTTCGGCGTGGTCTGTAAGCCGACAGGTTTGGTCATCATTTAGAGCTAAAATACAGTGAAAATAGCATTTTTTAATCATTATTATTGTGATGAATTAATGTGCATCTGGTCACTGAGTTTAATCGTTCAAAAAGAAGCTCCAGAGTGTGTCTCTGCAGAA
Organism: Anableps anableps; assembly: GCA_014839685.1. Taxonomy (NCBI): domain Eukaryota; kingdom Metazoa; phylum Chordata; class Actinopteri; order Cyprinodontiformes; family Anablepidae; genus Anableps; species Anableps anableps. Next base: position 34,269,579 of record CM026073.1, on the reverse strand, counting down.
ACGTTTCCACACCAACATGCTGAACTCATCGTGTTCGTGCTGTCTTAGTTTTGTTTTGCTTTGTTTTTTTTTTTTGATTGTATGTCTGTGTCTGGGTGTTTTTCTCCAGGAGTTACAGTGAATTATGTAACCACATCGTCCTCAGATCTGCAGATCAAACAAACCCCATGGCTCCAGTCTGTGCTCGGGGTAACAACATCACAGCTTAGGACCAAAGAACAGCTCAAACCGATTAGTTCGGCTTTTAAGAAGGCAGATTTCGGACAGGTAAAGCACACTTCTGAAGGTCCGGTCTGGTCCTGGAAGGGAAACCGTCAGGATGACGATGCTCCTTTGTTTCAACCAGAGCTCTGCAGAAAACTGCTGAGCAGATGAGAAGTTCGGATTTGACTTTTCTGACTTTGCTTTTTCTGTCAATGATTTCCTGTTTTGTTTTGGGGGGTTTTTAATCTCTAATGAGAAACGCAACTATCAGTGTTTCAGTCTTACAACATTCAGATGTAAAACTGAGGCTAAATGTCATCCTGGAGCTTTCGCACCTTTTCTGTTTTAATTGCTTTAGTTCTTCTTTAACTGTTTTTGATGATCTGCACAACAATTCAGTCCACTTTATTTGTATTTAAGAAAAGAAATTGTGATTCGCTGCATTCAAGTGCAACAGCAAATACATTTTTATTTGCATAGTTTAATAAAAACATGTTGTTTTTTTTAAATCTTGCAACAGCATTATTAGAGGAAATGTTTTAGGGTTATCAGATTTTACAGATTTTTAATTTTAATAAGATGAAAGTTTTATTTAAATGGAAGGAAATTCATTTTAAGGAACCTTCATCAGTCATCTTCCAGCATCCAGCTACAGTTCTGCATCAAATAGTTTTAAAGGACAATCAAGAAAGAAAATCAGGGAAAAGGAAAGGGAGGCAGCAAAGAGGGAGACAAGGACTGAAGAAAAGGAATGGAACAAGAAATTAGGAAAGCAAAGGTTGGGAAAGGGAAACAAGGGCAATGAGGAAGGAAGGAAACAGACAGAATGGAAGGAAATAAGGGAACAAGAAAAGAAAGCAAAGATGTAAGAGCACAAGGGAAGGAAACAAGGAATGGAGAGAAACAAGAACAAGAAAAAAACAAGGGAAGGACAAAAGGTATGGAAGTAGGGAGAGAAGGACACAAGAAAAGGAAGGATCTAAAGGAAGGAACTTCCAACCATACAGTCAGAAAGAGCTTTAAAGAGGTGCTGCAAAAGCAAATGAGGTGGATTAGCAGAGCTTGCCAACAACTGATGGTGTCGTCCAGGACATGTGACCGAGGAATATCGTCTCTGCTGCCCGGATAATGAGCTGTCATCATATCATGACGGTCATGAGACTGTCATACAGCAACAGTCTTCAGTCAGAGGCCTCAAGACTGACTGCTACTGGAGATCACCATCCTCAACAACTCTGAAGTTATTTGGATAAGAGTTACGACAACATTTACTTTCCCTTTGGGATAAGTACAGTACTTTTGATTTGAATTTAATTGAACTGATACGAGAAAATGTCCAGTTGGAAGGATGTGAACAAGGGAATAAGAAAACATGGAAGGAAGCAAAGAAAATAACATGAATGATAGAAGGGCACAAGGGAATAGGAAAAAGGTGAAAAGGAAGGGAGGAAGGACTGGTGGATGATGGGGAAAAGTTGGGAGATTGAAAGGGGGGAATAAAGGAAAGGAAGTGAGGATGGTAGGTACGAAGGAAAGGACAAAGGGATAGAAAGGAGGAAAACGAACAAAATAAATTTCTTCCCTGCTTTGTTTTTCTTCTCTGAGTTCAGTTCTTGGTGAAATATTCTGTTTTATAATAACCAGAGATTCAGAATTCATCAGGCTGATCTGAAGGAACCTTTGCCATTTCAAACATCTTCTTCTAGTCTTGAAGCAATCGACGTTTCTGCAGAAAGCACAGATATGTTTCCTTAACCTCAGGTCATTCAGGTGCTCTCTGGACCTCTCAGCTGGTATCTGCAGATCAAACGGTTGGAGATATTTCAGCTTTACAGTCCGTTTGGATCTTTGAGTCTTTGTTAGCTGACGGCTCCATGTGTGTGCTGACAGAAAATTAAGATCCCTGGTGTTAAATTTAATTAAATATTTGTGTTAAAGGGGCAGTTTTATGTACAATAGACTTTTTTTTTTTTAGCTTTACATCATGTTATAATGTTATTCCCTCATCAAAAACATACCTGGAGTGTTGCTTTGATTCTTTCATGCATGTTTGAGAAATCCTTTAATCTCCCGTGGCAACCGTTCATCTGTGCAAAACGTCTGGATGGACCAAGCTCCACCTTCGGGGTGCAGCTCCTCCTTGGAGCTGCAGTTTCCAAGCTTCCAACCTCCTGCCTCACAGAGCACCCCTCCCCCAGGACTCCCCCACTCAGGTCCTTCAGACTATCCAGCAGCATTTAGCAAACACCTGGTGGACCTGCGCATCTGCTGAGCTCATTATACAAGCTACTTCTCAATGAAACGCTGATTAAAAACCTTGTTAAAGGGTTAATAGAGGAGCGCTGTTCTGATGACTTCCTGAGGGTAGGGCTGAGTGATAAATCGATTAATCAAATTTGTGGTTTTTGAAGATTTAATTTTTGGAAAATCTGGATTTTTTTTTTTCACCAATGCTCTCCCTGGGTTTCCGTAGTTCAGAGTGATGTCAACACGCCCTGGGCGGCCATCTTGTTTGACAAGCGTGTTTTACAGTTTCTATTTATTTGCACTTTGAATTCAGGTCAACTTTACAATGAAGTATAAGGGTCAGGCTAAGACTTTTTTCTTTTTTCATTACAAGAATAAAGTCATAATATTCCAAGAATACAGTCATAGTAATTCGAGAATAAAGTCTAACATTACCAGAATAAATTCATAATATTAGGAGAATGAAGTAGTAATTTATGAGAACTCCAACACAAAAACAAAAAAATAATGATCTAATCGTTTTTCTTATTAAAACGACTTTTTCCCATAATTTTAAGATGTTCTTATAGTAAAAGTGCGTCTTTATTCTGCTAATATTATGACTCTATTCTCGTAATTAAACAAAAATTCTTGTAGCCTGGCCCTGATATTCCATCCTACAACTCACAGAAGGGATGATTAAAAATAAAAACTACCTTTTGAAAATATTTTCTGTCATTCGTCATTTCTTTTTTTTTAGAAAAGAAGACGAGAAAAAAATATCGAATATAATCGTAATCCGGATCTGGTATGAAAAAAAATCTGACATTTTATTTTTAAGCCATATCGCCAAGCTCTACCTGAAGTAAGAGTGTTGGAAAAGGCAGGACTTTCTTAAAGAGACAGAGTCCCAATTTCAAGGCATTAAATTACAAAGTCAAATTTCTTTTGAGTCATATTTGATACATACAGATTTCATGGTTACTTGATTGTGCTATAAAATGATTCTATGTGGGAGGAAAACACATGAAACTGCCCCTTTAATTCTTTATTTTGTCCACAGATGTGCCTGTTTCATGACTTCATTTGAGGTTTGAGTCCTCGGGGAACGAGATGATCATCCAGCCCTAGTGAGAAGGTTCCCCTCAGCTGGACCTCCATCCACATGTTCCTGCTGAGACATAACTAGCTCTATAAAAACGTCTTTCTGACTTCGTATAAAGAGTCAAACTTCCAACATGGACAACCTGATAGACTTTGATCAGCCATCAGACGCCTCGTCTCTCTGCGTAGAGCCTCAGCACCAGGGCCACACGGACGCTTTCTCTCCTGAGCCCCGGTCGTCCATTCAGCAGGCCCCATTCCTACCAGAACCCCTGGCACCAACCAAAGCCAGCTCCCGGCGTCCAGAGGACGGACACAACGAGGACAGCGATGCCACGGAGTCTGCGGACAGCGAGAACGACATGGACCCACCGTCTCTCGAGTGGGAACTGAGGAGGTCGTCGTCCTCGTCCGCTCACAGCGGCGAGGACGCAGACGCCGAGACGATGGAGAGGAGGCAGTTCATGAAGGCCTACGTGGAGAAGGTGTTTCATGGAAAGTAAGGAAGAACGATCTTTTTTTTTTTTTCTATGTTTCACCTTTTGACATCGTTTCAGATTACAGTTACAGTGTTATCTTGGGGCAACGATACTGGTTAGCGAGCTGGATGTTGTCTCTGTTGTTCAGTTTGTCCAGATTTTGCGAGAAGAGGTGTAGTGCTTGGTCTAGCACAAAATCCATGGACAGGCAAATTCATCCCAAAGCTGTTCAGTCGGGTTGAGTTGGGTCGCTCATCCTTGTCATTTGGGACCTTTCTTTGTGCCCTGGTGCATACACATGGTCAATTATCGCACCATTCATCGTTGTCGTGAAATACTTTTTTATCCTCACAAGAATTTTAATTTGATTCAGCAATGATAAACTTTACTTATCATTGAGATTGAGCGAATAGCTGAAATCCGCAAATACTTGAGACCCCCTCTAAAAACGCTTGTAACTTCCTATTTTAATGGTTCAAACGCCAAAAGACCTGGATATGCATTAATTCACTCTAGGGCTGGGTGATAAATCGATTTTATCGATTAATCAAATTTTTGGTTTTTGAAGATTTTTTTTTTTGGGGGGGGAATCAGGATTTATTTTTTTCACCAATGCGCTCGTTGGGGTTCCATAGTTCAGGGCGGCCATCTTGTTTGATAAGTGTTTTTTTTTTTTACAGCTTCTATTCATTTGGACTTTGAATTCAGGTCAAATCTACAACAAAATACAAGGGTCAGGCTAAGTTTTATTTTTAATGTAAATAAAATCATGATGTTACGAGAATACAGTTGCAGCAACACGAGAATGAAGTCGTATGACAAAGTAGAAATAATACGAAAATAAAGTCTTTATACTAAGCCTTAATTATTTAGAAAAGAAAGCGAGAGAGAAAAAATCAACTATAATTGGATCTGGTTGGAAAAAAATTGGAGATTTTATTTTTAAGCCATATCGCCCGGCCCTAATTCGCACAGTGGAAACCATCTTAGCACTGCCGTAGAAGCTAACATCTACTTATCTCCGCTCTTGCAGTTACAGCCAATCAGCACCAAGGAAAATGAATGGCGCTCCCGGATTGGTGGCTTCACAAACACCAGCCAATAGCGCGTCAAGTAGCGTTGTGCCGAGGTATTTCAGCAATATTTTAGATATGCTCTACAACAAAATCCATGGACAGGCAAATTATCCACGAATAATTTGGAGTCACGTTCCACAGAAAAGCCGAACCGTGAACAGGCTCGGGTCCGCTATATTACCAAAAAAAGACCGTAATGGATTTTTAAATCGTGTTTTTCATCCTTATTAGTTTTATTGTAATAAATAGCACAAAATATAGATTGCGAGGTCATGTTATTTAAAAGACAAACTTTTCTAAGGCTAGGGAAACTAAAAACGGAACTAACTCTGGGGTTTTTGATCATTTGACTGGTTTCCAGTCTCGGTGAGCCTCCTTCCAGTTCCGGATGAAAGCAGTTTTAGCAGAAGGATTTCTAGGAACGTCGTCGTTGTACGGGAGGAGTCCTCTGCGTTAGGCTGGTTCATCGTCCTGGTTTTATCTCCCAGAATAACCAGAAACAACCAGCCTCTGTAAAAACTCACGACTCACCGTCTGATCCCCCCCCAGGGGACGACTGTCGGGGTGAAGAGTTTAAACGAGCTTCTCTAAATATCACGTCACATTTTCTCTCGTATTTCACTCTTTTTTATTTTTTTTTATTTTCTTGTTTTCTTTTCTGATGCTTTTCCTTTCAATCCTGAGCAGATTAATAATAATCTGTGGACCAAACCCGATGACCTGCTGGTCTGAAGGATTACAACATCATCATATTAACCCTCTTCATCTTTCATTGGTAATTTAAAAAAAGCCAAACAAATCTAAATTCTCTGCATATTTTGAAAGAATCTTAAATAATAAAAAAAAAAAAGGTTCAGTAAAGGCCTTAAAACTGCAGGACTGCTCCGAACAATGTTGAATTTAAATGTCGGAGATGTTTAGGAATAGGGCTGAAACGATTAATCGGATTAATCGTTGTTAATCGATTATAGAAATAATCGTCAGCTAAATTAGTCATCGATTAATCGTTAACTGGAGTATACAGACTCTAAAAAGGGCCATTTACTGAAAAAAAACATGTTCAGAGAAGTAATTAAGCCAAAATATAAATACATTTTGCATTTAAGATGTTTGTCTGTAAATGTTTTTTACCCAAAACTCCTCACTTGGCATTTTTTAAATATTCGCCCATTTCAAATTCACCAAAGGAATACTATGTTATTGCATTTTAGGCAATAAAATGTTCATTTTCTGATATAAAAAAGGAATTTAAATCGTTTATTTGCATCTTTAGATCTATTTCTAATACTGAATAGAAAACGCTTAAGTGGGTTAACAGAAAATCTGTAGAATATGGCTATTTTTTTTTCCGATTAATCATCAGAATAATCTACAGATTAATCAGTTACTAAAATAATTGTCAGTTGCAGCGCTTCTAAGGAACATTTTGGAAATAATTAACACACGGTGGTGGTGGGGGTGTGTGCAAAAAGCAGCCACACCAGATGTTTCACATCGATTTGATGAATTGCAGCTGAGCGGAGTTTGTTTGGATACTGGTTTTGCAGGGAGGACTTTGACCAGGAAGAGAAGGCAAGGTTTGGAGAGCTGTGCAGCGGAGAGAACGGAAAAGGCAGGGAATGGTTTGCCAAATACGTCAGCGCCCAGGTGAGTGCGTCCAGACGTCATGCCTGACCTCTTGCAAAGAAGATAAAATCATTGAAGTGACAGGTTTAAGAGAGAAGACTTCACTGCAGTGAACCGACATCCTGAAACACCCCAAACTGTCGCCATTTTGTCTTTTATTCTGCAGTCAAACAGTGAACCAGATAACTTCGTCTGCATCACCTCAAAATTATATTTTTAAAATGTATGTAATTATACTTTATAATCAGAGATTGGTTTTAAAGTGTAAACTTGTAAAAGAGACAAAAAAACAACCTGATGATTTATTTCTTTCCCCTGTGTTTCTCCGTCATCTGTTTCCGTCTGAACTCTTCTACAGCGTTAGTAAAACTCAAAAATGCAACAACAAGAAAAAAACATAAAAACTTGTGGGAATGTGCTGGTACTTTTTTAGTGATAAATTGTGAGACTTTTTTTTTTTTTATTATTTATATGAAATTTTATATATATATATATATATATATATATATATATATCTAATATACATATATACCTCTATACTATATATATCTATCTATACATATATACATTCTATCTCATATATTTATATATATATATATACATATATTTATATATATATATATATATATTATCTATATTATATATATATGTAGTAGTATACTATAGTTATTATATATATTATATATATATATATATATATATAAATTCCCTTCTCACCCTCCACGGGTGGTCTTTCTCAACCTCTGAGCTCGGGTCCTCTACCAGAGGCCTGGGAGCTTGAGGGTTCTGCGTAGTATCTTGGCTGTGCTGAGAACTGCGCATTTCTGGACTGAGATGTCTGACGTTGTTCCTGGGATCTGTTTTAGCCACTGCTCAGTTGGGGGTGACTGCCCCGAGGGCCCCGATGACCACAGGCACCACTGTGGTCTTCACCTTCCAGGCCTTCTCCAGTTCCTCTCTGAGGCCCTGGTATTTCTCCAGTTTCTCGTGTTCCTTTTTCCTGATGTTGCAATCGCTTGGTATTGCTACATCCACCACAACGGCTTTCCTCTGTTGTTTATCCACCACCACGATGTCCGGTTGGTTCGCCATTACCATTTTGTCTGTCTGGATCTGGAAGTCCCACAGGATCTTAGCTCGGTCATTCTCCACCACCTTTGGGGGTGTGCCCCACTTTGATCTCGGGGCTTCCAGTCCATATCCTGCACAGATGTTTCTGTACACTATGCCCGCCACTTGGTTATGACGTTCCATGTACGCTTTCCCTGCCAGCATCTTGCACCCTGCTGTTATGTGTTGGACTGTCTCAGGGGCCTCCTTGCACAATCTACACCTTGGATCTTGTCTGGTGTGGTAGATCTGAGCCTCTATTGCTCTGGTGTTTAGGGCCTGTTCCTGTGCAGCCAGGATGAGTGCCTCTGTGCTGTCCTTGAGTCCAGCTTTGTCCAGCCAGCCATTGGTAGGATTTCCTGATATCAGCCACTTCAGTTATTTGTCGGTGGTACATCCCATGTAGGGGCTTATCCTCCCATGATGGTTCCTCCAGCACCTCATCCTCTGGTCCCCATTGTTTGAGACATTCGCTGAGCACATCGTCGGTTGAGGCTTTGACCTTGATGTATTTATGGATCTTGGATGTTTCATCCTGGACAGTGGCTCTCACACTCGCTAGTCCTCTGCCTCCGTCCTTACGGCTCGCGTATAGTCTCAGGATGCTGGATATATATATATATATATATATATATATATATATATATATATATATATATATATATATATATATATATATATATATATGTGTATATATGTATATATATGTGTATATATGTATATATATGTGTATATATGTATATATATATGTATATGTATATATGTGAAATTCACCAAAATTTGCCCCATTAACAAAACTGTAAGTCTGCCCAGTTTAACGCTTCATAACATTAGCCATCCGAAACAGCAGACACATCATTCAAAGTTTAACCGTCTCACAGAGAGTTGGACTTTACCTCACTGAACTCATAATCTTCTATCGTCTTCGGTTTTCACACAGTCACAGTTTAAATTGAATTCATTTCTTTCGATTTTCTCATGGGACGTTCAGCCCAGAGTGACGATGTCACACACTCCAGATCCTGAGCCTGTGTAGTGTTCATATTTTTAAATTTTTATTCAAACCACATTCATGCCCACAGTTTCATCTCCACATGTGCAGTTTATACATCAAAACGTAGGTATTTCTCTCTACTTTCACCCAGTGCATCTCCCGCTGCTGTAGGACTTATAGTTTTCTGTCAAATCAGCCCAGAGTGCAGTGAGCACACACCCAGGCTTTCATTCACTCCCATTATATTTCAGCTCTGAGTTTTTCTGTCTAAACTGGTTCTGGAGGTTCTCTTTAAAATGTTGTATCTCTTACAGAAAACTCTTACAGGCACATAAACATCTAAATGTGTGGCCAGCAGGAGGTTCTGACTCCCGCCTGTTCTGGTACAACTATTTTTATACAGCGACTATATATTGGAGGCTTTTTCTTATTGTCTCTTTCTGGGGTTTTTTTTTTTTTTTTTTTTTATGAAAAGAGGGAATCACCATAGCAACCAGTGACTCAGCATTTTCTGAGTTGGTGTTAATTTTCCTATCCCTCTTTAGGAAATGAGTTTAAGGGTTCTTTTGTTTTGTTTCTTTACTGACTAGCATAACAATAGAAGGAACAAAAGAGACTCTGCATTGGGCCTGTCACCATAAAACATTTTTCTGAATCAGAAATTGTCCCAGAAATTATTGTGATAAACGATAATATTGTCATGTTGAGACCATTTTCAACTAATAATAATAATAATAATAATAATAATAATAATAATAATAATAATAATAATGGCATATTATTGCAAGTACACCCTCTCAAAGATCAAAACACTTTAATTTCTAAAGAGCATTTAACACCAGAACTGGAAAATATTTTGAATATCCAAAATAAATAAACAAAATAATCGAAACAACAATAATTAAAATGAGTTATGAAGTCTCTGTAACCAAAATTCAGCTTAGACAAGGAAAACAGGCAAAAGCGCCAGTTAGGACTTTTGTTTATTTAAAAAAAAAAAAAAAAAGTGCAAACGAACTACTTCCTACTGGCTGTCAAATGTTTACAACATTTTTCAACGATATTAAGTCAAGTTTATTTGTACAGCACATTTCAGCAGCAAGGCAGTTCAGAGTGCTTCACATCATGGAAAACATCAATCACGTTTACAGCAAATCATCAAAAATATTAAAGGGAAGCATTTCTTTAACGATTGTTGTCCAAATGGAAATTATCCGGCTCGTTTGAATTTGCCATCTGATTAATTGATTTATTGCTTATGGTGACAGGCGACCTCTCGCTCTCGGTAGTCACACCTTCGACCTGAGGGAAGACGATGGAAATCTTTAGAGGATCGTTCGAACCAAACATGACAGGCCTGTTTATAAAAGTCCACAAGCTGGACCCGAGTCCTCCCCGAATGCTTAATAGCCGCCTTAACCAGACTACGCAGATTTAGTGAACTAGCTACCTTAGCTCACAGCTAAAAATATTAAAACAAATAAAAGTTCTTTATGAGTTTGGAAGTTAAAAGTTTACGTGTGTTGAATTTTAAGGCAGCAGCTGCATCAACAACCTTCAAAATTCCTACTGAAGTTGTTTTTAGTTACCTTTACCATAATCTTAATGGTCAGGCAGATTTTTTTTTTTTGTTTGTTTGTTTTTTTGGTTCCTCTGAAACAGGAGAAACATCATCAGCATCCAGAAAACAAAGTTCTCCTCATTTAAATGTCAGCTTGTCTGGACCGCAGTCACATTCAGATTCAGTCTTAAAATGTTTTCGAAGCTGCCACGTGTTATATTTATATTTTGGCGTTTGGAAATGGGGTAAAATAACTGAAAACATCTTTAAAACATTTAAACACAGGGTCTGCAGCAGAAAGACGTCACTGTTGTTGTGTCTTCACAGCGCTGCCACTCCAAATGTGTGAGCGAAGCCACGTTCTACAGGCTGGTCCAGTCATTTGCGGTTGTTCTGTTTGAGTGAGTATGTTTGGGTTTTGCTTGTTTTCACTGAGTTTGATTGGAAATAATGAAGCACGTGTTGGTGTAATTATTTCTGCTAAACAAGAGATGGCTCAGAATGACCAATCAGTCATATCCTGGAGGTGCCGAAAGGGGGGGGGAGCTGTGTCATCGAAACGACCAGGAAGACCTGGATCTGATTTCAAACGTTCTTGTTTAGTTTAGTTTTAGTGTTTTCACACTGAAATGTTTCTACCTTCTTTGGTTTATATGAGGTGAAATATAACAGCTCCAGAGCTGTCATCCGCACAGAAACTTGTGTAATCCAGTTCTGTTTTTACAGATGTTACCAGATGGACGACTACAGCCCTGCGAAAAACCTCATGACCATGTGCTTCACGTATTACTACATCGGTAAGACCCGGTTCCATCTGAAAACGTTCTTCTTCACTCCGACACATGTATAACTACAGTATCGATCACTTTTTTAAAAAAATTGTTCTCAAGTTTCTGTCAGTTTAATGGTAAATGTTCCCTTAGACCAGGGGTCTGTAACCCGTGGATCCTAAACGTTTTTAAAAACAAAGGGAGAAGAGGCGAGCATTTTATCCATGTTTTCCTGTGCTTTATCTGCATAGATTTCCAACAGCATGGTACTGATGTTCCAGCGAATCATTTTTTTTTTTTTTGTTTAGTTCATTTGTTGTTTCTTCATTTTCCATAACTTCGGAGCATTTTATTCAAGAAAATCACTATATTGTCTTTTCTTTGTTCCAAAACCTGAAATTAGTTCTGTATTTTTAGTTCTTTAATTTAATTATAAAACATGGACAATTTATACAGCTGGTGTTCATAAAACTTCAAAGGATTAGGTAGGTTTTCCAGCTCCAGACAAATGTATTTATGAGGAAGGAGCTGTTTGGGATGTTCAGGTTGCTGCCATAGACTGCAGCAGGATTTTTCAGAAGGAGCGAGAAAGCCCAGCTGTTTTGGAGATGCATAGTCCGGCTGTACTCTCCAGCAGACACGCCATTTGAAGCTGAAACAGCTCAGAGAAAGTTGGGCTTCACCCGACCAAACTGGCATTTTGATCCCTTTTACAGTTTTTACATATCACAAGTTTGATTTTTTTTTTTTTTTTTTTTTCCTACAGAACGTTCAGCTTCGAGATTCTGACCCTGTGAAATATTTTGCAAATTTTTTGATTTTAAACTACTTTCATGGTCACAGTTTGATCTCCACATGTATAGTTTATACATCAAAACTTGGACGTTTCTGTCTGTTTTCAGCCGCTGCTGGAGGACTTATAGTTTCCTGTCGAATCAGCCCAGAGTCCAGAGAGCGCCACCGAAACTCTCGTTCACTCCCGTTATATTTCAGCTCTGATTCCTTTTAAATTCCTTTTTAACCCGTCATCTAAAAATTTACGCGGACGGTCACCAGGCCAAGACTTTTTTTTAATGACTTATAGTTTCATAGTTACTGTTTATTTGCACTGTGGTGCAGTTGATAGCTCCATAGCCTTGCAGCAGGAAGGTCTTGGGTTTGAATCCCGCTCTTTTCACACTTTTTTTCATGTTCTTCCCCTGCTTGCATGGGATCTTCTTGTCTGTGTTTATATCTGTTTCTGATAGAAACGGGGATCCCCTCGGTTCCCCAGAAGAGGAGGAAATCACCATAGCAACCAGTGACTCAGCATTTTCTGAGTCTCTGGTTCTTATATTACTCGGTTATTGCTCTCATATTTCTTCTTAATAAGTTAAACATGAAGAAAATTAAGTATGTTGGATTTCTGGTGCCCTTTAGATGGTTGTTAACCATTCTAAGACCTGACCGCTCTCATCTCATTCGGTCCTGTTATTATAGCTTCATCTCTTAAACCTGTGAGATTTGATTGCTCGTTTATATTGTCAGCTCTTTTTTTAAATGATTTGTGCATGCTGATTTAAAGACGACTCAGTCTTAAACTGCATTGCAACAGGCACACCTGCCAGCTGCGTTTGCATCACTGAACATCTGTAGTCTGTGCTGATTCAGCTGGTTTTCCCTGTGGTTGTTCTCTTGCAGCAGCACCACAAATGAAGGCCACATTTATGCTTATGCTGATGCAAGCAGGAAGCCTTGTGTGATTACTGCACGAATGTGACACATCACGTTGCATAAACATGCAGCTGACTCTCCAGGTTGCTCCACCTAGGCGTTTCTGCTTCATCCGGTGGTAAACCAGCAGCAGGAAGCTTTGCTCAGACATTTGAGAGCAAGAAAGAAACTCTATCCAAAGAAGAGCAACTGGGTGTTTGTTTAAAGGCCCTTTGAGCTGATGGATTAAAAACTGTTTTCATTTCCAGCCCACTGAGCTGTAGCTGGTTAGGGTGTTGCCAGAAACCTCAGAGACACTTCACACTGAGCTGTTGTTTTGTAATGACCCGTGAGATTAACCTGTCTGAAGCAGCTAAACCTCAGATAGCTGCTGGTAAATCCTCCAAGGCAGCTTTTTAACCCATGCTGTCAAGTCAAGTTTATTTGTAGAGCACATTTCAGCTGCAAGGCAGTTCAAGGTGCTTCACATCATATAAACATCAATCAAGTATACAGCAAAATCATCAAAATCATCGAGCAAATATCAATGCATCAAAATCATAAGGATCATCAAGCAAATATAGTTCAATGTTCTACTTACTACTAATCAAAGGCAGCTCTAACCAGGTGGGTTTTTAGCCTTGATTTAAAGGAACTCAGTGTTTCGGCTGTTTTGCAGTTTTCTGGATGTTTGTTCCAGATTTGTGGTGCATAAAAACTGAAAGCTGCTTCAGTTTTTGCTGTGTAAAGATTTGAAAGAAAAACATTTAACGTCTGTATTGACTAAAGTCGTCGTCTGTATCTCTCCTGTGAAGGAAAGTGCCCGCCATCTCCCTCTGACCTCCTGGATCGCGGTAGTCCACAAGCAGGTCTGGACTCGTACCTGAACAAGGCGAACTCCTGGCTGTCGGGGAAGAAAGATGCTGCAGAGCGCCTTCTTAAAAACACATCGAAAACTGACGTCAAAGGCTTCTTCGGAGGCCTGGAGAGCAAACTAAGGAGCACGATGACTCCCAGGTCTGAGTGAGTAACAACACGTCTTCTTTTAGTTTGAGTTCATTAAAACCTTCTCATGTAACTCCATTCCTGACCAAAGCACTTTTTTCTGATGACAGTGAAGGCCCCATTGAGATGAAACCCAAGTCACCAGGTATAATGCAGCAGAAATCAATCTACTTCTTCCTCCTGCTTCTCTACTTTTAGTTATGAAATGTAAAAAATAAACTCCAATATGTTTTTATTTTATTTTCTCCATCAGAGGCTCCAGCAGAGAAGAAAGGAGAAAAGGTTTATCTGTACACTCACCTGAAACAGCAGCCCATCTGGTGAGAAGGAATAGAGTCATAAAATCAGAAGAGTGTCATAAAATAAAAAAAGATTTATCAAAAATGTAAATGCAAAGTTTCTGAGAACATTTAGATTGGAGACAATGGCAGCACCTGTTTGAAAATCCAACACATATCTAAGATGGTTATAAGTTGTCAAACTGCTAGCTACAGGAGCTAACTGCAGCTAGCTACAGTTGTTTTTGAGGTTGTTGGTCGCACAGTTTTAGAGCTTTTCCAATCTGGTTTTAAATCTTTACACAGCAACAAGTCATCCATTTTAAAAGTTTTTAATTTTTAAAATGTAATTTATTTTTAACTCCTGATGTTGTTCTTGTGCTTTTAGCTGCGTTTGATACCATTTTACTCTCTCGTTTGGAGCAATGGGTGGGGCATCAAGGACATAGCACTGAAGTGGTTTAGGTCCTACCTGGGAGAATAAACGTTTTACAGTCACTCTGCTCCTCTGTTGGGGTGTCCCACAGGGTTCAGTTCCAGGCTGCCTTCTTTTTTCCCTTGTATTTGCTCCCACTTTGTTTTATATTTTGAAAACAAGGCCTTGCATTTCACTTTTATGCAGATGACTGTCAGCCATCCCTCTAAAGTAAAGAGGCACATACTCTGTGCAGCCACCTTGGACTAAAATTAGTGGAGATTGTGCTTTTGCTGTAGCAGCACCCAAATTGTGGAACAATCTCCACTTGGAAATTAAACAGGCGTCTTCTGTGTCCATTTTTAAATCTATGTTGAAGGCTCATCTTTTTACCCTGTCATTTGGTACCAAGTGAGATGTTAGTTTTTGGTTACAATCGGTTGTCTTTAGATTATTTTTATGCTGTTTTCTTTATATTGTTTTAATGTAGAGCTGTTTACTTGTGCATTGTGAGTTTTAATGTGTTTTGTTTTTACTTAACTGCACAGCGCTTTGGCCATGTGTTGGCTGTCTAAAGCACTTTATGAGTAAAGTTGGTAGATTGGATCTTCCTTTAAATTCTGGTGTTGTTAATGTCAGCGTTATCCCCACCTACAGGTGCAGCATTGCTATTACAGCAATGTTTTTGAACTCTTCAGACCCCGTGTAGACAAAATTTTCTGTTCACGAACTGATAAGGGATTCAGATGACCATCAGCAAATGCTGAATAACTTGTTGCCATGGTGATTCCCTCCTTTTCTGAGAGCAGGGGGACAGGGGAGAAATTTGCCTGGCTTTTTGAGCTTTGTTTAGTCATTCACAGTCATTTAAAAAGCTGTTTTCTCAAAAATGTCTTGTTGTTTTCTTAAATATATCTCCTAAATGCAAACAAAGATGGATCTCAGACCTAATCTAACAGCGTGTCTCTGCATGTTGCCTGTATGAGCCAGTTTAGAACAGATCCTTATGCATCCAACAAATCCATTCTTCATCCTGGAGAAACTTTTAAGTTTTATCTGCTTGTCGTTTCGCAGCAGCGTCTCCTGCAGCTCTGTGAAGCTGATCCGCCACGAAAACAATAACACGTGAACGTTCTCTCTGCGGCAGGCACACGCTGAGATTCTGGAACGCTGCGTTCTTCGACGCCGTCCATTGTGAGAGGACGAAGAGATCTCCGACCACAAGGTGAGTCAGGAGGAGAAGTGGGGAAATGTTTCTGACTCTGAGGAAGTTTTGAGGATCTGGAGTGACGCATTTTTGTCTTCTGTTTCTGCCTCTCCTTCTCCTCCCTCTCTGACAAAGCGGTCGTTTCTCACTCTTTGTGCTTGTTGACTTTAACCCTTTGTTTCCTTGTGCCTTGCTACCGGGCAGTGGAGCGCAGGACGCAGAGAAACACAAGAGGTCTGTCCTTCCTTTAGGCTCTAATGAAGGAATAAATGGTCATAATGACAGAAAATATGAAGATTAAAGGAGGTAGGGAAGTGCAGTGCAGGGGTCTCTCTGACATATGTTATAATATGGAGAGCAGCGATGCAACATGCTCGGTTTTGTAAATAAAATAGGTTTTTTGTTGGGTTGGTGGCATCTGACCAACAGCCGAACCTATAAAATCTTGATGTTGATCATTCTGGAAAAGTGAACTGAAGCCTCATAAATAATATGTGGCGGCTTTTATTTAAAAATTCCTCATTTTCATCATCATGGTGCCACCACCGTGCTTCGTTATGGCCTTTTTCCTCTTATTAAGACATTTAATCTAAACTAGAGCAAATTCATTGAGATATATCGTTAACCTTGCTACAAACATGCTGTGTTTTTTCTTTTCTTTTTGGTTGTTCTTCCATAAAAACAATTACTGCATAAATTATTTGCAATCTGATTTTTGGAGACATGCTATCCAGCCTTGACCTGTAGTTTTTCCACCTTCAGGGTAAAATGTGTCCTCTTTTTCACCCACTTTCTTGTGGTTTTTGCAACAAATATGTACTTTCTGGAGATTTGTTTGAAAATCTTCGTGGTGTTTGTTCTTGTACTGTTGTGTGTGTATATATACCTTGGTTCGAGTCCCTTCACTCTGAATCAAGACCCCGTTAAGCAGGGTAATGGTTTCTCAATATTACTACTCCCCAAAATAGCTTTCAATGTTGAAATGCTCTCCTGCGCACACTTCACATCAACACCCCATTCTCAAACAGGTATGCTTTACAAAACTGAACATTACCCCACTCTACAATTGCGATATCATGAGCCAGGCAGGTGTGTGCATGCCCCACGTCATGGATACGCCGCCACCATGATGATTAAGCCCCAGCGGGCTCTCTGTGAAAGCATGGTGCATGCTCTAAAACATCAACACATCAAATCTCTGTTATCTGTGAAGGGGAGGTCCCTTGAGAAGACCCTGCACAGACCATCACTGTCGCACCCTTGCAGAAACTACTAAGATTTTCCATTTAAATGAGAGTTTGCACCAAAAGCGCCACCGACCAGTTCCCACACCACAGAAATGCTTCCACAGTGGTTCGAGGAACACAACACTGACCTGGGGAGTGGAGCATCTTTACGATGTGCTGGATGAGCCAGTCTGAATCATGAAGGCTCCACCTCCCAAACTTCCCTGGACCTTACTGACCTGCAGCCGATGGTTTGGAACCAGGCACAGCAGGAGGCCTTCAGAGGTCCAGAGGAGTCCCTGATGAGGCGGGGCGGGCCTTTTTTTTTTTTTTTTTTTTTTTTTATAGGATTTAGTAAGAAATAACTGGATTGTTGTGAAGTTTCATCTTTGGCCATCTCGGACGTGTAAATCAATCTTTGAAGCTCCTGAGAGGCTCTGAGAGGGTTTTTATGAGAACAGATTTGAGTTTGTTATGAAGCGTGTGGTACGGAGGAGTCCTATCATCTCAAACATGTCCTCCTTATTTGAACTAGATTTAAAGAATGAAAGTCTCTTTACCAGACTCTCCAGTTTCACTTTTGATACAACTGTGCCATCTTCGCCTCCCGGCATGCTGTTATGTCTCGCTGCTGCTTCTGCTTCTGTGATTCTTGTGTCTCCCCCTGGTGAGCGAACACATCACAGCCACAGTGTGCAAAGAGAGGTTGTGACATGACTGCAGTGATGCTTTTTTAATTTCAGAGCAGTCGACTCTGAAGGTGCTCTCTGCTTCTTCACAGCTCACTGCATGTTCACACCAATAATCTGCCTGCAAATGAGACATCTTCTCCATCTGCATGCTCCCTCTGCCTGCCTCTGTGCTTTCCTCTGCGGGAAATTTCCACTGATATGGTGTTGGGATTAAAATGGATTACTTAAAAATGTCAAACTATTGAAATCTGGGCTCCAAGACTAATAAGAAAATGTAAGATTTGTGAGGAAAACTAAACCTTTACTTGATGTGTTTTATTTCATGTTTTTGGTCTAAAGATGAGTGAAATCAAATGAAAGCTTATGTTTTCGATGTAAACTGTTCGGTCTCGATGCCGTAACGTCTCCGGCTCCAGCGTCTAAAGACATTTGGTGTTCTCAGGCTCTGTCCCCCCGCCATACCTCCAGTCAACAGCATTTCATAACTGCCTTGATGGAAATCATGTCACATCTATTTCGGTTCTTAAAGATCAAAACATGCAACAACTTTGAATTTTCCAGCAGTGGTGTCTAAGCTTTTTTCCATGAGGGCCAAAATTTTGAAGCAAAAGGCACTTTGGGGGTCATAAAACATTTATTTTAGTAAAAAATGTTAAAATTAAGTTAATTTTGTATTTTATCTGCTGAATAATAAACTAAACATATAAAATTTTATTGAAAAGACCCAAAACTTAAAAAAGGTCTTGCACAATTGCGTTGTTATGACAAGCATAAAGTTTGTAATTTTTTGGGGTTGGTTGGTTTGACCAGGAGATATGAGGGGTTAAACACACCCGTCGATTCCAAGCGAAAATACAATGGGAGTGAATGAGAGTTTTGGTGTGCTTTCTCTTCACTCTGGGCTTATTTGTCTGAAAACTCTAAGCCCTATAGCACTGAGAAACACACTCGATGAAAGTTGACAAAAATGCCTACAAATTGATGTATAAAATGTACGTGTGGAGATGAAACTGTGGGCATGAGAGTGTTTTAAATCCGAAAAATCTCTGAACATTTCATAGGGTCATAATCTAGGGTGTGACGTCATCGTTGCAGGCTGAACATTCTGTGGGGAAATCTGAAAAGAAATCTTCAAACTTAAACTGTCATTGTGCAAAAACTGTAAAAGGTATCAAAATGCATTTTTATTCAGATAAAGTCTAGCTTTCTGTGAACCGTTTAAACTTCGAACGGTGTTTCTGCTGGTAAGTATGGCTGATCTATGGAGCTCCGAACAGGGCTGGGGTTTCTCATTGCACTGAAATCCAGTTATAGTCTATGGTGAAAATATTCTACTGTTTTTTTTTATTTTTTATTGTGAGCTTCACAAACACTAAATTCTGTATCTCTGTGCAAATTCATTACACGCTATTATTCATTGTTGTATTTTTGTGTGTGTGATTGGTCTATAATTCTTTTGTAATAATGGCTCAGTGACCCGCTTCATGTCTCTGCTGTTCATGAGTACAGGCATGAAAACCTTTCCTGCTGCTGTGTTCAGTTTTTGCTCCTCATCTGCTTGTGATGAACAACGATGATTCTCGGTGAAGGAATCATTTGTTGCGTTGCTGCTGATGGCTGACTCATTTTCACGTGTAATAACTGCACCAGTTTACGGTTCCGGGGTTGGATGTCATTGTTAATGTTTTAAAGCTTAATTACTGAATTGTTTTTTTTGTTTTTTTTTTTTTGTTTGTTTGCAAAGTGTCAAACTTCCTGTCGCTTTGTGATCGCACCACCGCCGGTGGTTTCATGCCACACAGGCAGCACTGAACATTTTTCGCTTGATGCCGCTTTGACACCCAGCCCTGACCTGTTGCCCGGCGAAGCCGAAAGGACCGATCAGAGTTCAAAGCTGATTGCGGCTCTGTCTGATCTGCAGGGAGAAGTGGGATCACATGACCCCGGAAGAGAGAGAAGACCGCTCGAAAATCGATGAGAACATCGCTTTTGGCCAGCTGGGGTAAGGAAGTCACCAGAAACGGATCTGCTGGTCATAAATACAGATGAGATTAATATATTTTTAAAAATGCATATTTATGATCCTAAAATCTTATCTGTTCATGTGGAAAAATCTAATTTTACATAAATTTGTATTCAAAATTTACATGAGACTTTGCCTTACAGACATAGGAAGATGCCATGTAATTATTGGCAGTTTAATAGGAGTTGGCTGGAGGATGGATTATGAGGTGTTAGAGGCATTTATCAGTTATCTGCATCGCATGGAGGGAGATGCCATGTTTTCTTAGAATAAACTCAAAAGGGGAGCAAGAGAAAAATAAGAGGACCACGAATTGAGCCCTGAGGTGCCCCCACATAGCAGTGTGTTTGTACTAACATTAAAATACAACTGTATTTACAGATTACCTCTGAAGGCAGTTGGTTGCACTGGAGATTATTTAGGGGAATCGGCATAAACGAGGTTTTTTTGGGGGGTGGGGTGTTGTTGTTTTTTTTTTTTTAACGTAACAAAATTGAAAACCGTGTATGATTATCGTAATTTTGTATTATTTTGTGTTGGTCTATCACATGAAATACATTGAAGGGTTATGGTTGTAACATGATGTAGGCTTTTCCAAGGTACTATTTCTACATCTGCGTCATTCAAATGTCATTTAGCTCGTTTTCTGCTTACATGACTAGTTTATTTTCATCCTTTTTATCTATCAGAAAAAAAACTTTTTCTCATTAAAAAAAAAAAAAAAAAACAAACAAAAAACCTATAACTGTACGAATGTCAAACATCAGCCTTGCAGCTCTGTTAATAGAGATTAGACCCGAGCAGAACAGCAGCTCTGACCTCTCATGGAAAGGTTTTGGTAAATTACTTGATACTTGATTCTGACTGAAGTTGTTTTTGCAGCATGTGTGGATTTTTTTATTTTTTTTATTTTTTATTTTTTACTGTTTGTGTTTTCAGGACTTTCACCCATAACATGCTGGCCTTCGGTCTCAGTAAAAAGCTCTGTAATGACTTCCTGAAGAAGCAGGCGGTCATCGGGAACCTAAATGAAGGTAAAGCTCTGCTAATCCTTCCTTATGTTTTCTTTAAAATGATCCAGCAGCTTCAACCATTTTTGCTGTAGATTTGCTGCAGCGTTTGGGATCGCTGTCCTGTTTGGTAAAGACCTGTTTGGTAAAGCTTCAGCGTCCCTCAGGGATCCATTTTTGGTCCTATGCTTTTCTTCCTTGTATTTGGTCCAAGTTGCAGAAAGCCTTGGTAAACCTTCAGCTAGATCTTGAATCTTTCATGTAATCTCTGCTTAACCTTTGAGGCTCTAGATCTGCTGCTTTAGCTTCTGTTCTTTGGCCTCCTGTCTATTTTACCAATAACTGCATGTTTTCCTTCCCCATCCTTTCACCTTTCACTTGTGCAGAACTTTAAGCAACATTTTTGTCTGCAGATTTAAAACAAAATGCACGCGTTTTCTCCACCTGCAGAGCAATACAAGCTTCTGAGCGACCACATTGAGAGGATGGCGGCGGAGTAAGTCGGAGAACGACGCCGGTTTCCTTCCAGTTCGACATCACTACTGTATTTGTGTATCAGTGCTGAAAAATATCCTCTGTAACGTGTTGGAATATGAGCAATATTATAACACCATCAGCTCCGCATGAAGGAACCGGAGGAGCCGCATCCCTGAAGCAAGGTCATCCGTTGTTCATGTACAGGTGTCCCCTATCCCTGCCAGACTGGTTTCTGGTGTGATTTCCAGTGAAATGTCTCATTAAGGATTCAGCGTGCTGTGATCTGATGTTCAGACGTTTATTTATTTTTTTTTATTATTATTTTTTTCTGTTGTGTAGATTTCTTTCTTAAACTGACAAGTAAGATGTTGACTTCATTTCAAGCTCTAATCTGCTCTTTTAAAGATTCACACCAGGCTCGTATTCTGCAAACCAAATCTGGTTCACCGTTGCAGCAAAAAGAGACCTTTCAGATGTGAAAGTGGCGCATTTTAGCTGCTTTAACAGCCACACAAACACAGAGACTTTTCCCGCCTGCTAAGTGCCTTCTGTGGATCGTTATTCCTGAACCTCGCCACGCTAGGTCCCTCTCCCCTCTCCCAGGCGACTTCATTCTTGCTGTGAGTGAGGTGTCCGAGCTTTTCCAAGACCCATATTCTGGATCCTGCTGCATGATGCATGTCCAAACCCAGTGACTGAACTGTGGAGGAAGCTGCTTTGTCCCGCCACTAAGGGGCAGCATTGTGTCATGTATGATCAGAACCATGACTGACGCTTCTTCTGCCCTCATGTCATACATTTAAATTTCTGGTGTAAATATATTCCTGATTATACTAAATGTGCTCAAATTAGACGTAGATTTGTCTGTGGCGCCCCCATGTGTTCGTCTGATGTGGTGGTTCTGTGAAATACAAAGCGTTTGGTCTGCAGCTACATGTTGCCATTGATCCCTGCGAAGAAGCGTAGAAGTGTAACTGTATCTGCTGTTGTGTTGTACTTTCAGCTCACTCTACCACTACATTTACTGTCTTCATGTCCATCCAAGAGTGTTTCTGGATTCCCAGTGGAGCTGTACAGAACTCCGATGTGTTCAGTGTTAAATTAATGTAATGAAGTCCTAGAAACAGGTGATTAAAATGTGAATGATTTAAAAAAAAAAAAAAAAAAAAACATTTCCTCCCAGTGTGATGTTTCGTCCAGGTTGCCACAACCCAGCGTATGGAAAACATTATGCAGCATGGAGATGCAAAAGAGAGTTTATTATACTTCTCTTGACTTCCAGTTAATGGCATTAAAAATGTTGCAAAGAATTACTTTTAGTCACCAGAATCAGAGGCAGGTTTTCATATGGGCCATTTAGGCAGTTGCCCAGGGCAGTATTAGAAAGGGGAGGGTTCCCCAAGAACTAGACAATAAAATAAAATTTGCAACTCAGATGGAAACCATGTTCTATGACTTTTCCAAATTATCCTTCCTTGCTTGCTTCCTTCCTTCCACGTCTCCTTCCTTTCCATGTGTCCTTTCTTCCTGCCTTCCTTCCTCTGCATTTTTCTTTTCTTCAGTCTGTCCTTTTCTTCCCTGTCCTTCCTTCCCTCCTTCTGTTCCCTTAATTCTTTTCTTCTGTCCTTCCTTCCTTCTGTTTCCTTTCTTCCTTCCCTCCCTCCTTCTTTTATTCCTTCCCAGATGTCCTTCCATGAATCCTTTCATATATTCCTTCCTTCCTCCCTTTTCATTTTTTTTCTTCTGTCCTTCCTTACCTAGTTTCTTCGTTCCTGTCGTTCTTTCATTACATGTTTCCTTCCTTCCTTTCTTCCGTGTATCCTTCCTTCTATGTTTCCTTCCTTCCTTTCCACTAGTCCTTTCTTTATTCCTTTATTCCTTCCTCCCTTTGTGTTTTCCTTTTCTTCTATGTGTCCTTCCTTTCTTCCTATGTTCTTTTATTCCACATTTGCTTACTTTCTTTCTTCGGTGTATCCTTCCTTCCTTCCTTCCTTCCTTCTTTCCTTCCTTCAGTAAAAGTCTAAAACCTCTGAAAACTCAGTCTTGGGAAGTCTGGAAGTTTTAAACATAAAATGGTAAGAAGCCCCTAAAGTTGCTCTAAAATCTCCCCTTTGATCAAAGTTTATCAGACAGAATATGTTGAAAAGCTTTTCACAGAAAAATCACAGGTGTGGCCACCAGAGACAAAATGATTTGCGCACTTGTCCACGATTATTTGGTGATATTTTAAACAGATCTGTTTGGTTTTCAGATGAATTGTACAAGACAGATGTCACATTGTGCTTGGGAAACATTCTGAAATTAATTAAAATTGTCTCCCTTTTTCTATTACAAAAACTAAAACTTTCATTTTTAAGCTACCATAAGATGCTTCCAAGCAGTCAGACCTCTCTGTATTTTGTGTTACTTATTAAAAAATATGGGGTGCTATTATAATAAAAATGACATCAGTGCTAATTAGAGATGAAGCTGATAAAGATTAAAGTTTTAAAGCTGCGGTAGAGCTCCTGGCTCTGACTGGCTGTTTCTGACCAAGCCGTGTATCTCTGCAGTTAGCACTGGGAGAAGGCAGAGGATCTTGATTATTTTTCACAGATTATCCATCTGATGCTATACTGTCACGACACAGTAATAGTTTTAAATAAAAGCTACATACTGCAGCTTTAAAAGTGAGGAAAAAAATTGTTTATATGATTTTTAGAGTATTTTTTTTTTTCCATCAGGAACCCGCATGGGTCTCAGGGGCCTCAATGTGAGTTTTTCTGCGAGGATCTCAGAGGGCTAATACTGTAAGCTGAACACATAACCTAAATAATTCTTTAATTATGAGAAAATGTACCCATGTTTATTTGTTCTTGGGTCCCAAACATCGACTTTGATTATTTGACATAATTTAAATAAACTAGAGCCATGACAGTGATGCTAAAGGAGAAGCATTTGAACAGAAACAGATGTGACAGAAAACCCTGAATGTGTTCCTGTCCAGCTCGGTTTGTCTGGATCAGTGGGAGCTCGGTGTTGATGGAGACAATGTGCTTCAGAGGTTGAGGCTTGATCTTCATGCCATTTCCAGCTCGGCGTACAAATAAACAGCAGTCACGCCAGCTGAGCTCTGATTGGATGCCATGCAATGAGCTGTGAAAGACCCGTCAGCGGTGTCACACTATGAACAGCCTGCGCCAGCTAATTAATGCCAGACCTCGGCACAGTCATGCAACGCTCTCAGGACTTGAAATATGACGGTCGATCCGTTTAAAGTCATGAATGTACAGCTGCTGTTTCTGCTTCAGAAGGAGAAAGGGACAAATCATCTAACGAGAGTCACAAATTATGCCTCTTCAGCCACAAAATGTTTTTTTTGTTTGTTTGTTTTTTGTTTTTTGTTTTTTTTTCAAATAATCCTGACAATCTGGAATTAAGTGCAAGTCTGAGCAGGCCAGCTGATATCAATGCTAGCAAGCCACAAGGTGACAAAGTGTGCTGCATTGTAGTTAGCACTGTTGCCTTGGATTGAAAAGGTTCTGGGTTCTGATCTCAGCCTGGGGTCTTTCTGCATGGAGGTTGTATGTTCTCCTAAGCATGCATTGGTTCTCTCTGGGTACTCCGGCTTCCTCCCACAGCCCTAAAACATGACTGTTAGGTTAATTAGTCTCTATGTTGACTGTGAGTGTGTTCATGATGGTTTGTTTAGACCATTAATGGATGGATGGTGACAAAGCAAACCTTTAAAGGGACAGAGTCTTAAATCTACTGGCAAAAACGTGAATGCAGCAAGCTGCATCAGAAAGATAAAAAACAACAGCAAGAAAAACCTCATTTCATCATCATTTGTGAAGAGAATCAAGAAATCACTTAAACAGAATCTGTCTAACAACAGAAAGCAGGCTCAGAAAAAAGCAAATCCATTTCTAAGGCTTCGGGACTCCAGAGAACCACAAAGAGAATCATTATCCACAGGTGGAGAAAACTAGGAGCAGTGGTGCACCTTCCCAGGAGAGGCCAGCCTACCAAAATTACTCCAAAAGCACATGGTCGACAGATCCAGGATGTCACTTAAGAACCCAAAACAACATCTCAAGCAGTGGTTCTCAACTTACATTACCTCCTCAGGATGCCATCAAGTGCTGCAGAGGCTGGATATTCACCAGTTTATTTAATGGGTGGCAGCAGGAAACCATCAGGACCAAGACCACAGGTATTAAAACTCCAGTCCTTGAGGGCTGGTGACCTGCAACTTTTTAGTTGTGTCTTTTCTTAAAAACAAGGTAATTCGGCCATTATGCCTCGTTTCCACTGAGCAGTTTGGCACGGGTTCGGTTCGGTATGCTATTTTATGGTCTGGGGTATTCAGGATAGCGTTTGCCAGTTGGACTCTCACTGGGCAGGTGGGGTTAAACCTAAACGCCTAACTACTGGGTGCCATTTTTAAAGTTACACAGTCATAAATTAACAGCAATAATTTGGGTTATGTAGCCTGTAATGAAAGAAAGAAAAACAGGGGTTCACTTTTCAAAGCCATCTTTTCACCATGTGATTCATTCATTTATAAATAACACAGTTTCAAACTAAATATTTAATTAACAAGCTAAACAGTTAGCTAATATGCAAACTCGCTTGCCGATAACCGGAAGTGGACTACCAAAATAAAAGCGAGGTCTCGCGAGCCGTTATATAAACTATAAACAGTTGCTCCTCATGTCACGTTGTTCGTCATTATGTTTTTTACTCTAGTCATCCACAATGTTTCAGCTTAAAACATAGGATGAGCCCATGGATAAGCAGTTGTAAAGGCAATATAGACATTTACCATCGGATCCGCACCAGATCACTAGCAGGAGTTTATATAAATGTCTGTAAGACCTAGATTTTATTTTGATAGTTCACTTCTGGTTACTGGCAAATTAATTAGCGTACTAGCTAAATATTTATCTCCAGCTAAATATAGCTAAATATATCTTTAATTAAATATTTATTTTAAAGCTAAATATTTACCTCCAAACTAAATATTTAGTTTGACAATAAATGTTTGGTTTGAAGCTAAATATTTCGTTCGTTAGCTAAATATTTTGTTCGCTAGCTAAATATTTAGTTGGGGAGCTAAATATTTAGCTCCCAGTATCCCAGTGGGAAATCCCACTGCGGAGGGTGTTCCAGTTGAGTTTTGCAACTGGGAAGCAGAGTTGGGTAGTAACTAGTTATATTTGTTCAGTTACATTTACTTGAGTAACTTTTTGGAAAAAAATGTTGAGTAATTTTACTATGAAGTATCGCTACTCTGGATACTTCACCCACCGTGACTAACTTCACTGAATGAAGAACAAGCTTGTTTTAACCAAAAATTCACCAGACAGACACACACCTGCAGTTTTTGTTCAAGTTCCCCAAGTTTTATATTAAAAGAAATTGATATGGAAAAATCTTGAGTTTGCCATTTTGTAATTATGCTATTTATATGATTTTTTTGTTTTTTTGTTTTTAAAATTACCAAAATTTCCACATAACCTTAACTTTTGGTCTGTCTGATGATGTAAATGATTGATGTTTTGATCAGTTACTCAGTACTTGAGTAGCCTTTTTACCAAATACTTTTTTACTCTTACCTGAGTAATTTCTTGGAGGGCTCCTTTTCACTTTTACTTGAGTAAAAATATGTTGAAATAGTGCTTTACTCTTACTTGAGTACAATTTTTTGGGTACTCTACCCACCACTGCTGGGAAGTTGGAATTTCCCAGCTCCGATGACAACTCGAACGCAGCCTAACTTACAAGTAACTTTTCAGAAAGTTACTTGTAAGTTACTTTAATATTGATGAAAAAGTTCTAGTTATAATGAAATAATCTGCCAGTGGAGCAAAATATATTAACTTATAATATGGGAAAAATGTCTTGTTCCACTGGCAGATTATTTCATTATAACTAGCACTTTTCCATCAATATTAAGGAATTGTTGACTTAAAACAAGCTCCTATATCTGCTGAAAAGTTACTTGTAAATTAGTTTTGTCTTATTTCGAGTGTATTCAAGATATTTGCACTGGAAACCAGAGCAAAAATACTAGGTGAGATCTTGTGTTTTTGCCGTGTGGAGTTTGACACCTGCAGGGTCCAAAACTCTGCAGACTTCATCAGCTTCAGTTAAGATGAGAAGTTATGATTCAACAGTAAGGAAGAGAAACTGGGCCTCCATGGGAGAGATCCGAGATCGAAACATCTGCTAACTGAACAGAACGCAAAGATGACCCCCAAAAGTTTAATGGAAGTATTCTGTGGACTGACGAGACGAAAACGGGCCTTTTTGGAAGAGGAATGTCTCATTTCATCGACAACCAACTCAGCATTTCAGAAACAGAACCTCATGCTGCCAGGTGGTGGTAGGACCAACGTTTGGCAACCTTCCAAAGTCCCATTTCTTTCCCTTCAGAACAAGCTCAGATGCATTTACAGACCCTCTGGAAATACCAGCTTCAACAAACATGTTGGGTTTGTGAGAGAGCAGCTGTGCAGCATAAGTCTTCCCCAGTTTGTTTGGCTTTTAGGCCTCAGATGAAGTGTGTGAGGCAAACTGAACACGGTTCTTCAAGGAGATCTGTGACGTCGCTCCACTTCCGGCTGGATTAAGTGTTAAAGTCAGGGTGGTCCCGGTCCGAGGGTGGTAATCCTGCTGCCGCGTACGAGCCTCCACGCACACACACGCATGTGCACACACTCCCTGTGGGATTGCGAGTGTTTGTTTACAGTTGGAGAAAGCAAAGCTGCAGAGATGTTGAAACATTTTCTGTGTCTCGTTTCGCAGAGCCGAGGGTCCAGGATGTTTTCCTTCAGAACTTCAGTTTGTGGAGCTTCAACAGCAAGATCCAAATGTTAAACATACAATAAATATTTGTTTCTGTGCGTCGCAGCGCTGCCGAGCACACATGCAGGGACAATCTCCATGTTTAGGCTGAGCTTCCAGAAGAAAGAGGGATGTGAAAATGTTCCGTTTGGATTTTTTTAATTTGGATTTCTTACAAATAATCCCAATAATTTAAAAGTAAATTTAAGAAAAGCAGGAAACTTTATATGAAACTGATGTTTAAAGGAGAGGAAAACCCCGCAGTTAAAGCAGGATCACATGATGCAAAACGAAGTGATTTTATGAACATGTGGCGTTATTTATTTCAGTGCCTATAAAAGTATTTGTACCCTTTTATTGCTTTTACAAATCAGTCATGATCAACAAAATTTGGCTGTTTTGATAAAAAAAAAAAAAAAATATATATATATATATATATATATATATATATATATATATATATATATATATATAAAACCCTTTAATGTCAAACTGAAAACTGATTTCTACAAAATAATGACAGTTAAATTAAAATATGTAGCATAAAATAAATGATTTCATAAATATTCACCCCCTTCAAGTCAGTGTTTAGTATTTGCACCTCTGGCTGCGATCCCAGCAGCGAGTCTGTGTGGACCGGTCCCAGTCAGGCTGCAGTTTCCCTCCATTCTTCCTGCTAAACTGTTCCAGCTCTGGGCTTTGACTAGGCCACTCCAGAACCCATCTCTGTGCAGCTCCGGCTGGAAGCTTCGGGTCGTCCTGCTGGATAATAAATGCTCTCTGAAGCCTCCAGGGTTTCTCCATATTCTGCTGCATTCGTTTTACCTTCTACCTTTACAAGCCTTCCAGGACCTGCTGCTGAGAAGCATCCCCACAGCACGATGCTGCCGCCACCACGCTTCACAGTGGGGATGGTGTGTTTGTGTTTGGTGTCCTCCAATCGCAGCGTCTTGTCTGATGGATGAAAAGCTCCATTTTGGTCTCATCAGACCAAAGAACCTTCTTCCTCTTCACCATGGAGTCTCTTCCCGCGTGCCTTTTGGCAAACTCGAGTCCAGCCTCGATCCGAGTCTTCTTCAGCGGTGGTTTTCTCATCGCCGCTCTCCCATAAAGCTCTGACTGGTGAAGAACCAACGCTTGTTGTCTGCAGAGCCTCTCCCATCTCAGCTGCTGCAGCTCGCGGCTCCTCCGGCGTCGTCATGGTAACCTGGCGTCCTCTCTCACCAGTCTCCTCCTTCACGGCCTCTCGGGTTGTGAGGACGGCCCGATCCAGGCGGGTTTGGACACGGACCGTGTTCCTTCCGCGTCTCGATGGCGGATTTATCTGAACTCCGGGGATGATCGGCGCCTCAGAGATCTTTTTCTATCCTTCCCCTGACTGATACTTTTCAGCAACCTTCTCTCTGATTGGTTGGAGCGTTCTTTGGTCTTCATGCTGTAATGGTGGCCAGGAGAACCGACGAACCGGTGAGTGGACCTTCCAGACACAGCAGTCTTGATGCTACAATCACCAGAAACACTCTCTGCTCTCAGGTGATCTCCATTCCTCTCACTGTGAGACGACTGGCACCAACTGGCCGGACCTCTGCTGACCCAGTCACTTTAAAGGGGGGGTGAATATTTATGCAGTCACTTATTTTATGTTACATATCTTTATTTCATTGTCATTATTGTGTAGAAAACATTTTTTACTTTGACATTAACGTGTTTTGTTGTGATTTCTTTTGTCAAAGAATCAAAATTTTGTTGATCATCATTGATTTCTAAAAGCAATAAAAGGGGTAAAACATCCAAGAGGTGAAAACTTTTTAATAGGCACTGGATTAGCTTATTGAAATAAATTTATTCCCCTTTTACTGCTAGTTCTACTCATGTTCAAGTTTCTTTGAGTTTTATTTGCTTTATAATGTTTTCTACATTGTCTCAGACCTGTATATGGTATTAATTTTACTTCTCTTTCCACATTTACTGTAAAACAATGTGGAGCTTTCATAAAAGACAGATTCCGTAAAAATAAATAAACTTTACGTTCTTGTCCAAAAGCAAAAAACAATTTTTTGCGGAGTTCAAGCATGGCGTAATATGTTGTGTTGACACCGGGTAAGTAAAAGCTTATTTATTTTAGGGAATCCTGATTTTTAAATCTTTACAACAGAGTTTTATTCCTACCAGGGTATAAAAACAAGGTTAATCAGTGTCTCATGAGCTTGTCTGTAGTATTTCCACAAATTTCTTTAACAAAAAAAAAAAACTACATCTCCAAGCCTCAAGAGAAGATACATGGGCATAATAATAAAACAAAAATTACACAGAAAATGACACCCAGACAAAGGTATACACATAACCTGTTACCTTAATTGATTTTACATAATATTCTTACTGTCCAGAAATCACCATGGAGGTAAAGAACAAAAAAGTTCAGATGAGACATATTAAAAATCAAAACAGAGTATTAAAAAGGTTTATTTAGTGATGGATAACACCCAAGTCAAGTTGAGTGTTTTTGTAGCCATTGCAGATTTCAGCAACAATGCAGATCAAAGTGTTTCACAAAAATTAACACAATAAACAAACAAAACATTACGTTGCAGTGGCAAAATA
Source organism: Anableps anableps (assembly GCA_014839685.1). Classification (NCBI taxonomy): domain Eukaryota; kingdom Metazoa; phylum Chordata; class Actinopteri; order Cyprinodontiformes; family Anablepidae; genus Anableps; species Anableps anableps. The sequence continues at coordinate 34,238,972 of CM026073.1, read as the reverse complement.
AAGAGAAGAAATAAAAAATTGTTACCCAGACTAGAATTAATAATGTTCCAGTTATTATTAATTAAAGGAAGCTCTGAGGAAATGGGGTTTTTAGCCTTGATTTAAAGGAACTCAGTGTTTCGGCTGTTTTGCGGTTTTCTGGATGTTTGTTCCAGATTAGAGGAGCATAAAACTGAAAGCTGCTTCTTCCTGTTTGGTGCTGGTTCTGGGGATGCAGAATAGACCAGAACCAGACTAGACCAGAACCACTTCTGGAAGGCTGATACGACGACAGCAGGTCTTTAATGTGTTTTGGTGCTAAGCCAGATGTCGGGCCTGATCAGTAGTTTCTCGCTGTAACAGCTGAAGCTTTGTGCTGATTCTTGGTCGTATCTACTGTTTATAGTCCGATAAAGTAACAGAAGTAAAAAATAAAAAAATAAAAAAGAAGTTCTTCAAGATCTTTGCAGAAAGATCAGGTTTATTCCTGTTGTGCACAATTTTTAATCTAATTTTTAATTTTATTTTTACACTTTTCATCATTCTTTTTGCTTTTTCTTGAGTTTTAGATATAAAGGGCATTTTTTTAAAAAAATTGACGCTTATTTTAATTTTTTGGTTTTAATTGAATTTCATTGTAATTTTTTTTTTTTTGGTTTTATTTTTATTTTCATTTTGATTGTTTAATTGTAACAAATGTTTTTATTTTACTTTGAAGATTTGTATTCAATTCGAAAAGACACACTTTTTTATTTTATGTAAAAATGTTTACATTTAACTTTTAGCTTAAAGTTTTTCATTTGAAATCTAATACAAAATTCTTATTTTATTTTTATTTTTTCTTCATTTTACAAAAACAAAATGCTGTTTAAATTTTCTAAATACCAATTAAATCTCTTATTTAATTTAAATTTGAATTTTATTTATTTATTGAAATTATTCGTGTTTTTTTGCAGAACATGAAACAGTCTTGATGCGTTTTTGGAGGAAATAGGAGTTAAAAGGTTTTGTTTTTTAAACACAATGATGAACTGGGGAACCATGAGGGCCTGAAAAAGCTGGAGTGAGTCTTTGAACATCAGAACCAGGTTGTGAGTCTCCTTTGAGACTCGCTGCAGACCCGTTTCATCAGAACTCCTGCCGTGCTGCTGCACATCTGCCTGTATGTTTGGGTCCATGTTGTAAACAGCATCAGTGCCTCTCTGGCGGACAATGTGACTTATTGAACTAAGTAAACCTTACGTGATTAGCGGCTAATGTGTCCTGAACCAGGCCCATCAGTCTTCATCACGGCCCTGCCCTCCCGCCTGGTGCTGAGTGTGTATTTGGACAAGTGGAGGTGGTTTATGCAGGGAGTGAAAACATATAATAAACAGCAGGATTAGAAGCCCTTTTGATCCAGAAAGCTCCAGACGGTGATATTTAGAGCCGAGAAGGGACTTGATTCCACATGGAAGGAAGTTAATGACTCCTCTCAGAGCCGCAGTCGTGTTTGTCTCCGAAATCTGGCTGAAAACTGAGACACTGAGACAATATTTGGTTCAAAATCCTCTGAGCTAATCCACTGTGATTTCTAAAAGTGACACAACTGACGATTAGCTCCGGATCACTGAGTTTTCCCTAAAAAATAAAACCAGCAGGTCTGCAGCCTTGCTTACTCTGTTTCCCCTCCGTTCATATTCGATGAAGACTCCACAACGATGAAGGAAAATGAGGAAGGAGGAGAACACTGCGGGGTCCCCACTGCACATGAAAATTATTAATCCCAAAGGGAAATGAAATCTTGTTGTCACTCTTATCATCCACATATCTTCAAACAGTTCTTGTGGATGGTCATGCTGTAAGCAGGAAGGATCTATGGTAGCAGTCAGTCTTGCAATGACTCTGAAGAGGCCTCTGACTGAAGACTGTTGCTGTATGACAGTCATGACTGCCATGACACGCTAACAGCTCAATATCCAGGCACGAGAGACGATATTCCACAGCAACATGTCTTGGATGACACCATCAATTGTTGGCAAGCGCTGCTAATCAACCTCATTTGCTTTTGCTGCTTCTTTTTAAATCTCTGGCCGTATGGTTAGAAAGCCGGGCAGAGAGATGCTGGAGTAGGGGATATGATCCTTGTGATAAACCAGAACATATAAGTTATTAAAAGCCTGAACAATGATGAGAGAATGGAGACACCTGATCAGAACAATGGAATAAAGAGGTGGCAATGGCTCAGGTTCGTCCTAAACCGGTGGGTTGCTGGTTCAAACCCCGTCTCACACTGCAAAAACACAAAATCTTACCAAGTATTTTTGATCTAGATAGTGCAAATATCTTGAATACATTTGAAAGAAGACAAAACTAACTTACAAGTAACTTTTCAGCACATATAGGAGCTTGTTTTAAGCCAATAATTCCTTAATATTTATGATAAAGTTCTAGTTATAAGTGAATTAATCTGCCAGTGGAAGAAGACTTTTCCCATATTATAAGTTAAAGTGTCACTTATACTTTATTTTTACCCAGATTATACTTTTTTATTAACGTGTCCAAAGAAATATAGTTATTTTCAGATTTTTTTATTTATTTTTTTTTATTTTTTTTTTTTTTATTTTTTTATTTTTTTGCTTTTAAATCTCTAACTTCTGTCAGAATCAACAGTAAAATCCATCCATTGTCTTGAACCTCATCCTTGCAGGGCTGGGGTGGGGGTCACTGGGCAAGAGGCGACCCTGGACCCTGGTCACCAGGGCAACACAGAGATACTCTCGTCTGTAAGAGCAATTTAAAGTGACTAATTAGTTTAACAGCCGTGATTTTGCACAGGGGAAAGCATGCAAACTTCATGCAGAACGCCCCAAGCAAGGATTCAAACTCAGGATCTTCTTGCTGCTAAGCAACCGTGCAGCCCACAACAGTAGGTGACCAGTATGATACATATAAACCAAGTTTGCTTTGAAATGTGGCCTCTGACTCATAAAAATCCCACATCAGTCCCAGTTCTGTGGTGAGTTTGGTGTTTCCAGTCCGTTTCTCAGGTTTTTGAGGATGAGTGGAAGCTGAAGAACAATAAAACAAAGATAATGATGAACTACACGCAGGACCGACGAATGAGGCTCTGGTGATGTTTCGTGGAATCCGGTAAAGCGATCCCGCTCTTCCTGGACTTCGAGCCTCCTTCGTGTCGGGGGCTTCACCCGGGTACCGATGCTGCCTGCGTGGAGAAGCTCTGTGACCATCGGCTCGGTTTGTTTCGTCTCACAACAAACAAATCTGACAGGATTTCCTCACCGTCTGAGACGCTTTCTCAGGAGGATCTTTTACTGTTCAAATACAAACCAGCAGTTGTCGTTCCGCTTCATTCGGCTTCAGGGATCACTGCAAGATGGAGAGATGTCTCAGAGGTGTGTTTGTTGGTGTAAAGAGCAGCGCCTCCTCTTCTCTCCTCTCCCTCTGAGGTTTTCATCATGTTTTATTTACATGTCTGCCCAAGGAATCCTATACACAGGAAATGCTTGTGATTGTGAGGGAAGTTTATTTATTTCAAACAAACATTCCTGATTTGCACAGCGTCGGCCTCGCACAGCTTCTCTGTGGAGCGAGAGTCTATATTTAGACATGATGGTGATGCTGTTGTCAGCGCGGACCTCTGATTTCATGCAGGTGACAGGTTGGAGCTCAGAAACGCTCTTATTAAGGCCTTATTTGTAGTTTTAAAGGGGAAGTATTATGTAAAATCAACTTTTTTGAGCTTAATATCATGTTAAATTGTCATTCCCTCATCAAAAACATACCTGGAGAGTTGCTTTGATTCTTTCATGCATTCATTTTTAGTCTAGTTTTTAGTGCAAATACCTTGAACAAACTTGAAATAAGACAAAACTAACCTACAAGTAGCTTTTCAGCAGATATAGGAGCTTGTTTGAAGTCAATAACTCCTTATTATTGATGAAAAAGTTCTAGTTATAAGTGAAATAATCTGCCAGTGGAACAAGACGTTTTAATTTATAATATGGGGAAAATGTCTTGTCCCACTGGCAGATTATAGTTACTTGACTGAGCTATAAAATGATTCTATTTGCCTGGAAAATACATAACACTGCCCCTTTAAGGTTTAATTATAAAGATGTTGATCAAAACAGGAAAAAACTTGATTTTCTCTCCCACTTCATCAGTCTCCCACATCGTTGTGGAGCCGTTTTATCCACAATGCTTTCACAGTTGCTTCTGCTGCAGCATTTGGATCAGGTGGAGGGCTGGACTTTGACTAGGCCACTGTAACGCTTTTTTTTTTTTTTTTTCGACCATGCTGATGTAGATTTGTAGCTGTGTTTGGAATCATTGTTCTGCCGATGACCCAGTTTGACCAGTCTGCAATCTGCAGTTCCGGAGTCAGGTGTGTCTCTTTAAGCCCCCCCCCAGTGACTCTTCATAAGACCTGAGAAATACCTCTAAATATAACGGTAAAAAAGGCAAGTTGCAGCATGTCAGAAATGTCCCCATCATGGGAAAGCAAAGGATATTTCTATTCTATTCTATTTTATTCTATGTTTTCTGTGTTTTTCAAATGCTACATTTGCATAGAATTTCAAAAGGAAAAAGGACATTTTTCTCCAAATCTGGAACCTTTCATTCAAGAAAATATATTTATTTTCTTCTTGTACAAATTTTACATTTTTCCTTCTTATAAAACCTAAAATTACATATAAATATTTAGTTCCAGTACAATAAAAACCATGTGCAGAGGCTGGGTTTGATTGCTCGTCTCGGGCCATTTGCTTCATATGTTCCCATTATTTCTGCTCCCTGTTTCATGTCCAGTGTAAGGCCACTTAAAAAAATAAAAAAAAAGTTCTAAAAGCAGAATTTTTATTTTGGTTATTTAGTTACGTTTTAAATTAGTTTATTTTTACACGGTACAAAGAAAACAATCACAGAATTGCAACAAATTTAAAATAAAAATGCACTAAAAAAAACTAGTTTGGAAGAACTTTCAATGAAGCTACAACAAAAAAGATTTTAAAATATTTATTTTGAGTAAAAAGAGTTTATTACAACACATAGGAAATAAGACAAAAGAAGCAAATCACACAAAGAATAAAATGCAAATACAAATCATGGACAAAAAGCCACCAATACATTCACATCTAAAGACAATTTAGAGAGACCAATTCATCAAACAGTCATGTGTTTGGACTGTGGCTGGAAGCTGGAGTACCTGGAGAGAACCCATGCATGAACCGGAAGAAGAAGCAGACTCCACACAGAAAGAACCAAGGCCAGGATTTGAACCCAGGAACTGCTCCACTGTGCAGCCCTCATAGTACTTGTCCGATATTAAGGCAACATTTAAAAAAGACATGGGAGTTTTTTTTTTATTTAGGTTTCTAATCAAATCAAGAGATTCTGTGTACATCTCAATGTAAACTTGTAAAAAACCCAACCTGTTTTAATATCCCAGCCGTGCATTGTGCCGATCAGACTGGGGACTCCTCCCTCAGTGACCCTCTCTGTCCTGAGCTACAAAACAGTCTTAAAGGAAAGTTATTATCAAAACTTTGGATTTAACTTCAAAGATTTGAAAAACATGAGTGGATCTGAGTGGAAGAGCTGTCACCCCCCCCGGAGGACCGGAACTGACATAATTAAAAATAAAAGCAGAAATATATATATTTGGTTTTTCCTTTTCCTTATATGTGCGTTTTTTGTGAAGAAATTAAAGAAATGCTTCGGTTGCTAAACTGAAGCCAAAGGCGCAGGCATGCACGATGGATCTGCACATGGTTCCTGCTCCTTCCTGTTTATTGACCAATCGTAGAGAAGCTGGACCAAGATGGCCGCCCTCCTCATTTGCATAATGAGGCAGAAATGCAGACGGTAAAGTAAAAAGAGGAGACGAGGAAATGTAAAAAGAACAAACGCTTGCATGAGGAAAAGGTAAAACAAAATATATGCATTTCTGCTTTTATTTTTTATTATGTCAATAAATCCTCCATATCACTCAGCTTCAGCTCTGAGCCAACAGATGCAACAACCTCTAACAATATCTGGTTTATTGGATGGGGCTGGAATCTGCTTCAAAGTCATTTCAGTGGATTTATTTTCATTACCGGGAATTTTCCCCTCTCATTTTAGCGCCGCTTCCGGTTCTGATCCATAGTTTGAGGCATCTTCCATTTGTTCCCTGCATCTCAGGGGTTCAGGATCCCTGCAGCATTTTCAGTCTGCAAAGACAAAGAGCTGGCGGCTCCTGATGGTTCTGCTTCAGATTGTGCAATGAAGACGCTAAAACATTTTCCCCTCCACTTTTATTTATTTATGTATTTATTTTACCTCCGTTTGCAGCATTTCTCAACCCTGAAACCTTAAATGATGACAACTAACTGCAGTTTCCTGCAAGAAAGCAGCACCAGGTTGAGTCCTGCCTCCTTCAGCTGCAGGGTCAACACAGCAGACGGACCACTGAACTGAGCAAACCGTAAACTGCACCATGCTTTCTGACTCTGGTCGGTTAAAATAAAGCAACAGCAGCAATGCAACAGTTTGAGCTCTACCTGAACTTTATTTTTGCAACATTCAAACGCAGAGCTGACCAGTTTATATGTTGGTTACAGCATTCAGTAAGATTTATCCTCACATTGTTTGACATCTCCATGCCCTGTCATGTTAAATTACAAAAAAAAAAAAAATAATAATAATAATAATAATAATATATATATATATATATATATATATATATATATATATATATATGCATTTAAATGTGTTTTTCTGCAACAATCAAGGAAGCAAGAAATCATACATGAACAAAACGTTCACATGGCATGACCAACAACTGCGCATGCGTTCAGATGAACTAGAACGCCACCCTCTCCCTGTTGTTTTGCTGTGTTGTTTAAATACTGATGAGGATGAACATAATAAAGATGGCGCAGATCCTAAGAAGGGCTAAAACGTGTGGTTTCTGGGTAAATACAGCTTTGGTTAACAGATTTTTACGCATCTGTGCGTAAAACCTTAAACGTTTTTTTTCCCCCCCTCCCCTTCATTTAAAGGGCAGCGCGGAGTCCGAGCAGGTGAGAGACAGGTAGGAGCAGAGGGGGAATCCCACCTGGAGCAGGTGATGGGGCTGCGCGTTGATGAGCGGGGACGCGCAGAGACTCTCCGCTGAGACGTCCAGGACGCGGCTGCGCGCTTCGTCTTGGCTTTTGGATAGGATGCTCTCGATGGTGAAGCCTTTGGACCTGTCCGTCCGCTGCAGGTTCCCTCTCGGTGTCTGCGGCGAGGCAGCGGGCAGGTTGCTGTCTGCTGCGCCGCTGACTGAGCACAGCGGAGCCCGGTGAGCTTGCGGTGGAGCCGAGCCGGGCTCGGTGTGGGGGGCCTCCATCCTCCTCCTTTCCGTGGAAACAGTGGGGTCATGGCTGGATAACTCTTTTTGTCTCTGTGTGGGGGGGTTCTGCTGGGTAAACTTCAAAAGGATTGGTTCTGTGTCCGGTTCTGAGTGCTTCATCTCTTTAGATGGCGCCTGTGCTGTCCTCCACTCAGCCGGAGAGCTCAGAGGGCTCCTGGACGACCCCGGGACTTTGGCGCGCCTTGATCCAGCATCTTTGGAGTCTGGAGCGTCCTGTTGGCTCTTGGCCCTCCTCTTCCTGCGGCGGTAGTTCCCGTTTTCAAACATATCCAAACAGCTGGAGTCCAGAGTCCAGTAGCTGCCTTTCCCCGGCCGGCCCTTCTCTCTGGGCAGCTTGATGAAGCAGTCGTTCAGCGACAGGTTGTGTCGGATGGAGTTCTGCCAGCCCTGCTTGTTGTCCTGATAGAAAGGGAACCGATCCATGATGAACTGGTAGATGCCGCTGAGCGTGGCGCGCTGGCCGGGCGCGCTCCGGATGGCCATGGCGATGAGCGCGATGTAGCTGTAGGGAGGCTTCTGGGGGGGCTCTTGGGGCCCCGGCACCAGGCTCAGGGCGCTGTCCCCTCCGTACAGGTAGATCAGCGGGGGTCCGGAGAAGCTCAAAGCCGAGGGGGTGACTGCGAGCGGCGGCAGGCGGCCGGGGAACAGAGCCATGAGGGCCAGGGGAGCTGCAGGGGAGCCTCTCCTTCACGGACTGACTCCTCATGGGGCCCCAGAAACTGTCCAGAGCTGTTGGAGGTTTGTTGCGTTATGTTGACGCCGAACTGGGAAATAAACTGTCCATCAGAACCAGTCTGTGTTCTCAGCCCACCCACATTCATTCAAATTTCACTGAACAACCCCCCCCCCCCCCCCCCCCGCTCCTCCTCCGGCCCATAGCCAATGAGGGGCCCGCTTATTCCTCTCAAATGTTTACAGAATTAGTGCTTGATAAGTCTGCCCACCCAGGCCGAATCAAGCTGTGTTTATTTGGACAAATTTCCGGGCAGCATTTCCAGAAACGCGCTGATGTGCTGTTTGAAATCTCAGGTCCAGCCCTGCGCAGAGAGCTGCTCCACAGAGGGAGGACAAGCAAACAGGGGCATGGGTGGAGGGGGGGGGGGGACTGAAATAAAAACTAAAAGTAAATAACTTCCAACAGCTTCTCTTCACTTATTTATGATCATCGAAATAAAATCCTGACGCACAGGGATTCATTTCTGCAGGAAACTTTGAAAACTTCCCAAAATTAGCGATCTTATAACAGCACACTGCAAAAACACAAAATCTCACCAAGTATTTCTGGTCTGGTTTCTGGAGCAAATACCTTGAATGCACTTGAAATAAGACAAAACTAACCTACAAGTAACTTTTCAGCAGATGTAGGAGCTTGTTTTAAGCCAATAATTCCTTAATATTGATGAAAAAGTTCTAGTTACAAATGAAATAATCTGCCAGTGGAGCAAGACGTTTTAACTTGTAATATGGGAATCATGTCTTTTTTCCACTAGCAGATTATTTCACTTATAACTAGAACTTTTCCATTAATATTAAGGAATTACTGACTTAAAATAAGCTCCTATTTTGTACTAAAAAGTTACTTGGAAATTAGTTTTGTCTTATTTCAAGTACTAAGATATTTGCACCAGAAACTAGTAGAAAAACACTTGGTAGGATTTTGTGTTTTTGCAGTGTGCTGCGTGTTTGACTGCTGGCTGCTTCATATCAGAGCTACAAAAACTGACAAAAATAATAAAAAGAAACAGCTGTGACTGTTTACTTTGGGACCATTTTCTGTAGCTATCACAGTTATAGAAAAACATTACAACGAAGCACTAAAACGTGAAAAATAAATGGTGGGAAGGTCACGTTCAGCTCAGTGTTCAGCTAATAAAGCGACTATCTCTGTTTCAGGAGAGAAAATATTCAGATCCAAAGTTTGAATATTCCGGAGAGGCTGCATAGGTGGATTCCCTTACAAGGACAACACAGTCGGTGTATTATTTGGAGATGGGAGCATGATGCTTTATATTCTGTATTTTCCTGTTTATAGGTCAGAGGAGGATTATAACAACTTTCCAAGTGGGCCCAGCTGGGCCCTGCTTACATTAGGGATTCAGAGCTTTTTGGTGAATAAACTCTGAAGTTTGCTCTGTTTCTCTCTCAGCATGACGGTGATTCATTAGACAATTAAACTAAACTAACATGCAAGGATGAGATGAGAGCTGAAGAATTCGGGATCTGACATTTTAATCCTTCAGGACACATTTTCTAATCCACAAAGAGCAACTTTTGAGGGACTTTCCAGGTTCTGGAAATTCCTGGTTGCTTTCTGGAGTTTGCAGATTCCAGAAAGTAACATTTAGCTCGTAAAGTTATCGGTAAATTCCAGGAAAGCATCCTGTAAGTTCTGGAAAGTACACGGCGGGTTTTAGGAAAGTAACCAGCAACTTGCAGGAGAAGTTCCAGAAAACACCTGGAAAGTATCTGAGAAAGTTGCTAATAATTTGTAGGAAAAACAACCAGCAGGGTGCAGGAAGGTTTGGGAAGGTAACAACAAACATCCTGAAAGGACTTGTTAAGTTCCAGGAAAGTAATCCATGTGTTTCGGGAAAGTACTCAACACGTACCAACATTTAACCACAGTAAGAAACACCAGGCAAGAATTCATTTCACCTGTTGGAGCAAAATATGAATCTGTAAACTAAGCAGATAGGGGGCTGCATGCTGGTGCAGCATGGAAGCACTGCTGCCGTGCAGAAAGAACGTCCCAGCAGGGGTCTTTCTGCATAGTGTGCATGGGTTCTCTTTAATTTAAGCTGTTTTATTTATTTTTAGATTTTTTTTTAGCTCTAGTGGCCTTTACTTGACAGTTAGTCGACAGGAAATGAGTTATGAGAGAGGGGAGAAGACACGCAGCAAAGGTCAATGGGCCGGGACTTGAACCTGCGTACGCCGCGTCGAGGACTGAGGCCTCCGGTCAGGGGTTGCGCGCTTCACCCCCGTGCCATTACCACACCCCGTTTTAGTTTGGCATATGGACTGTGACGAACTGACCATGGGTTCCCCAGTATAACCTCAAGCTACCTGTTCAGGTGTTAACTGCCTGATCTGCTCCTGCTGCGTGCCATCAGGTAAACAAGGGAACATCCGCTCACTGCAAAAACTCAAACTCTTACCAAGTATTTCTGCTCTAGTTTCCAATGCAAATACCTTGAATACACTTGAAATAAGACAAAACTAACTTACAAGTAACTTTTCAGCAGATATAGGAGCTTGTTTTAAGTCAATAATTCCTAAATATTGACAAAAAAGTTCTAGTTACAAGTAAAATAATCTGCCAGTGGAACAAGACATTTTTTTCATAAGATGTTTTGTTCCACTGGCAGATTATTTCACTTATAACTAGAACTTTTTCATCAATATTAACAAATTGACTTAAAACAAGCTCCTATATCTGCTGAAAAGTTACTTGTAAGTTAGTTTTGTCTTATTTCGAGTGTATTCAAGATATTTGCACTGGAAACTAGACCAGAAATACTCGGTGAGATTTTGTTTTTGCCCTGCTGGTTGGTTAGAGCAGTGTTCCCCCATCCCTGGTCCTCAGAGCCCGTTGTCCTGCATGTTTTAGATCAAGACTCTACAACTCAAGTCCTCCAAGGCCACCATCCTGCTAATTGTAGATGCATCCCTGCTCCAACATACAGTCAGGTTCTGCAGAGTCCTGGTAAGTAATGAGACATTCGTTTGATTCAGGTGTGCTGAACCAGGAATGCATCCAAAAGTTGAAGGTTATATAGGGAGTCATGATTTTAAAACACCTTTCCTAGTTTTTGGCCCTAATGTGTGAACCTGAGTAAACACTGCAATGTATCAAAGTTGGTCCTTTCCTCTCTGAATTTATGCCTAAAATAAACAGGCACACACAACTGGTTTACCAGGAGTTTTAATCAGCTTTAGGATCTCATGTTAGCATCACAACGTTCAGCCTTCCTGTCATCTTCGTCAGGCCGAGCTCTCCTGCATCCGGAATGAACCACAGACACGTCTTGAGATGTTGAAAACACGGTTTCCTTTTACAAAACATCTCTGTGCTTTTTCTGGATTCACTCTCACACCTCACTGACACTGAAAATAGTCTTCTTCACTCAGTAACTGCATCTACACCGAAGGTTGTTGCCGTTGCTGACCTTGTAGTTTGGGTATGGTGCATTCACTGACCAAAAAAAAAAACAAACAAACAAAAAAAAAACTATTTTTGAGGTTCCCACTGTCACTCGTCAGTGGGGCTGCAGCTGACGATTATTTTAGGTATCGATTAATTTGATAAAAAAAATTGGCACATTCAGCAGATTTTTCATTCAAGCCTTTTTACGTAATATTAAAAATACATTAAAAGATGCAAATAAATGAATAAATCCTTTTTAAAACAAAAAATAAACATTTTATTGCCTAAAATGTAATAACATAGCATTACTTTAGCGTAAGCGTGATCATTCGTAGCAGAGGATGCATGCACAGCGAAAAAATACCTCTAAATGTGAAAATTGTAGCCCTTTCTGCTCGACTTAACGTCAATGTTGTAGGGCTGACCTGTTGACTAGTCTTTGGATTAACCGATTAATAACTGATTTTTACAGAATTTGAACCAGGTGAAGCTAAAACTAGGCCACTTGAGGACTTCTGGATGGAACATATTTCCAAAAGATTATTATTATTATTTTTTTTTTATCTTAAATTGAAAATATATATAGCTTTTGTACATTTTGGGATTAATTACTGCTCTGAGTATGTTGTTCTTTCTGCAAATGGCCTTTATTTAGTCTGTTTCCTCCAGTTAACGATGAGTCGATTATTAAATTAGTTGACAATTATTTTAATAATCGATTCATCACGATTAATCCGATTAATCGTTTCACCCAACTCTGGTCAGCAGCCGATTTTTCCCCGTTGAATCTGAAGGCTGCAACAAGAACAGCCCCAAATCATACCTCCTCCACCACCGTGCTTGACAGTGAGTGTGAGATTTTGATGTTTTTCCTCATATTTTATGTTCACACTGCTCAAACTCCACCAATCAGGAAGCAACAATCAAACAAGTATATAAAAACCAAGTTTGCGTGTCAAACTATTGAAGAATGAAACAATATGTCCCAAAATTTATTTTTTGTTCAAAGAAAAATAACAGAACGGATAGAAAACAGGTGATGTTAACAAACGTAGAGACTAATGAGAAGATAAAGTGAGAGATCAGAGTGTCTCTTAGCTCTCTGCTGGTGGCGGAGCAGCCCTGCGAACAGCCTTGATCAGCGCTTGCTGGATAACAGGATACAGTTTATAACATCCCTCGATGCAGGTCCGAATCCCCGCAGTCAGGGTCTCCTCCGCCATCTCGCCGTCTGACTGCAGCCCAGAAACCTGGTTCAGACTGGGCAGGAACGCCACCGTCAGTCCGCCCCGCCTCTCCTCGCTGCCCGACCTGCAGCTGTTCTCCTCCGGGTACGTCGGGTCGACCACGTAGGAGCCGCCGTCCTGACGGAGGGAGCAGCCCAGCACCAGGTCGTACATCTCAACCCCGGCGTCTGCCAGCGCCATGGACGCGCAGGTGACGGCGTGGGCCAGAACCGAGCCGCTGTTCTCCAGAACCATGACGTTGACCTCGATCTGAGAGCGCGGGTACTTGTGGAGGCAGACGGCCGGCTGCAGACTCTCCTGCAGCATCAGAGAGAAGTCCTTGTCCTGGCTGCCCTGGATCCAGGAGCCCCGCTCCGGGCAGGAAAACGGAGCGAAACGCATGTCGGTGGTGAGTCTGAGAGACACACAAACACACACACGGCTCTCCTTAACACACCGCCGCCGACTTCAAAACACACCAGAACTGCAGCACATCACAGAAGAGTCTCGAAAACCAGGCATATAGAATCATTTTATAGCACAATCAAGTAACTGTTTTACCTTCAGTTGTTACAAAAATGCTGTTTCTATCAAATATGACTTAAAAGAAATCTGACTTTATAATTTAACGTCTTGAAATTGAGCCTCTGTCTCTTCTGTCTCTGCTAAAATGTGCTGTACAAATAAACTTGACTTTAAGAAAGTCCTGCTCTTTCTGAAACTTCACCTTCAGGAAGTCATCACAACATCGCTTCTCTCTTAACCCTTTAACAACGTTTTTTTTTTTTTATCAGCGTTTTACTGAGCAGTAGCTCGTACAATAAGCTCAGCAGATGCGCAGTTCCACCAGGTGTTTGCTAATTGCTGCTGGCTAGTCTGAAGGAGCTGAGTGGTGGAGGGGTGCTCCGTGAGGCGGAAGCTCGGAAACTGCAGCTCCAAAGAGGAGCTGCACCTGGAAGGCAGCGCGGATTTCTCAAACATGCATGAAAGAATCAAAGCAACACTCCAGGTATGTTTTTGATGAGGGAATAACATTATAACATGATGTAAAGCTAAAAAAATAAATAAATAAATAAAAAATTGATTTTACACAATACTGCCCCTTTAAATATGCAGTTAAATAAAGTCGCTCTCAGAAGTCCGAAATGTTGACACATGAGCTCAAGATAAATTATTTAAAGAGGTTTTCCACCTTAAATACGACATGCATCCTGCACAACTCAACTGAGAATGGAATAAATTTGCAAGACGGAAAACTATGCAACAAAAAAATGCAATAACCTGGCTTCATACATGTGCACACATCTAAACTAGAGCTTTGACTTCATTACAGCATTCAGCCTTCTTGGGCAGCAGTCTGTCAGCATCCCACATCTTTACTGGAGAGCTCTGCCTTGTGAAAGTTCTCTAAATCTCTCAGGTTGTGACACCGACTCCTCTCCACAAGCCTCTTCAGGTGATCCCACAGATTTTCTGTCGGATGTAGTTCTATACGCTTTAATTTTTCTCCCACGAACTCATTCATTTGCTGATTTTGATGTATTTTTGGACTCACTGTGATCTCGACCTTCAGCTTTCCAGCAGATATCATGAAAGCTTTTGGGTGAAAACTGACCGGTATTTGAAGCTGCATCCACCTTAATAAAAATCACAGCTTCATCGGAAGAAAGGTAACCCCAGAGCATGATGCTGCCACCACCACGCTGAGATTTCAGGTGGGCCTTGGTGATTCTTTGGAAGAAAATTATGTCTTTCAAACTAATTCAACCAGGAATACCTGCAACTTGACTTGATGTTAATGTTGTTCCATATTTTCTCAAATAATCGATGAATGTACCATGCATTATTCGTGAAAAAAAAAATAGCAAAATGTTACAGTTAACAGAGGACTCTGTAGAGAAGCCCCCTCTCCTGGGCAGATGTTTCATCCTACATCACAAAACTGACGGTCGAAGCGCAGAAACCCTTCATATAAAAAGGGAGAATCTGCATATTGTGAAGTAAATATAGCACAAATGTGATAAGTTTCCTTCACACTAATGCAGCAACGTGAAAACATAAAACACATCTCGAAATAAGATAAAAACGGGAGATAGAGATGCTTTTACAGGATTATTAAATTTTTTAACCACACAATTCAACTTTTAACGGAAGAATGTTCTCTTTAGTTTTCATCTGAATACTTTTATAAACCTCAGAGACTCCAGTAATTAAGTTGTTTCTCGTCTTAGCGAAAATTTGTGTTCACAAATGTAGATTCTTGCACTTAAAACAGCAAATAAAAAAAATTACAATGGAATTTAGACATTATTTGGCCTCTTTAAAAACTGTTCTCAGACCCAAAAGCTATGAAAACTACTGTGATCTGTAACTAACTTAATTTTCTGGACTCCGTGTATCTATCTGTATGTTATTTAGTCACTAAAGACCAGTTTTAACATCCCCGGGTACAATTTTAATTTTTTAAAACATTTTTGGTGACTGTTTTCTATACTGTTATTTTTTCCTGCATTGTTAGATATGACGATATATTTAGAGAAAAATGCGTATTCGTCATCATAAATAATAATAAAAAAAAAACATAATAAACAGAATTTATAAACGACCCTCACCTTCCAGACTTCATGTCAGTTTCATCTTTCCGCTCCGTCTCCCGCGGTCCATAAACGCAACACAGCACCTTGGTGTTTCCAGCCTCGATGTAAGCGGAACCTTTAGCCTGACTCACCAGGCCGCAGCGGACAAACACCGGCCGCACGTCAACTTGGTCCCGCTGGCGACCGTCCGCTCTGGGCCCGTGAGAGGGGAGAACCTCGGTGGGTCGGGACCAAAACAGAAACGGGCTCTGAGACACCTCAGGCCCGCGAACTCGCTTCGTATCGGTCGGCATGACGCGCTGAGGTGAACCGCTCGAAAAACGGTCCCCAATGAACTACAGCTAGCGGAGAAACGTTCCGGAAATGTTTATGTTTATTTTGTTGTTTTTCGCTTGTATTAAGATTTTATTTTCAACCAATTTGGTATAGCCAAACATAAAACAGTGCTGAATATGTAAGAATATGTTTCATTTATTTCATAAATGTGAGCTGGTTAGCTGTTAGCAATGTGTGATTTACAGTGCTATGCAAAAGTATTTGCATCCCAAGAATTTTTTATTTACATTTTTATCATGTTACAACCACAAACACACACACACACACACACACACACACACACACACACACACACACACATATATATATATATATATATATATATATATATATATATATATATATATATATATATATATATATGTATGTATATATATATATATATATATGTATATATATATATATATATATATATATATAAATTCCCTTCTCACCCTCCACGGGTGGTCTTTCTCAACCTCTGAGCTCGGGTCCTCTACCAAAGGCCTGGGAGCTTGAGGGTTCTGCGTAGTATCTTGGCTGTGCCGAGAACTGCGCATTTCTGGACTGAGATGTCTGATGTTGTTCCTGGGATCTGTTTTAGCCACTGCTCCAGTTTGGGGGTGACTGCCCCAAGGGCCCCGATGACCACAGGCACCACTGTGGTCTTCACCTTCCAGGCCTTCTCCAGTTCCTCTCTAAGGCACTGGTATTTCTCCAGTTTCTCGTGTTCCTTTTTCCTGATGTTGCAATCGCTTGGTATTGCTACATCCACCACAACGGCTTTCCTCTGTTGTTTATCCACCACCACGATGTCCGGTTGGTTCGCCATTACCATTTTGTCTGTCTGGATCTGGAAGTCCCACAGGATCTTAGCTCGGTCATTCTCCACCACCTTTGGGGGTGTGCCCCACTTTGATCTCGGGGCTTCCAGTCCATATCCTGCACAGATGTTTCTGTACACTATGCCCGCCACTTGGTTATGACGTTCCATGTACGCTTTCCCTGCCAGCATCTTGCACCCTGCTGTTATGTGTTGGACTGTCTCAGGGGCCTCCTTGCACAGTCTACACCTTGGATCTTGTCTGGTGTGGTAGATCTGAGCCTCTATCGCTCTGGTGTTTAGGGCCTGTTCCTGTGCAGCCAGGATGAGTGCCTCTGTGCTGTCTTTGAGTCCAGCTTTGTCCAGCCATTGGTAGGATTTCCTGATATCAGCCACTTCAGTTATTTGTCGGTGGTACATCCCATGTAGGGGCTTATCCTCCCATGGTGGTTCCTCCAGCACCTCATCCTCTGGTCCCCATTGTTTGAGACATTCGCTGAGCACATCGTCGGTTGAGGCTTTGACCTTGATGTATTTATGGATCTTGGATGTTTCATCCTGGACAGTGGCTCTCACACTCGCTAGTCCTCTGCCTCCGTCCTTACGGCTCGCGTATAGTCTCAGGATGCTGGATTTAGGGTGGAACCCTCCATGCATGGTTAGTAGTTTCCGAGTTTTAACATCTATGGTCTTTATCTCTTCCTTTGGCCAGCTTATTATTCCTGCAGGGTATCTGATTACTGGCAAGGCATAGCTGTTTATCGCACGGATCTTGTTCTTGCCATTGAGCTGGCTTCTCAGGACTTGCCTTACTCGTTGGAGGTATTTGGCTGTGGCTCCTTTCCTTGTGACCTCATCGAGGCTGCCATTTGCTTGTGGTATTCCCAGGTACTTGTAACTGTCCTCAATGTCTGCTATTGTTCCCTCTGGGAGTGAGACCCCTTCTGTGTGGATGACCTTCCCTCTCTGTGTAACCATCCGACCACACTTCTCTAGTCCGAATGACATCCCAATGTCAGTGCTGTAGATCCTGGTGGTGTGGATCAGTGAGTCGATGTCTCGTTTGCTCTTAGCGTATATATATATATATATATATATATATATATATATATATATATATATATATATATATATATAAAATTCCCTTCTCACCCTCCACGGGTGGTCTTTCTCAACCTCTGAGCTCGGGTCCTCTACCAGAGGCCTGGGAGCTTGAGGGTTCTGCGTAGTATCTTGGCTGTGCCGAGAACTGCGCATTTCTGGACTGAGATGTCTGATGTTGTTCCTGGGATCTGTTTTACCTCCAGTTTGGGGGTGACTGCCCCGAGGGCCCCGATGACCACAGGCACCACTGTGGTCTTCACCTTCCAGGCCTTCTCCAGTTCCTCTCTGAGGCCCTGATATATATATATATATATATATATATATATATATATATATATATATATATATATATATATATATATATATATATATATATATATATATATATATATATGTTTCTTACTTTATTTATATATATAAAACGGCAAATGCTGTCACAACTTGAGATAGACGAGGTACAACACAAATGCTACAGCAAGGGGGAGCCAGGACGCCAGTTCAGAGGGGAGTTAGCTTCAACTCCCCACCCGGAGATTGGGTATGCAGCCCCAATAATGAACGAACGATCAAAGCTGAATGAGGCAGCAACTGACCTGAGAGGTAGAAGAGGAAGAAGCACAGATGGAGGAAAATGAGCATCAAGATGATTAGTAAGGAGGAAACAAGAGCAGCAGGTGTGGTGTTTGCTTTTAGAGTGTTGGTTAAAATGAGGTTCTATTGTACCAACTATGGTTCTGTATGAAAAACACATACATGGCAGAGAAATATGTGTGGATAAAGCAGGACATGTAGAGCAGTGAGACAGTGGTGAGGTGTGAGGTTGAAGTGACGGACGGCTGTTGTACTTATTTTTCATGTACTGGCTTGTGCAACAAATGCAATACCGTTGAACTGAGAGAAGTTATTCAGTTAGTTTATCACTGTTTTTTTTTTTTTTAATCAACAAGGATAAAACAATACAACTAAATTTCTTTATTAATTTGACTTTTCTTTTTGACAACATAGATAGCATGAGACTATCTTTCTTTTTAACAGCTCAGATTTTTTGGATTTTATCTTCTTTGCACCTTTTCCTTAATTATAGCCTTTAGATGTTTGATTGAAAAATATTTTATCGATCCCAAAGGGAAATTCATGGAATTTGAGAAAAAAACAATATCAGAAAAGAAGAAATACATAAAAAAAACTAATCGATGAATAATATTAGGAAAATACAATTTAGAAAATAATGAGTTCTCACATTTTTTAAAATAATTAATCAACAAGGAAAATATAATAAATAAATTGAAAATAAGAAATTAAATTCGATCTATGAACTATAAAATTCTTTAAAAACAAAAACAAAAACAAAACAAAAAACAAGTAATAAATAAATAAATAAACAAACAAACAAATAAATAAATAAATCAAAGCTTATTCCTGAGTAAGGTGCCAACGTTGACGCCTGCGCCTCCTCCATTGCATCAGCCGAGCCGCTGAAGTTTGTGCCACTGATGTGGCGGGCTGGGCTATAATTGACAGCGATATTGACCAATAGGAATCGAGTACTGCTGACGTAGATGTGCGCTGAGACCAATAGGCGGCCTCCATGGGCGTATTCGTTGGTTTCAGGCTTCCCGTTTGGCTGAATAGCGTGGATCGAGACGGTGATTCTGGAAGTAGAAACCGGTTCATTCTGTGACAAAAGCGACTTATGTGAGTATTATCATGAGTCTTTGTGTAAATACACGGTAATACACAGTTTGTCTGCACAGGTTGTCTGTGATACCCGTGCTCCGAGTTATTGAATTTAGCCTGGAAATTAGAGTTAGCATGCCAAGCAACATGCTAGCTTGCTAACGTCAGGTCAGCTTGTTTCTCTTCGGGTAAGAGTGGAAAAAACAAACAGTTAAACCAGTTTAGTGTCGTTTTTTCTGCTCCTGTTGTCGTAGAAATACAGTTTAGGAGGTTCACCGTTGGTTTCTGTTTCTGGTGGGAGAATTAAAACACTTCACTGTCTTGAAAATATCAGAACCAAGCATAAAAAAGCAGCTTTAATGGACCCACCAACAACATTTGTTACCTTCAGCAGCTCTGCAGCAGATGTTTGTTGCTTATTGTTTACTCCAAGCCAGAAAGAAATCAGATACAGTACAATATTAGGTAATTTCTTTGCTCTTGATTAGATAAAAATATAATATAATGTACTAATACAAAATACAGAAAGGAAAAAACCCCAAAAGAAACAATATAACTTGAAAAGGAGTGGGGTGAAGGAAAAAACTTATGTACTCCCACCCAACATTCCCATTCCTTTATAAATTATATGGGTGCTGCCATTTACAGTTTAGTAACTATTTATTTAATGTCATATAAACACAGCATTTTACATCAATAACTATATACAAAAAGAAATCAACATATGCAATATATAAATATTATAGCCGCAATATACAAATATACTTTACCGAGCCAATCAGAGCCCCCTTCCAACAGCCATGTATTGTAACCAGACCATTTCTTTACATCTTGAATTAAACTGGTGAATAATTGGACGTTGCTTGACCTGTGACCCCAGTCGGTTCCAAAGTTTAACACAACACACACAAACATTTCCTCGTAGTTCTTGCGGCTTGGGTCTTAAAGTTACCACACCCCCTCTTTGTGAAAAGAACTTTTGAATATTAGGTAGTATATTTTTATTGGGTTTATGTAGAAGTTGTGCAGTGTAAAGATCTAGTAAATTATAGGAATGAGCTATAGGAGCGATCATAAAATCCTTTCTTTATGTAAAACTCTCACGGCAAGTTTTTAGGAGTATAAAGAGGGGGTGCAGTAAACGTTTATAATTATTGCCCCAAATTTCTATACAATAACTTCAGTACAGCAAAACTAATGAACAATACAAAAAGTGTAATGCATTATATCCTAAGAAGTGTTTAGCCTTGTTAATAACTGACACACTTTTATGAACTCTGTGTCTGTTGTGTGGTTTCTAACTTAATTTGGAGTCAGTAATTATTCCCAAGAACTTAATTTCTGACACAGTATCTATACCAACACCATCTATCTTTATTTCTATGTCAAATCCCCGATGTGCTCCGCCATGTTACATCCTGCAGTAACCCACAGTGGGCTTGATATTACCATCCCATCATAAACAAGAGATTGTGTAGTCAGGATGGGGACAGCAGGCTGTTTTCCTTCCCCCTTGTTTGGGCCCTGCAGAGCAGATGGGACCTGCTGTGAGGTTTCCTGGTTTTCCACAGATTTTTCCCTGGGGGATTCGTCTCTGCACCTTTTTAACTACACACAGCATGTTTTTTGCTGTGGCTGCGTGAATTATAATTTTTTTAATCTAATTGGGTAAAAATAGAATAAAATCAAGAAATTATATTGTTTTTATTTAATTTTATGATGCATTTTGCAACTTAATGACTTTGCTGCGTCAAACTAAGGGAATTTGCTGAGAGTAATTTTAAAGGTGTGGTTTGTACTCTGCTGAATAAAGAGCGCAGCTCGTTGCATTGTTAAAACTCGGCTGTCTGTCAGGACTACTGAGCAGCTGTTGGTCGACGTCAGCGGGAAAAAGATGAGACTGGAAGTCGAGATCCAAACCTTAAAAATTAACTGTAGTACAGGGAAGTAGCAGTTAAAGTGCAGGATTTCTCTTTTTATTCCCTGATATCTCTTTATGTCCAGTCTAACAGTAAAACAGTTCTGCAGCACTGAGCAAGTGCGGTGTGCTCAGACGCCGATTAATTCATCACAAAAAGGCCGATCCTATTTAAACCTTTACGTTCTGACAGGAACCCATTCTCATCTGTATTTTAGACCAAACTGATGAGCTCACATCGTGTCAGCACAGGTGAAGCGGTGAAAGAGTTCAGGTAAATCTAATCAGCAGACTGATTCCTATGTAGGACAAGCAGATGTGCTAGAATTATTCTTGTCTTGTGTTGGCAAGGGTTAGAAAAGCTGCAGCCATCACCACTTTGCATTGGATGCAGGAAGCTGCATCGGAGAGTATTGCAGCTAAAAGAACAATTTGGGGTTCAGCTGCAGAGAAGGAAGGCTTCAGGATGTCCGAAAGGGTCCAGAAAGCTCTGCAGAATAATGTGGCCACGAGTGCAGAGCTTCCTCAGCATCATGAGGAGAACACTTCTGTCCAAGAACAGCATCAAGGAGAGACTGAAGTCCTGCAAGAAAAACGAGGAAGGAAAGCATAAGACTGGTGCAACGTTATTTTCTCTGATTGTTGGGAACATCAGCAGAAGACTGGGTGGTGCTAACAGCCAAGCATCCTGATCCGATCCATGTGTGGAGTTGCTTCCCCTCCAAGGGATTAGGTTTCCTCCCAGCTGCTCACTGCTGAAGAATGGGGGGAAAAAAAGTTCTCCCAGAGCTACTTCTTCCAACAATCCAGGTGAAGATCCGTGAATTTTGGAGCATGATGGAGCACCTTGTGAGAATGTTGATCAGAACATTGACATTTTGGACCAGTTGTCAGGAAACTCAGCACGTCTGAACCCCGCTGAGAGCCTGGAGTCAGATCTCTAAAAGCAGGTGGAGAAACGGAGGAGAAGAATGGGTCACAGTCGGTCAGGATGTGGTCCAGGAAACGTTAGGAAGAGGGACGACTGCTGGTACCGTTCCTCTAAGCAAACACCTTCTCGATTTGATGATTTAAAACCCCCGGAAAAAAGTTTGTTCTTCAGTAAAACAGAAACCAGCAAACTTGAACTGCTATGATTAATCGGATTAATCGTGATGAATTGATTATTGAAATAACTGCCAACTAATTTAGTAATCGATTAATCGTTAACTGGAGTATACAACTCAAAAAAGGTAGCTTTCTGAAAAAAAACCAAAAACATATTCAGATCAGGAATTAGGCCAAAACTGTACAAAATATATATACACTTTGCATTTAAGATAAAAACACTTTTGTCTGTGAATAAGTTTTACCCAAAACTCCTGAAGCTGCAGAGTTTATGCTCCACCTGGTTCAAATTCACTAAAGTGATGCGACGTTATTGCTTTTTAGGCAAAAAATGTTTATTTTGGTTTTTAAAAAAGGAATTTAATTTCTTTATTTGGATCTTTTAATGTATTAAAAAAAGGCTTAAAGTGGTTAAATGAAAAATCTGCAGAATGTGCCAGTTTTTGAAAATATGATTAATCATCAGAATAATTGATAGAATAATCGATTCCTAAAATAATTGTTAGTTGCAGCGCTGCAGCAAACGCGAAGCAGCTGAACGTAACCTCTGTGTCACTGCTGAAACTCAGAGCCACAACTGCCCCCCCACACCTTAAAAGCCTCCTCTGAGGTTCCTCCTTAACGAACCGTCTTTGTTCGTTCCTCAGAGAGCTGATTCAGAATGGACTCGTCTTTGAGTGCAGCTCAAATTCGGCAAAAGTTCATCGACTATTTCGTCCGCTTTGAGCACCAGTACGTCCACTCCTCGTCCACCATCCCTCTGGACGACCCCACGCTGCTGTTCGCCAACGCCGGCATGAACCAGGTAAGAAGCCCAGAGGTTGTCGAACCTGTTCTTAAGGCTATTGTTGTTGTTATTGTCAGGAGAGCAGAGCCCAGAGGTGTTTCTTTTTGTTGTTTTAGTTCAAGCCGATCTTCCTGAACACCATCGACCCGTCTCATCCCATGGCCAAGCTGCGGCGCGCCGCCAACACTCAGAAATGCATCCGTGCAGGAGGAAAGCACAACGACCTGGACGACGTCGGGAAAGATGTCTACCACCACACCTTCTTTGAGATGCTGGGGTCCTGGTCCTTTGGGGACTACTTTAAGGTACAGGCTGTCTTTGTCTACAGTCATTCACAGATTAGTCCTTGAACACGTTCGAGTACCAGAAACAAGACCAGTGACGGGACTTACGGCTCTTTGAAGGGAACCGAATCTTCAGGTTCCGTTCGCTTCAAAGAGCTGTTCAAAAGACCCGTTTTTGAAAATATTTTTTATAAGAACAAGCTAAGAACATCCCTAATACAGTTTTATATTAATTGTTTTGTGGTTGAAGTTCACAAAAAAGTTGAATCATTAGTATTAAGTTAAAAAAAAAACAAACAAAAAAACCAGTATGTTCTTGCAGAAAAAAAGTATGTATTTTCATAAAATATTAAACTTCAAAATATAAATGTCAAATACCCATATAGTTTTTTACAAATGTTGTGTTCTTTAGGTGTAATTGTAATATAGAGACAAAATAAAAGGAAAATGTAACAAACAGTAGAGGAAAAAGTGGACTTGAGTTGCTTTGGCAGAAATGAAAATCCTCTTCTGCACCATTAAATACAACAATTAAGGCACAAACTGTAAACAGCACTCAACTATGAACATCAACCAACCAAGGAGCAAGAAAAATGCAGTGCAGCGTGATTGTTCTCCCCCTCTCGCTCGCTGCATCAAGCCTGCATCGGCGTCGCAGCCAGGTCGCGCAGTGCCGCCATGACGCGTGACGGAAACAAACAGCGGTCAATGAGAATGCGCTCTGTGTGCTCACACGTCCAGCCCTGTCTTGTATTTCATTTCTTTGCCGAGAAGTATAATTTTAAATTAAATAGAATAATAATAGCTACTGCAGTGTGTGCAGAGCATTGTAAGCAAGCAAAGTTGTAAAAAAAAAAAAAAAAAAAAAACAGCCAACGGCTCACGCTAACCGAGACACGAGTCCTGTCGTTCATCGTGAAGAGCCGTTCAAAAGAATCGGATCGTTTGTGAACGTCGCATCACTGAACGACACCGTCTGTTGATGCAAAGTCCTGGATGAGTTTCTCCTTCTGTCCCCCTCAGCAACTGGCCTGTAAAATGGCTCTGGAGCTGCTGACTCAGGAGTTTGGTATTCCCATTGACCGGCTGTATGTCACTTACTTCGGAGGAAACGCCGACGCAGGCCTGGAGCCCGACCTGGAGTGCAAACAGATCTGGATGGATCTGGGGTGAGTCCGATTTTTTTTTTTTTTTTTTTTTTTTTTTTTTTTAACTTTCTATGATGTCTTAGATGCGAGAGTTTTGCGTCTTTTTCCTCCTTGTGGTTTTTAGAAAGTTGTTTCTATGCAGCTCTCTGAAGGTCCCTGCACAGTTCTGGACTTTGACTTTGACACTGTTGCAGTAATCAATGCGACTAAAGATAAGCGCATGGATGAGTTTCTCTAGCTCTTGTTGAGATATTAGTCCTTTAATCCTGGAAATGTTCTTCAGGTGATAGAAGGCTGACTTTGTAACTGTCTTTATGTGCCTCTATAGGTTCAGGTCTTAGTCCTTCACTACACCCAGATTTCAGGCCTGATTACTAGTTTCTAGCTGTAATAACTGAAGCTGTGCGTGACTCTAGATCGTTTTGTCCTTCCTTCTTTCCTTTCTTGTGTCCTTTCCTTCCTTCTGTTCCTTATTGCTGATTTTCTTTCCTGTCTTTCCTTACCTCCTGGGTTTTTTCTCTTTTCCCTTCTTTCCTTGTCATTTTTTGCATTTTCCTTCCTTTTGTCCTTACTTCTTCGTTTTTCCTGTTTTTCATTGTCTTTTCCTTGCCCTACCTTGTTGTTCCTTTGTTTCCTTATTCCTTTTGTTTACCATTTTTTTCCTTCCCTTTTTCTGTCCTACCTCATGTTTTTTCTTAACTTTCTTTGGTTTGTATTTCCTCGCATTGTTTCCTTTGTTCCTTTTTCTCTTTTTTTTTCTTGTGTCCTTCCTGCCTTCTTTCCTTTCTCTTGTCTTTTGTGTCATCTTTCCTTCCTTTCTTAATTTCTTCATTGCACCCTTCCTTTCTTTGTTTCTTCTGTCCTTCCTTGTGGTCTTCCTCCCTTTCACTTGTCATTCCTTCCTTTATTTCTGTCTTTTTGTGGTTTTTGTAACGTTGATTTTATGCGTTATGGTCAAGCATCTCTACTGTGGTCTCATCTGTCCAGAAGACATCGTTCCCGAAGTCTTTCCAAGCTTTCTGTTCTATTTTTCCGTTTTTAATTTAAAGTCTCAGCTGAAAATAAAATCCCTTTGTTGACACCTCAGCGTGGACGAGGCTCGCATCCTGCCGGGAAGCATGAAGGATAACTTCTGGGAGATGGGAGACACCGGTCCCTGCGGTCCCTGCAGTGAGATCCATTACGACCGGATCGGCGGGAGAGACGCCTCTCACCTGGTGAACATGGACGACCCCAACGTGCTGGAGATCTGGAACCTGGTGTTCATCCAGTTCAACAGGTAGGATCGGGTCATCGGTACCTAGCAGCTGGATTTCAGTGCTTTAAACTAAAAACAAATCTAACATGGTGTTCCTACAGAGAGTCAGAGACGGAGCTGAAACCTCTGCCTAAGAAAAGCATCGACACCGGGATGGGTCTGGAACGCCTGGTCTCCGTCCTCCAGAACAAGATGTCCAACTATGACACCGACCTCTTCGTCCCTTATTTTGAGGCCATTCAGAAGGTACAGAAAACAACTTTAAAAAACACCCTGCCTCATCAGAGGACTTTAAAGACTTTATTGACAAACATCAGGATGTGTAAAACTGTGTAGCCTCAGTGATTTCTCATTGAAGCAGCTAAAAGGTTCTGCTTGGTCCAGGCATGGACCAGTTTCCAAGTCGCTGAGGTTTTAAAAAGGTACAAAATGCCATTTCTGTGGTTTAAAGTCCTTTTAAACAGTCGCCAGAGACCAACATTTCTATTCCGTCCCCTCCCTTACCTGTTGGTTTGCACTGCTGGTCAGCTGGCTGAAGCAAGGCCACTACCCTTGTGTTTTTTGACCCTGCAGGAGCAAACTTTCAAGAGCTCGAAAGGCGGCTTTCAGGTGTATTTGGGGAGTTAAAACGCCTAAGATTAAATTTAAGACAGGAGAACTAGTGAAAGACAAAGGGGGCCTTTTGCTGCCCGATATTAGAAATTACTTTCACGCCTTTTGTAGGAGCAGTGACCTTTATTTGCAGTAGTCAGACAGGAAATGGGCCTGGAGAGATGGTCTGGACAGCTGCGTCGAGGACTAAAAGCCTCCTTATCGTGCCGCCTCTCATGACTGTCATGACAGCTCAACATCCGGGCAGCAGGGACGATATTCCACAGTAACATGTCCTGGTTGACACCATCAGTTGTCGGCAGGCGCTGCTAATCCACCTCATTTGCTTTTGCCGCTGCTTTTTAAGTCTCCGTCCAGCCGTACGGTTGGAAAGCCGGGCAGAGATGTTCGAGTTAATTTTTGTTACTCGCCACATTGGTGACAGACTGTAACTTGACAACAAGTAAGGCTGAGGCAGCATAGTAGAAGTAAGAAATACTGCCACCTGCAGGTGGGAGTTAGCATCACCTAAACCCAATGTTTTTAACAGTATTTGTGGAAAATTTGCAAGAAATTCACAATTATGCATTAGCGTGAAAAAATGCAGGGATCTGTTGACATTATACGACTTTCCGCAATCGTGGAATTGCGAAAAATTGTAGGGGCTTTTAAGTCTTATAGGAAGTCTGGATCACAGGAAGGAAAACGGAAACAAGAGAGCAACCGGGTCAAGACTGTTGCACAGTAAATGATTTCTGTGTCAGGGTACAGGGGCTCGACCTTACACTGGTAAAGTGGGTGCTGAAGATGTCGACGGTATCGACATGGCCTACCGCGTCCTCGCCGACCACGCCCGCACCATCACCATCTCTCTGTCGGACGGCGGACAGCCCGACAACACAGGCCGAGGGTGAGTGGGATCACACGACGTGCGACTCGTGTTTGTAGGATGTTTTAGTTTTAATCTCATTGTTGCTAATGTAAACTCCAGCTTTCTCAGAGGGAATGTTGCTGCATCTAAATCTGCCTCTCCTTGGGTTTCTGTCCAGCTACGTGTTGAGGAGGATCCTGCGTCGTGCCGTTCGTTATTCACACGAGAAGCTCGGTGCTCAGAGAGGGTTCTTCGCCTCTCTGGTGGATGTGGTGGTCAGTTCTCTGGTGAGAGTCGCATCTCGTTTCCTTGTTGTTTTTTTTTTTGTTTTGTTTTTTGTTTTTTTTGTTCAATACATCAAGTAGAGGTGCAAAAGGGATATAATGGTGGCAAACGCTGGACAGCTGCACAGGGCAGCAACGACCCAGTTTCGTGGAAATCCACAGTGTGACTTAGTTGATGTCCAGCAGTCCTGCCGATGCAGCTATGAGGCATTTTCAGCGCTTCTGTCTGTTAGTCGTGCCTGATAACACTACACCTACCCAGCCCGACTCTGTTTTTAGCGATTTCCATTAGGCACCGCGACCTGGTGCCAGCCGTGTTGAGCGAAAAAATGCGACGTCAGGAGACCGCTGGTCACTGATTGGCTCTGGTCGAGTCACATGAGCGACTCTGTTACAAGAATCAAACCTTCAGTCACTGAAATCAATACCGTGCTCCGCTTTTGTTTTGGGTTGTTTTTTTTAACACATTTTGAGTAAAAATCATTTAACTTCCACGTTTTGTAAAAGTCATTGAAATCTTTTTATTATTTTCAAAACTCTTCAATGAGTGAATGTTCAAAAATTACAGGAATTTATTTTGAACAAATAATTAAAAGATGAACAAAGAAGGATTATAAACATTTTAGAAATCTACTTAGGAAATCCAAAAAGTCGCCACAGAATTAGGTAATAAATAGCCTGGTAAAAACCAGCCCCTTGTTCTGTGCTTTGCTGCGTACAGAGTCTGGACCCTCCTTCACTTCCTCCACTTCCTTTGCCAAACTACAGGCAGACTATAATTCAAAAACAGCACAGAAAATCGATGTATTCGTTCACAACTCCTCCTCCTATTTTCTGGTTGAAATGCATCCTGAGAAATCCAGCTAAATGGGAGAAATCCCTGACGGAGCACTGAAGGGAGATGAGAATTGAGCGGAATTGCAAAGGTAGGCAATAGCCAGGCCAGGCTGGGTAATATGTAGTAGCAGTAGCGTTGCTGGTCAAAAACATTAAAAAAAGAATTATTATGACAAAATAAAATCCTAAAAGTGTTAAATAAAACTAATTTGACGCATCGAATAAAGAAATCCAAATAAATTTTAAAAAATGTGTTAAATCAATACAAGTTAATTTATTAATAAAACGTAAAAAATTCCTGTTTAAATGGGGGGTATCATGTCTTTTCCAGGCACATAGTGCCATTTTATAGCACAATCAAGTAACTTCTCCACTGGCAAGTCTCACTCTAACCAGTTAATGTTCGGTTCGGTTCGGTTCTACCCCAGTTGTGAGCGTCTCCATCACAGTCTGTTCCTCACTATTGTGGGAACGTGGGCGGGCCACGAGCGCGCAGCAGTTGTGGACGACTCTTCGCTGATGTTTGCAGCGACACGCAGCAATGGAGAACCTCGAGATTGTGGTTTTGATAGACTCAAATAAATCCAGATATTTAATTTTGTCTTATAGAAATTCATTGCTGGCCCAAAAATAATGAAAAAAAAATTCAGATCGGCTGATTATTTTGCTATACATATAAGTATAATTATATTCTGGCACTTTATTTTATTTTTTTTTTTTTGAACGTGCAATCTTTTGGATTTTGGTAATGCAGTCAAAAGATGTAAACCAATATCCATGCATGAGCTTTATTTTAAAAATACAAAAAAAAAATCCAAACAAAAAATAAAACGCACATTACATCAAACTGTTATTTCGTTCCAGTGTTTCACATTGTTGGTGCAAAGCCGTACCTCTGACAGAACGTTGACCAGAGCTCCACCGTTTCTCTCATCTTCATTGTTGCCAGTTCTTCAGAGAGACGTGCAGGGCTGCAAAATCACGGTCATGCCGCTCCAAACCGTAACGCATGTCTTCCTGGCGCTGCTCGTGATTAAACTCATAATTAAGCTCCTCCGTACCGAGCAGCTCTTTAGCAGACGGCATGTCCGCCGCTGTACGATATGAGAAATGTTTGGAGTTTGCAGCGATGTAAATTACAAGCCGATCAGGAAATGCGGTCAGCTGTCAGTCGATTCGGTGCGGCTTGTACTACCTCTGAAGTGAGTACGTAACGCTGCCGCGCCGGCTCTGCTGTTGGAGATGAATGTGGCCGGGGCGGACTGGCGCAGAACCAGTTTGAGGCGCTCCAGTGCAGAAGCGCCATATGTTACTTCGGTTATAAAGATCAAACATAACTTAAAGGAAATTGCACTTCTTAATTTAACGCCCTGAAATTGGCCTCTGTCTCTTTAAGAAGCTCTTTCTCTTTCCGACACTCCACCTTCAGCACGTCATCGCAACAATGCTCCTCCGTTATCCCGTTCACCGATAAGCTCAGCAGACTCACGGTTCATCCAGGTGTTTGCTAATTCCTGCTGCTGTTAGTCTGGAGGAGTGGGGGGAGGAGAGGAGGGGGGATTGCTGGGGACTGCAGCTCTATTGAGGAGCTTTGTGGAAATAGGCAACGCTTTGTATGAGCAAGCGTTTAGACACCCCTGAATGGCTGCCACCAGAAATTCAAGGATTCCTCAAACATGCATGAAAGAATCAAGGCAAGATAACATAATACCCCCCCTTTAAAATGTTAGCTCAAATATTGAACATCGCTAAATATTATCTAATAAAATACTTACAGTTTAAGTAACAACAGTGTATGAAATCTTATCTCTAAAATGGACAAACCTGCTTTCCTCCCCTCTTCAACCCTCCATCTTGCTGCTCCCCCCTCTCCATCCTTCCCTCCGTCTGCGATAACTCTGCTCCTTCAGGGCCACGCCTTCCCAGAGTTGAGGAAAGACCCGGAGATGGTGAAGGACATCATCAACGAGGAGGAGGTGCAGTTCCTTAAAACGCTCAGCAGAGGGCGCCGCATACTTGACAGGAAGATAATGAGCCTGGGAGACTGCAAGATGATCCCGGGTGAGTTTGTGTGTTTCGATGCCAGGGGTTTAGTGGAAATTTTGTCTTTTGCTCTCCTGTTTCTCCTCTTTCTGTGTCTGAGCCTGATCAAACATCTGGAGGAAGGTGTTTTGGTCAGACGGTGCTTCAAGTTTTTGATCTTCACTGACTTGACTCTTCTCAGTTATGCGGAGTATTTTGCTGTATGATAAAAGCAGCATCAGATGTGCTCCTCTCCTGCGTTTTAACCAGCTTTGCGCCGCCTCCCCAGGAGACACGGCGTGGCTGCTGTACGACACGTACGGCTTCCCTCTGGACCTGACCTCGCTCATCGCCGAGGAGAAGGGCATGGCGGTGGACCTGGCCGCGTTCGAGGAGGAGAAAAAAGCTGCACAGGTGAGAAGTAGGGCTGGGCGATAAATCGATTTTATGGATTAATCAAATTTTGGGTTTTTGAAGATTTAATTTTTGGAAAATGTCCCACCAATGCGCTCCCTGTGTTTTCCAAATAATACGAGACTAAAGTCAAATGACAATAAAGTCGAAATAATACGAGAATAAAGTCGTAATATTAGAAGAATGAAGTAATTTTGGGAGAACTCCGACACAAAAAACAGCAAAAAATTAATTATCCAAGCTTTTTTCTCATTAAAACGACTTTTTGCTCGTAATTTTAAGACGGGTTTCTGGTAAAATTGTCGTTATTCTGCTAATATTATGACTATATTCTCGTAGCCTGGCCCCTGAAATTAAAGCCACCTTTTTGAAAATATTTTGTCTTTTTTAATTTCCTTATTTGAAAACAAAGCAAGAAAAAAATCGATTTAAAAATGGAAATCGAATCTAGTATGAAAAAAAATCAGATTTTATTTTTTAGCATATCGCCCAGCGGTAGAGAAGCCTTTGAGCTTTTTTTTTTGTTTGTTTGTTTTTTGGAGCAAATAGTTTTTGTTTTTATGCTGTCAACAGCACTTTCTGCCTGACTTATTCTGGGAGTTTGGAGTTAAATCTGTCCCATCTGGTGTTTTTCAGTTGAAGTCTCAGGGCAAAGGAGCTGGAGGCGAGGACCACATCATGCTGGACATCTACGCCATCGAGGAGCTGAGAAACAAGCAGGTTCCAGCCACAGACGACTCTCCCAAGTACAAATACACCTCAGAGGAGAACGGGAACTACGGTTGGTGACCCGTCTGCACTGTTCAGCTCCGGCTGCGTTCAGCGACGCTGACGGCGCCGTCTCCGTCGTGTTTTTAAAGAGTTTCAGCCGGCCTCCGCCACCGTTCTGGCTCTGCGCCGGGACCGCGCCTTCTGCGAGGAGGTGACCACGGGTCAGGAGTGCGGCGTGCTGCTGGACCAGACGTCCTTCTACGCGGAGCAGGGCGGGCAGACGTTCGACGAGGGCTACATGCTGCGGGAGGACGACAGCTCCGAGGATGTAGGTGCCACAAACGTACACCGAGCCAAATATTCATCTTCAGAGATGATGCCTTTGTTTAAAGAGCAGCTTGGTGTTAAGATGCAGTGATTTGGATTTTACTGGTCGATGACAATCTGTTTCTTTGACCGATTCCTGTTTTTGTTTTTTCCTTTAGTTAGATGAGGAAAATATGCTGCAGGTTTAATTTTGCTTGGTTGAGTCTTTGCATGTTTGGGAAATTTTTCCCTGAGACTCTGGATGCTGTGCAGCCGGAAAGAGTTTTGCTCTTACTGTTTTTTTTTTTTTTTTTTTTTTTTTTTTTTTTTTTTTTTTTTTTTTTTTTTACTTTCGGAGAGTTGTGCTGATGCGTA
This sequence comes from Anableps anableps, assembly GCA_014839685.1. Lineage (NCBI taxonomy): Eukaryota > Metazoa > Chordata > Actinopteri > Cyprinodontiformes > Anablepidae > Anableps > Anableps anableps. Next base: position 34,206,789 of record CM026073.1, on the reverse strand, counting down.
ACCGTGGCAACAAGGTTAGGCATGATAAATTAAAATGAGCTCGATAATTTCCATTCTGATGATTTAATAGTTTTTGGGCAGTTTTGTTTACAGCGACATCATAATCCGTTTAATTTATGATTTCGGTTGTAATTTCCGTTTTTCTTATCCTTTTTGGTTTTATTTTGGATATTTTAAATATCTTTGCAAATTACTATTTAACAGCAGAATATGGAAAACGTGTAATGAAAAATGTGACTAAATAAAAAATTATTAAATAAATACAAAAAATGAGAAGAAAAAAATAATGAAATGAAGGCAACAAATAAAACAATAAGATTGGAAATAAAATGGAAAATTCAATTATAGTGATAGTTTATTGGTCTTTGAAAGGGTGAACATGCATTATTATGCCATTATCAATATATTAATTGAAAATGGTCTAAAAAAACAACAATATTATCATTTGTCGCAATAATTTCTAGGACAAGTTATCTCCTAGCAACATTTGTTATTGTGACAGGCCTACTGATTAGGATGTCAAAAGCTCAAATAACACCTGAACTACGACCCCAAACCCCAGAGGAGCTGAAAAGGAGGCGTTGTGGCTGCAGAGAGGAGCAGGAAGTTCAAACCATCCCTTCCATCCATCATAACATCCAAGGTCTCTCTGCCCGGCTTTCTAACCAGACGGCCGGAATGAGATTTAAAGAGGAGCAGCAAAAGCAAATGAGGTGGATTAGCAGCGCTTGCCAACAACTGCTGGTGTCGTCCAGGACACTGCTGCCCAGATATTGAGCTGTTAGCATGTCATGAGGTTGTCATGCAGCAACAGTCTTCAGTCAGAGGCCTCGACAGATTCGTTGCAAGACTAACTGCTACTGGAGCTCCTTCCTGCATGCAGCATCACCCTCCACAACGACTCTTTGATGAGACTTGGATTATACGAGTTATGACAAGATTTAGTATTCCTTGGTATAAATAAAGTATTTTTGAATTAAATTTGACCTGCGGAGTAGCAACCAAGAGAAAATGGTCAGATTCTGACCTCTGACCCATCGATCGATGCATCTCTAAATGAAATATGGTTGAAAGTTTTCTTTAGAAAAGTACCAATCATGTTATTTGCAGTTTTCTTTAAGGTCCGACCTGCTGGTTCCGATTTTGACCACATTTTTGGTGATTTAAAAAAAAAAATAAAAAAAATTTCTGTCTGTAATTTTGTAGAGGATGGAGTTCACCGTGAAGAACACGCAGGTTCGAGGAGGTTACATTCTCCACATCGGAACCGTCTACGGAACCCTGAAAGTCGGGGACCGGGTCACTCTGCATATAGACGAGGTGGAAAATACGGGCTCTTTATGATTTCTGTCTTTCTTTTTTTTTTTTTTTTTTTGCTGACTTTTGCATCTCTGAAAAATAAAAATCACACACACGTGTTTCCAGGCTCGCAGGCGGCCAATCATGAGCAACCATACGGCCACGCACATCTTAAACTTCGCCCTGCGCGGCGTTTTGGGGGAGGCGGATCAGAGGGGCTCCCTGGTTGCTCCGGATCGCCTGCGCTTTGACTTCACAGCTAAAGCAGCTCTGAGCACAGGCGAGATCCGCCGGACGGAGGAGATCGCTTGCACCATGATTAAAGATGCAAAGGTCGGTGAAATGATTTGTTTTTAGGCTTAGTAATGGAGATGTTGGAACAAAAGGTCCTGATTCAGCTTTCAGTATTTATATTTCGCTTTTTGTCATCTTGTAAGTGGTCTCCCTCCATTGTTCTCCAGTTTTTTTTTTGTTTGTTTTGTTTTTTGGGGGATAAGATGGAGTTGGCTGGGTAAGGTATTCTTAGTTAGAGATATCTGAGCTAAGCTAAAATAAATTAAGGTGAAAGGGGTGGTGACATCACGGTATAAACTATTTCTGGATGTGTCAATTCTCCAAGGAATTTCATTTAAAAAAATAAAGTCACCTTTTTGTAAGGGGTTGTTTTGGCAGGCCAGATTCCCCTCCTCGGTAAAAGGGTCGGGTACGGTAATTACAACCATATTTGGGAAAGTCTTCTGTAAAATGCGCTGAACATCGTCTCAAATTGAGGTTATAATCGTGTGGTACTTCCCCATAAATGAACTTCAACCACTCTTCTATGATTTTTCTCATCCTTCGGGAGTAAAGTGGAAACTTCCAGCCGTTTCTGAGCTCCCTCGGACATACCAGCTCCGATTTTTAGTCGCCAGACATGCTAGCGCGACTTAGCCCTTAAATTAGCCCCTGTCTCCGCTGGGAGGAGGGAAGAGGAGGGCTGTTTGCTTGATGGTGCGCTCTGATTGGAGAATATGAATTACGTAGAAAGGTAAACTGTTCTCTGATTCGTCCGTTTCTGAGCAAAGAAACAAAGCTAACCGCCGATGAGCAGGCGGTTTTGATACCAACTCTTGACATTCAGACGGCCTCATCAGAGCACAACCGATCATATTACACCCCCAAAACCACAGAAAAATGAAATTTGTTGTCATGACCCCTTTAACTAAGTTTAGGTAGGACAAACTAACCTAAGCAAGCTAAGGTAGGAAAAACAGATCTAAGCCAAGGCATGTTTGGGTACATTACACTGCAAAAACTCAATAATAAAAAAATAAATAAATAAATAAATATATATATATATATATATATATATATATATATATATATATATATATATATATATATATATATGTTTATTTATTGCACAACTGAGCTCAGGGTTTAGATTATTTACATGTGAACTGCACATGGTTTCCATAAACAACATGTAGTTCACACTTTGACCACTAGATTGGCATCAAAGCACTTCTGATTGTATCATTAGTATGAGCAACATATGTATCAACCAACATTTATGGTATTCATATGAAGTAGTCATATGTGGTATGAAGCTAATTAGCTTCACTAGTCCATGAGGAGTTAAAGAAACTGAGCCGACTCCTGTTCCTGAGTGAGGAAGGGAGTTCTACCTATTCAATAAATTAGAATATTATTGAAAAGTCCATTTATTTCAGGAACTTTATCACTGAATGAGACATTATATGGATAATTACACACAGGTGGATGTTTGAAAGCCTTTATTTCTGTTAATTATGATGATTTTCAGCCTACAGTTAAAAACATGACATATAAAATTAGAATAATACATCAACCAATAAAAAAAAAAAACTTAAAATAAAATTTTTAATACAGAAATGTGGGCTTAGTGAAAAGTATGTTCAGTACCTGCTTAAAGGTACTTTTAATCTGACAAACGAGCCTCATCGGAACGAATAATGTAATTTATTGAATATGACTGTCATCGGGGAAATAAAAGCCCTAATTTTCAGCAATAAAACAACAACTGACTAATCTGCAGGGGGGCAACTTCACTGAGGTGGCGAGCTTAGGTGGGCTCCGCTGCAATGGTTAGAATATCGGACCAATTTTCCTTAAGAGACTGCTATGTTCAAAAAAAAAAAAAAAAAAAAAAAAAAGACTAATGTCAGCCAATACCGATGTTAACGCCGACATTGTGGATCCCTAGAAGGAGAATTGGAGACCAAAAAACGTTGCCCTGAAAGCGTTCAGGTGCGAGACATAACGAAAGTCCAAAGAACAACTCGAAAAGACCTTTAGAGATTCTGGAGAACTGCTGTTCAGGTCCACATTGAAAGAGTTTTGTCAAATTGGGATCACGGACAAGAAAAACAAAGACCTAAATTTGACAATTGGTGTTTTATCCTAAGATTTAAATCTCAACTTTTACTCTGACTGGTCTGACCCATCAGCCCGTGTACGCTATGGAGGTTCCCCTGGCTGAGGCCAAGGCTATCCAGGGTCTGCGCGCCGTATTCAACGAGACGTACCCCGACCCGGTCCGAGTCGTTTCCATTGGCATCCCGGTCCAGGAGCTGCTCGACGACCCCAACAGTCCTGCCGGTTCCCTCACCTCCATCGAGTTCTGTGGTGGAACGTGAGTACTGACGGTGATTTGGTCTGACCCATTCAGATATTTAAAACAGAGAAGCTTGCCGTAGTTCCTCTCTGGTAACTTTAATACCTTTAGACTTTTACTTTTCTTGAAGTAAGCAGACGAATCTTAAGCTGGTACCACTTTGTTTCAGCAGGTGGCAGCGTTGTTCCATTTATTGGCGACCAGGTTGAATTTCAGCTCTTTGTCCTCTGAGCCACAGAAATGCTCAAAATTCATAGATTTGAACCTGCAACCATCTGAAGCTGAACAATCAGGAAAACGTCAATATTTCCAGCAGTAAAGAAGCAAGAATGCACAAGAAATTAGGAGTTAAATATACACAAAGACCAAAAAATACTCACATCATCATATAAATTAAGTTCAGCCCACAAAACAAACCTGCAGCACAAGAAAAGTTGAAGGTTTAAGAAAGATGAGCCGACTTGATGATGGATTAATGCATAATTTAGTGACCAGAGACTGAAAAAAAAAAAAAAAAAAAAATGCAGAGTCACAGTTTGCTGTGGTGATTCCCTCCATTTCTGGAGAGAGCCCGCAGCACTACTGTTTTCAGCAGACAGGAAGGAACCACCTTAGCGACCAGTGACTCGAAAAAATCTGAGTCGCAGGTTGATGTGGCGATCCGGGGGAGCCCACAGCATCACTGGTCCCATCAGACAGTTAGATGGGAGGGAATCGCCATAGCAACCAGTGACTCAGCAAAATGTTGGGTCACCGTTTGCTTTTGTGCTTCCCTCCCACTCGTCATCAGTCACCATGGCAACCAGTGATTCAGCAGCTCCCCCCCCCCCAATAATAATCAATTACGGTTGCTCCCACTGGCCCCATCAGTTTGATCAGTTTTGTCTTCTCTGGTGGAAACTAGTGATTGAGAATTAAACAAGGCTCCGCAGCATTCTGTGTTTCCAGTTAAGATGACTTAAAGGGCAGGAAAGGGGAAGGTTTAACTGGGATTTTCAAAATAAAACTAATGGATACTGTTCTGTTTATAGCTTAGTTGTTATAAAAGTTGGTTCCAAAATTTTCTAACTGTCTTTAAAGGTGGAAAGTTGATGCCTGTTGGGTTATCAGACAGCAGCTGCATTGGTATCCCTTACGACATCTGAGTGTTTTTTTTTTATTATTTTTTTTTATTTCAGTTTCTTTAAAAGCCAACAGCTGCTGCTGTGTTTACCTTAGACATGTTGAGTGTGTATTAAAGTCCTGCTTGTTTCGTGCTGTCCTGATGTGGTCGTGAATCTGCAGCCTCTCTTCTGCCCTCTTTTATCTTCAGCTCTATTAGTAATGTGCTGCTGTCTCTGTTATCCGCAGCCATCTGCAGAACTCGGGTCACGCTGCGCCATTTGTCATAGTTTCAGAGGAGGCCATCGCTAAGGGCATCCGCCGCATCGTCGCCGTGACGGGAGCTGAAGCTCAGAAGGTCGGCGCACACACAACAAACACACCCCGTATTTATTTTTTTAAAAATAAACAAATTGATGCACAGTATCCCAGCTTTATGCGCTTATTTTATTTGTTTTAGCTCGATGCTCTTATTATGTGTATAATATTTAAGGCTGGGACTTTAATTAATCGAAATTAACACGTTAATTACACCGATTTTTAACGGGTTAAAGATTTTAATCCAATTGCATTTCTTTTTTTGTTTTTTGTTTTTTTGCATACAAAAGTTCTGAGGCGGAACCATTGTATTGTGTTTCTGGTACACCTGTAACTCTGACGCACAGTTGACATCCACAAACAGTGATGGACGACAAAGCTGCTTCTCTCGGCCCACTGGGGGTTAATCTTTGATCCAAAGAAACGAGCTGATGGGACGCTGGAAAAGACTATTGTTGTGTGCACGTTGTGCAAAAAGCAGTCGGCCTCACCGAAGCTGTTCAAGCCTAAAATAGCATCTGAATGCAAAACGTGTTGCAGCAGCACAGACGTCCCCAACGACAATATCAGCGTCCAGATTTTTGGAGTTTTTTTTTTTTTTTTTTTTTTTTTTTCAAAGAAGTTACATAAATGATCGGGGTTCCTGAAACACTTGAAAGCTGAGTTGGTATAGTAGCGCTATACACCAATCTGATGGTTGAATAACAGATTAAAAACAATAAATATCTTTGTTGTTGAGCTCATATGTCCATTTATTCAATAATTTAGCAGCAAAAAGGGATTTTGAATTGAAAATCTTGCTTATTTTCTCGATATATGCTTTTCGATTTTATATATATATATATATATATATATATATATATATATATATATATATATATATATATATATATATATATATATATATATATATATATATATAATATCAGAGGTGTCCAAAGTGTGGCCTGGGGGTCATTTGTGGCCCTTGAAATGATTTTGTTCGGCCCCTTTCTACAAGTCAAGAACGGTAAAAATTTGGCCAACAAAACTGAAAATAATTAATGACCCAAAATATTTGGGAATTTTCTGTTTTTTCTTTTTATAAGGCAACAGTCTGAAGCTCTTTACATGTTTTGGCTCTTTAATGATGTACAGATTTCATAAAAAAAAAAATGTTTATTGTTGAGCAGGTAAAACTGAAAAGAATTAATTAATAAATTAAAATCACAGTAAATTAATTTTTGCATTTTTAATTTTCTTAATTTTGTGGCCCGCCAGTAGTTTAAATTTGTCCGTTTTGGCCCCTGGGGCAAAAAGTTTGGGCACCACTGATTTATATACTTTGTTTGATTGGCGAATTTGTAGTTAAATTAAAAACTAAAAAATTTTTTTTTTTTTTTTTTTTTTTTTTTTTTTTTTTTGATTGTCTTTGGTCTTCCTGCTTTCGTCACTCCCCCTCACAGCCTTCTGTTTCTCTCATCAGATTTAGCTTTTTTTTTTTTTTTTTTTTTTTGGTTCTTTATCCCCGTTTGACTCTTTCCTCCTCCGTTTTCTTCCAGGCCCATCGGAAAGCCGACGCCCTGCGTCAGTCGCTGTCCGCTCTCGGAGACGAGGTGAAGCAGCAGACGTCCCCGAACAAAGACGTACAGAAAGAGATTGCCAACATGACCGAGGTCGACGATGTTTCCGAGCCGGAAGAGCTTCAGAGCTGCTCTTTGTGCTTCGTATAAATGTCTATGTCCTCTGCAGTCTATAGGCACTGCAGTGATCTCTCAGTGGCAGAAGGATGAGATGAGGGAAACCCTGAAGGCTCTGAAGAAGACCATGGATGACCTGGACCGCAGCTACAAGGCCGACATCCAGAAGAGAGTCCTGGAGAAGACGAAGGAGGTGATCGAGAACAACCCCAACCAGCCGCTACTTATCATGGAGATGGAAACGGGAGCCTCGGCAAAGGTAACCGGCTGAACTGGCATCTTTATTTTGCAGTTTAGACAAATATGTATTTTCTTTACCGTAGAATAAAAATGTAGAGAAATGTGCAAACGTTCTTCTTATTCTTCAGGCTCTAAACGAGTCGCTGAAGCTGCTGAAGAGCCAGTCTCCGCAGACTGCCGCCATGCTGTTCACTGTTGACCCTGACGCTGGCAAAATCACCTGTCTGTGCCAGGTCCCACAGGTATGAGGCGCTCGTCCATGCAGCACTGTGGAAAAATCCATCCTTAGGTCTTTGTATATTTCTGCCTGTGACTTAAGTTTTCCATTGTCTCTAACTTGACAAAAAAAAATTTTAACTGGATCTTTAGGCTCTTTGTTACGAGCAACGTGTCTCAAAAACAGCATTTATCTTATGCCGAAGATAAAACGGTTGGACGGAAAAATTATTTTAGCTCCTAGAAGATGTTTTCCAAAGAGTTAATAGCTGACAAATTCCCTTTATTCATTTATTTGTTTACCAAATCTGGTTTTATCTTAGATTAATTTAGTTTAGCCTACCCAAATCTCACCTCGGCATAGTCTAGCTTGGTCTGTCCTCGCCTAGCTTTTATTGTTGATTAGTTGATGTTGATTCATCTTAATTCACATTAGCACATGTAAAGCTACATTATGTTATCTTTGGTAATCTTTATCTTTTAGCTTGCCTTAACTTACCTCATCTTAGTTTATTTTAGTTTAAAGCTTCGCCTTCCAATAACCAGCCTTACCTTATTGTAGTTTATCTTAGCTTATTGCTTAACGTATCACAAGTTAGCGTGCTTTATCTTGTTTCAGCTTAGTCAAACTGCTTCATTTAGTTTTATGAGTTTATTTTAGTCTAGCTAAATTTATACTACTTTTGCTTACCTGCGATTATCTTAGCTCAGCTTAGTCCATTGTAGCTAAATTTAGTGTAGCCTAGCCTTGCTAAACCTACCTTTGGTTAAAAAGTTTAATTTATCCTGTTTTAACTTGTTTTAGGGTAATCAACTTTAGCTTTGTCAATCTCTTGATTTAATTTTCTTTTTGTTTAATTTATCCCACCTAAATTTATCAAAACTGTGCTTAATTTAGCCTAGCTTAGTTTAATGTAGCTTAATTTAGTGTAGCCTAGCCTGGCTAAAGCTACCTTTAGCTGAACAAGTTTAGTTTATCTTATTTAAGTTTTCTATCTTGTATTAGTGTAATCAACTTTAGCTTTGTCAATCCAAAGCTTAATTAATGTTTTTAGTTTAATTTATTCTACCTAAATCTATGTTACCTTTGCTGTAGGTTAGCTTTGTTTAATGTAGCTTAACATGGTGTAGCTTTGTTTAGCTAACCTTATCTTAATTTGTCTTATGTTTCTTTATTTTATTTTATCTTAGGTTAATTAAGTCTACCTAAATATCTTACCTTTTTAGTTTAACTTAGTCTATCTTTGCCTAGCTGTGTTTAGTCTAACCTAACTTAATTTAAATTACCCTAATGTAGTTTAGAATACCTAAATTTACCTTAAATTAGTTATTCTTAGTTTAGCTGTTTATTTTAGCCTGTGATACTGTAGTTTGTCTTAGCTTAGCTTTACTGATCTTATTTTAGCCCTCAATAAACCTTAAATCTTATCTCACCTTATCATCTATTATATTTAATCCCAGAATATGTTACTGTATCTCATTTTAGCTTAACCTACTCTGTCAAGCGTAGCTTAATTTATTTTGTTTGTTACATTATTTTATGATGCTTAGATTTGTTATTGTGACTTAGTTTATTTTAGTTTACCTTCGCTTAACTTAACCTCTGTGTTGCCTAACTTGGCTAAATTTACCTCTTAGTTTGCTTAGCTTAGCTTATCTTAACCTATATTATCTATTTTTTTGCTTGGTTAGTTTTAGGTTTATTTAGCTTGGTTCAGCCTAATGTAACTAACATGATCTTACATTAGCTTAATTTGTAGTAGATTAGCATATCTGGACTTGTTTTGATTAGATAGTGGACCTAAAACCAAACGAAAAAGCTGCCAAAGTCTTATGGAACCATGAAAGATCTTAAAGCTGCTTGTAGAACTACTACAGTCTACAGACTACAGTCCCTGCTACTTTGAAAGATTACAGGAATGTTTTGATCACAGGAAAGGAATTTAGAAAGACATTGGGGCTTCTTTTGAACGGTTCTTGTACTGAAACTCCCCCTCTGGTCTTCTGCTGCAGGACGTTGCCAACAGTGGTCTGAAGGCCAGCGAGTGGGTTCAGGAATTATGCCCTCTGCTGGACGGAAAAGGCGGCGGCAAAGACATGTCTGCACAGGCCACGGGCAAAAACACGCAGTGCCTGCAGGCGGCGCTACAAATGGCTAACGAGTTCGCTCAGCTCAAACTGGGAGAGAACTGAGAGGAACAGAGTCGGAAATATTCCAGCTTTGTTTCCCTTCTTTTCTCCCCCCTGTAGGTCAGAAAGAAAACTACCAACCACTGAAGCTCCGCCATCAGAAAATGAGCCACTCGTATTTATTGAGTCTGGACGTAGCTTGAATATAAAGCATCTTCTCATGGAAGGAGATGTGTGTCCGCTACTTAATTGCATGTTTAAGTGAGAAGGGAAAAGAAATGCTGTCTTTAGCCTCCTGCTAGCTCCTTGCAGCAGAAGCAAAATGACTAAAACTCCTCTTTCCACCTCAGTTTTCTTTGAGCTCCAAGCCAGCCCCTGATAATCCGCCCATTCTGTCGAATAGTTTTTCCTCCTCTGTACCCCTCTGAGATCTTACACCGCTGACTGCTTGTCAGAGAAACAAGTTATCGGTTTATACTGTGTATCATCTGCTGGTTTGAAGTTTTCATCTGATCCAAGCCAGGTTGAAACTGGAGCGCTTCGTGCTGTACCAACAACCAGCCATCATCTTTTCATGGATTTTGGTGTAAAATGATTAATGATGTCCTTGTAAAATGATCAGTAACCTGTCTGTGTAAACACCCCACTGACATTTAGAGTTTCTAATCATCGTAGCTGCTTCGTGTTAAAGGAATAATGATGGAATAAATCTGACTGGTGAATGCCACACATCTGCGATTTATTTCAGGTATGGAGATTCATTAATCTGGGCTCAGTTAAAGGTCGGCCTGAAATCGTTCGACAGGGATCACCGAGCAAAATAAATAACTTCAGTGGCTGTTTGAACTTTAATAAGACGGACTGCAGTTAATGAGCCGTCAGCGTCTGCTGATGCAGCGATCCGGTTACTAAACCGACATCGAATGAGCCACGGATAAAACCTTTAGCTCCGAATTGCGACACATTTCCAGACTCAAAATTTAAGATTTCTCGTTTATTTTAAGTAATCAAACATTGTGTTGTGTGAAAAAAAAAAAAAGCCAAACTCCCGATAAAACGCGTGGTTTTTGAACATTCCTCTGCTTCTTGAATGAGGTTGCAGAAGTAAGAGGTTGAGCCGTTTCCCCTCCAGTTGGACCCCGAGGTGTTCCCAGGCCAGAAACGAGGGAGAGTCCTTGAGAAAGGAAGGAGCAGCAGATCTACTCTAAACTTCCAGATGACGGAGCTCCTGGGGCGATGAATCGATTTTTATCCATTGATCAGATTTTTGGCTTTTGAAGATTTAATGTGTGGAAAAATCAGAATTTTTCCTTCCTTGTTTAATTCCTTCTTTCCATCCTCATGCCTTGTCGCTTTCCTTTCTTGTCCTACATCCCTTCTTATGTCCTTCCTTTAACTCATTCTTTCCTTCCTTGTACCCTTCCTCTGTCCTTTGTCATGCTTCCCTTCTTTCAACCTTCCTTCCTTGTTTGACTCCCTTTTTCCTTCCTCTTAGTGCATTAATTCCTTATGCCCTTCCTTTCTGTCCTCTCTTGTGTCCTACTTCCCTTCTTTGTCCTCCATTTCTCGTTTTTCCTGGTTTTAAACCTAAAACCTCCCCAAGGTATACATATCTGCCATAAATTCATGGTGAATTTTAATATTTCATAACCTAAAATGACTAAAGGACTGCGAACTCTGGAACGTTTTACATGCATATGAACTCTGGACCGGGAAAACGCGTCTCGGACTTGTTGTGATGAAACCCCCGGAGGCCTCGCTTGGAGTTTCATGAAGCTTTTATTTGTACAACAGCAGAAAAAAAAAACAAACAGTCACATGTTTTACAGATGTTCCAGTGGTTAATACATGAGTTCTGATGCTTCCAACATGTTAACAGTGGGATGAGACGGTACCGATTTCCTGCTGTGAACGCAGGAGCAGTCGCTAACGGACCTGGTTTCTACCTGACTGAGTTCAGAGCATTACAGCGGCAGGGCGCTGAACAGAACCGGTGAGATCGTTCCAGATTTATCCTCCGACAGTAAAGGCTGTCACAGAGAGTTGCTGAGCTGCTTCAGGTTGTTTATGCCACAGATCAGCCGCTTTCTGTGCAGATGCATGCTGTTCTGTGGGAAAAACAGAAATTAAATCTAACATCCTGCCTTAAAGCTGCGGTTTGTCGCTTTTATGAAGCAAATTTTATTGACTTTTAATATGTAAAAGACATACTTTCCATAAAAGTATGGCAGCTTTTATGGAAAAAAAAGTTTTTTTGCATTATTTGTTAAAATCATCATGTCGTGACAGTTTAAGACTGATAGTCTGTGGCGGGAAAAAAAAAAAAAAAAAAAAAAAAATCCAGCTCTTCTGCCTTCTCCCAGTGCTCCCAGTACTGACCGCAGAAATACACCACTCAGTCAGGAACAACCAATCAGAGCCAGGAGGAGGGGCTTAGCACTGCCAATCACCCTCATGTACGCACCGCTCACACACTCTCCCTGCTCTCTGCTACGCTGCAGCTGGTTCATCACAGCATAGCCTGACGCTAATGCTAGTTAGCATGGCCACCGATGACGGAGGATAAACAGTTTTCCTGGAACTGTGAGTTGTTTCTCCACCATCAGCACGTTAAGCAGCACGTAGATGAGGGTGATTGGCAGTGCTAAGCCCCTCCTCCTGGCTCTGATTGGTTGTTTCAGGTCGGGAGCGGCGCATTTCTTTAGAGGCAATAGCAGCTCAGGGAGGAGATGGAGGAGCTCGATCTCTTCAGATTATCTGTCTCAGACCAAAATGTCACGAAATGGATACAGTTTTAACAAATATGCTAAAAACATTTTTGTAGAAGTTACATGTCTTCCTTTATTTATTAAGCAAGAAACTTGGGATGAAACGATTAATCGGATTAATCGATTGTAATAATCGTCTAATAACTAAAAAAACTAATTTAATAAATGATTAACTGGAGTATACAGACTCAAATAAAATCTTTGAGAAGCAATTAAGTCAAAACTGTATAAAATCTATATTTCTAGTATTTAAGATCAAAACATCTGTCTGTAAACATTTTTGTAAAGTTACATACTGCAGCTTTAAGTTCAGAGACAAGAAAGAAAACGGTTTGACCTTTTGGCTAAAAAAAAAAAAAAAAAAAAAAAAAATCTTATCTTTGCCCTCACTGAGCAGGTGCTTCCAAACACTCATCACCTTCCACGCTCAGCTCTGCTTAGCCACTCTTAATATTAATATTAATGACCTTAATGGGCTTTTTTTTTCCTGGTCAGGAGAATGGAAATCTCCACTTCCAAGGCGATCCGTGACATGCCCTTCGGAACGTAATGTCCCAGGCGAAGCAGAGTAAAAATAACCCCGAACATACAGGGGTACCAAGTTTCGCTGACGGTGAGGACAAAGGATTTTAATGCAGAAACTGAAATAAATCAGGACAGTTTAAGTTTAAATAAAGTCAGCCCTAACCGCAGGAAGCAGCACAGCTTTTAGTCACCGGCATGACTCTTTGGAGCCAGCAGAATCTCTTCTGCGGGATAAAAATGTGGGTCAACAGCAGGAGGGAAGACCTACTTTAGGTCGCCTGTGTGGAAGAATCAGATCTGTGTCATGTACTGTCGGTGGGCGGGAGAAAGCTCATTTGGACTGAAGGGACCCTCCTGCTCTCCTCCTTCCCATCTGATCACCATGTTCTGGGCTCCAGCTGATAAGGAGCAGCAGCCTATTTACTCTGAAGATGTTTCCTTTGCGCTGCAGGCGGCAGAAACGCAGAGGGAATGAATCCTGTTGTTCAGTTTCTGCATGAAGGTCACGTTTAGCTCTTAAATAATTAACACCTTCATTGTCAAGTTGGATGAGAGCAAACACTGAGTTCAGGCCGGTGTTTTCCTTTTAATCTAATGTCCCTACTGATGTACAGAAATACGACCATCTCAGTCGCAGTATCTTACTATACTGCATCATGTCAAATAAACACGAGTCCTTTTCAAAAATCCTGATTCAGCCCTTGATTTCCTTCCATTGATCACTTTCTTTCAATCTTTCAAAATCAGTTCTGATCAATAATTCTCCAGACTTTCTGAAGGTCCATCACGGTTTTTCTTAAAGGTTTAAGCTGCTTTTTTGCTGTTTCAGTCCAGTCATAGCTAGCCATGATAAAGCACAGTGCGCTTAGAGCTAAGTTTAGGAAACCTTAACTAAGCTTAGATCGTCTCTGCTTTGCCAGCGTAAGCATAGTTGGGCAAAACAAGCTAAACAAAAACAGGCTAAGCCGAAGATGGGTGGGCTAAGCAAAACCCTAGCTAACAAAGCATAGGTGGGCCACACTAATCTAAGTTTAGCTCAAATGTAGTGGGGTAAGCTTAGGTCCGCTGTTGGTCAATCAATATAAGCATAGTTGGGATAAAACAAGCTAACCGAAGAATGCTATTTTGGCATAGGTCTTAGCAAAACCAAGCAAACTCTAACTAAGGTAAGACTAGCTAAATCAAGCTAGACTAAACTGAAGTATGGAAAGTTTAGATAGGCCCAGTCTTGGCCAAGAATAGGTGGACTAAACAAGCTTCCCATGTTGAGCTAAACATAGGTACACTATGCTAAACTAGCTCAGTCTTAGCCAACGTAAGCATAGGGATGCTAAAGAAAGCTAACATAAAATAAGCTAAACTGATGTCAGCTTACATAAGCACAACTTCACCAATGGAAGCAAAGGTAGGCTAAGTGAAACTAAGCTAACCTAAACTTAAACTAGGCTAATCTAAATTAAGAAAAGGTGGGCACTGGCAGGCTTAGTTTAGCCAATATAAACATAGGTGAGCTTAGCTCACCGAAAGAGAGTTAAGTTTAGATAGGCTTATCTTTGCCAACTGTAACATTGGATTCGAAGTTGTAACTCGGAGCTGGGAATGACGTCACACCCGAATCAACAGCGTTCTAGTTAGCATACTTGGGGAGGTTGGGAATCCAACATGGTGACGCCCAAGAATCCATTGTTTCGCAGTGCCTCTTACATCGTTTTAAGGTGTACTTTCCACACGCAAACACCACTTTTAATTTGCTCAGTGTAGCGTTCCAGGCACTACATGTAATACTGATTTTTAGACTCACTCTTACAAGTGTGTCTTGTAAAATAAACATGTTTTCCCCACAGCTTTACAGTTGTTGATGTGAGGAGCTGCCATATTGGAACTCGAAGTCAACGTTTGAAAGATTCTCTGACTTTTCAAATGGGAAATACAACTTCAGGTGAGCGTTTCAGCTGATTTTTCCGACTTGGAAGTCAGAATTTGCGATTTCCCACTACAAATGGAACACAGTATAAGCGTAGGTGGGCTAAACAAAACTAAGCTAACCTAAGACCGGGGAAGTATAGGTAAACTAAACTTAGCAAAGATAAGCTGAACTAACTTGAGGTAAGCTTAGATATGCCCAGTTTAGTCAGTGTAACCCTAGGTGGTTAAAGCAAAATTAAGCTAAAATAAGAATACATGTTTAGGAAGGCTCAATAATTTTGATCTTTGTTTTGCTTTTTGGTCATGAACAAATATTTCAGAATGACATAAAACTGTCTTTATAAACTAGTAAATTAAGAGCAACATAACTTGGGTTAGTGCTGCTGTTAGAGAGTTCTTTCACCTGATTTCAGTCTAGTTCTGTCTGTTTTAAAGTGTTTATCAAGGTTTAAATTTTGGGAAATCACCTTTCTGGAGTTTCCATCTGTCAAATGTTAATTTTGGGATTTTTGATAGAATTAACAAAAGATGCTGGAACAATTATTTTGTAACTGTGACAGGATGCTGGTAACAAACAGCATAAAGATCCAATTTAAAGGGGCCGTATTATGTATTTTCCAGTGCCATTTTAAAGCACAATCAAGTAACTATTACCTTCAGTTGTTACAAAAACACTGTATATATCAAATATAACCTAAAAGAAGTTTGACTTCGTAATTTAATGCCTTGAAATTGGGCCTCTGTCTCTTTAAAAACTCCTGCTCTTTCTGAAACTGTCTTCAGGATGTCATCACAACAGTGCTCCTCTATTAAACCTTTAACAACGTTTTTTTTTGTTTTTTTTTTACCAGCGTTGCGCTAAGAAGTGGCTTGTATAATGAGCTCAGCAGATGCGCAGTTACACCAGGCGTTTGCTAATTGCTGTTGGCTGAGTGGGGAAGTCGCGGGGGAGGGTTGTTCTGAGGCAGAAGCTCTGAAGCTTGGAAACCGCAGCTCCGAGGAGGAGCTGCAGCCACCCAGGTGTTTTACATAGCCAATGGTTGCCACGGGAGATTAAAAGTATTTCTCAAATATGCATGAAAGAATCAAGGCAACACTCCAGGTATGTTTTTGATGAGGGAATAACAACATAACATGATGTAAAGCTCAAAAAAGATGATTTTACATAAAACTGCCCCTTTAAAACTATTTTTGTGCTAGCTTAGCTGCTGCATGACGACACAACACTGGCTCATCCCTTGAGTTTGGAAGTCTTTTCCTGCCTGAATGTTTCAAAGACTTCCTTTTCAAATTCTCAGCAGTGAGAAAGCTTTAATAAATACTTTAACGGAATAAAAGAAAGTCTGCCACAAAGCAAGGAAATTAAGACTGAATCAGAAGTGTTGTACAGACTGTTATGAATTCACCACATTATGAGTTCCTACTGTAAAAAACAAAAAACACAACAACACCGAGTGTAAGGAGCAGAAAGTCGAAGGCAGTGTGTTGTCATGTGGTGGGTTCGTGTGTAATTGTTCAGCTCAGAAGGCACAGCTCTCAGCTAGACGTGTGTGTGTGTGTGTGTGTGTGTGTGTGTGTGTGTGTGTGTGTGAGTGAGATTAACAATAACAGAAAGGTAGCAGGTGTGTGTCGCTGATGAAGCAGCTGCAGGCGAGAGTCGTTCAGCAGCTGAACAAGGCACGAAAGCATGTGACAGAAACAGAGACCACAAACAATAGGATGAGATTCAGCTGTGTTAAAATGAGCCCAGCTCAGCAATGGTGCTTCTAAGAAAACCTGGTGTGGGGGAAAAACACCAGCAGAACATCGAGTTACAGGAAAATACAACATAACGGTGACACGGCAGCCTTCATCTAACCGTGTGCATGAGGGTCCACCTTAAAGTACTTGCACAACGCGAGAACAGAGAACAAAAACATGATATCACTCAGCTTGCAGTCACACAAACAGGTGGAGTTTCAGCTCCTTCGACTCTTCTTTAACACACAGTCGGTGTCTCTGCAAAACCCATCGCTGCTGTCATGGCCTGGAAGCTGTTTCTGGACAAAGTTGGATGTTTTGAGGGATTTTGGGAAGTGTAAGCTACGCTTTTCTAAATTGTAACATTGTCTTTTCCTTTCTTAATCTGAAACTTTACAGTTTCTTCTTTTTTTCCCCCTCAAATTTGAATTTCAATGACATGAGTCAATACAAAATGCAGTTTTCCAAATGATGATTTCCTTTATTAAGGGGGGGAAAAAAAAGTCCTGCTACTACTACTACTGTCAGATCTTTAGAATCAAGAAATGAATGAAAATAGAACCTTTCTGGCGACATGAAGTAGGCTAAAAGATCTTGAAAGCAACATGCCATACGCCAATCTAAAGAAATTCAAGAACAGATGAGAAACAGTCAGTAGCTATGCTTCCGTCCAAATGTCATGTGAATTTTGAGTGAACTTAAAAAAAAACAAAAAAAAAAAACAAACAAAAAAAAAAAAAAACGCAAACTGGGCGGGCTTCCATCTACTGGTTTGGAGCGAATCAGCCAGGCTAAGCAAGGCGTAATTTTGTTGGATGCTGATGCTATGCATGGCTGTAATAAACAGGAAGCAGAGGTTCTGAACTGGCATGGACCACACATTTCAGAAAAATGGAAAGAGTTCTGTGGGTGCCTCTGGTAAGGCACAGACACACCAGAGGATGGAAGTGAACTTATTCAGAACTTATTCTGCAAATGTGTTTCCGTCTCCCTTTTAGCGCATTAACTCTTTTCCGGAAAAAGCCAAAAACCACCTCAACTGAGCATAAAAACTTTTTTGCAAAATTGAGGAAGTTATTCATCAACCTTTTCTAATGCGATGCGTCAAAATGTGGATAAAAAAAAAATAAAAAAAAACCTTGATGGAAACACAGTTTCTGACTGATCTGTCCTGGAAGGATTGCAAAGCCATTTCTAAGGGCTTTGGACTCCAGTGACCCACAGCCAGACTCATTATCCACAAGTGGATAAAACATGTAGCAGAGGAGTGAAAAATGTCCCCAAGAGGTCACAAAAAAAAAAAAAAAAAAACCGAAACGACATCTAAAGCACTGCAGGCCTCACTTGCCTCAGTTAAGATCAGATTCAACACTGAAAAAGAAACCAGGAAAAAACGACGTCCATGGGAGGACTCTGACCAAAAGCAGCACAATAGCCTGTCTCACATGTACTAAAAAAAAAAAAAAAAAAAAAAAAAAAAAAAATATATATATATATATATATATATATATATATATATATATATATATATATATATATATATATATATATATATATATATTTATTTTTTTTCCATAACAACATGCTTGAAAACCCTCCAGTGTTTCTGAATTTAAAGCAAAAATTTCTCCATAGCATGGCCTGATTACCAGCTGCTGCAACCGCTTGCTGGCTGTTGTTGCCTCCAAGGTTGTCACAACCAGTTCTTACGTTCAGGTTACTTTTTCACAAACAACCAGGTTGTTTTTAGACATCTTTTCATTAATAAATGAAAGCATTATTTTAAAACTGCTTCTTGTATTTACTTAGGTCATCCTTGATACCTGGTTATTTGAAACTAGTGTGACTAAGAAGCCTTTATAGAAACAATGGTGTACTGTATATTTATGATGGATTTTCAGACACGTTTTAAAAACAAAATGCTCCCATTTTCCTGCTCTTAAAATAGTGTATTTCTCTTTCAGGATCCTATTGTTCAAACACCATTCAGCAGCACCTACTTTGTTGATTCTTACTTGTTTTCTTCATCATGATGGGTGACATACAGGATGGCAATGGCAGAAATGGAAAGAAAACCCAGTTGGGGCGGAAATCGAACAGAATCGAAGCGAAGCAGCAAACACTCTGCAAACGTCGCCATCGGAGGTGAAGGCTAAGGCGCTGGCTGGCTCCGCTTCCTCCAGACTGAGCTGAAGTCCGACTTGGCAGAGCCAGGACTGGGTCGAGCGGTAAATGAAGGCGAGGGGTTTTGTTCCCCCTCTCCTCCCCTCCCCCCGTCACGTAGGGTCATAATCTGGTCTGTAGCAACATTTGAGTGCAGATGCTCATCTCCCAAATGAAACCCTGATGGCCTCTTCGTCTCTGTCTGCAGGTGTAGAAAGACGGCGACATTTAAACCTGGGGCTCATCTCGTCTCTCGCAGTCCGAGCAGTTGAAAGGCTGAAATCCTGACTGTTTCTGTCGATGTAGGGGGGGGCGTCGTATCTGATAAAGCCACACTTATCACGCATCAACTGTTTAACGATCTGGCAACTGCTTCACAAAGCAGCACTAACTCTGTGGGAGTGCCGGGGATGTTTCACCTCAAAGAGAATTTAAGGCAAATCAAAGACAGGATCTTGATTCTAAAGGACAGCTCTTTGTCAGCAAAATATTCCCACATGGCTGGAAAACAGAGTCGCACGACGGGTCTCTGAGATGCAGAATGGGTGTGAAGGATGTTGCATTGTTGGTGTCGGTAAACGAGGGTTTAATAATCCTCGATGGGTGAATTTTTGGAACCGACTTATATGGGTTCACCAGCAGGGACGATTTTTATGTCTCTCTTAAAGAAGCGGATCCGGTTTTTCTAATCGATCCCGCTGTTCAGCCATAAACACCTGTTTTCCTCATTGTTCAGCCCTGCTGCAGACCAGCGAGGGTGAAGATTTTTTACCTCAGTCTGACTGGAGTCTCGACTCCCAAAGGGAAAAATGTTTCTTGATCCGAGTTCACTTCGCATGACGAGCCCCATCAGTAAAAACATATTCGCTGTCAGCTTTTATTCCAACTGGAATCCAAACTGGCATCCATTTCTGATCAGCTCTCTAACCCTAAGACCTGACAGGAAAAATGTTCCCGGTCATTTCCCAGTGAAAACTGTGATTTTTCCAGCCTTGGCCAGCTGCTTGATGATCTGAGCTTCATAGTCTGCATCGTGAACGCCAGTCTTCCTGAATTCCCCAGAGTACCGGTTCTGCTCCCAGTAGTGGTGCCAGTTTCCTCGGCTGTCAGCCCCGAAGCCAAACACATTGACCTGGAAGGGAACGTTAGGATGAGACTGGAAAATGTTGATCCTGGATGAACCAGATGGATGGACCAGAGGGTTGTTTTCAGTAAGGAGAAGAAGTGGGGAAAAAAAAAAAAAACAACAACAAACAACTGACCTCGTCGCAGACATGAAGAGCGAAAAACAGGACCAGCATGCCAGTGGAAGGGTATCGGCCATGATGTCTGGTCCAGCGGTCGTGGATGTATTTAAAGAATGCTGGGTTGAAGATCTGAACCTGAAATATGTAAACAGTTCTTTTAGAAAGTCCTGATCCAGTCCTCATTTCTTTCCATTTCCCTTCCTGTGATCCAGACATAGTCGTCGTTTAAAGTGGTCTTAAACATTTGGTCCCCTTTTGTGACTCGCCTTATTTTTTTTTAAGACAAGCCACAAAAGGATAATTAGATCAGGTTGTGAGTGGAATTTCAATGTCACATAAAATGAATAAGAAAAGATAGACTAAGGTGCGCTAAAGTAGGGTAAACAAAGATAAACTAACTCAAGAAAATCTAATCTGAGATTTAAAAAAAAGCTAATGGATAAGCTAATGTAGAAAAATTAAACAAAGGCAAAGTAATTAACAGTATGCTAAACTTAGATAAACTATGCTAAGATAATACAGACAAAGGAAATACTCCAATCAAAACTTAGATTAGGAAGGCTAAACTAAGATAAGCAAAGCAATAACAAGCTAAGGCATGCTATACCAAGATAAAACTAAATAAGTTAGGTTAAGCTAAGGTAAGATTAGGAAGGTTAAACGAAACCAAACTAACTTAAGATAACCATACCCAAGGGAAACTAAGCTAAAATACGCTAAGCAAAGGTAAGATAAGATAAACTAAGCTAAGATAAACCTAAAAGATAAGCAAAGGTCAGGTAAAGTAAGTAGGTAAGTAACCCTAAAATAAGCAAAACTAACCTAAACTAATAAAAGCAAAGGTTTAAGTAAGGCAGACTAAAATAAAATAAGCAGAAATAAGTTAAGATACATTAATATAACCTAAGATAAAACAAGATGGGATGCAAAAAACTAAGATTATTTTGGCTAGAGCAAAGCTAAACTAGGATTAGCTAATCTACAATGAAATAAGCAAACTTGTAACTTTAGGTATGCTAAGATAGTGCTGTACATTTTTATCAGTATTTTGTTCTTTATGTTCTTATGTTCTTGAAACAAATAAAAGTAATCTAATAGATACTTCCTACACATTTTATCTGTATAATTCGTGAATTTCGTTAGATTAAATGAGAGATTTCTGTCGGTTTGTGGAAGTTTCCATAATTGGAATCTGAAACCAGTAATAAAAAAAAAAATGAATATGTTATTAATATTAAGTTACAAAACAAGCCATTTTAGATCAAAAGATGAGGTGAAACTAAAATTTGATTTGATTTTCTAAAATTTACATAGCAACAATATTTTGTATAATATGTCTGTTCATAGTTTTCAGAATTTTATATGTTGTTTTTAATTTTTGTTTGCTTTGTGGTGAAAACAATATATGGCACAGTAACTATCACTATATAGAGTTAAATGGCATGTCTGGCATTATGAAAAAAAACATGCCAATTTTTTTGTCTTTGCCTGTGTTTTTGTTTTTATCATTTTAAATGTGAAAGGAAAATCAAATTTTAATTTCTATTAATTTGTTTTTGACAACAAAAAAAATATAGCATATTTCAATTTAACATTTTTTGTTTGAAAATAAAAATCTTGATTTCTCTTATTCATTACGTGTTTCTGATTAAAAACTCCAATTGCACAGACCTCTAATATTTTTCATCCACTGAGTTAAGATCCTTTTTCTGGCTGAATGATTCAAACATCAGAATTAAGTGGGCTAGTAAACAAACATTTGCCTGAAAATGGACTGAAAGTCAGCGAAAACGCAGCAAAAGTCCAAACTGAAAGGCTGGAGAACTATTTTTTGAGCAAAAATTCAAATGTGGCTGTTTGTATAGAACGTAGATAGACATACTGACTGGATTGGGTCACATTTGAAATGTTTTCTTGTTCAAGAATCTGACACTGTCTAAGCTCAGTTTATAGTTTTAAGGACGATAATTATGCAGTTTTAAATCAAATCCGCTGGAAATAAAAAAAAAAAATAAAATAAAATAAAATCCAATGACAAATTTTGTCGCTCCCTTCGGTTTTGATCTCTGAAATTTAAAAGCACCAATAATGGAATAAAAGGTAATTAGAAAATGATCTGCTGCCTCCTGGTGACGCTCAGCCCCAACAAAGGGAGCTTTAGACTGCTCAGAGCAGCACGGCGCAGGAGTAAATCTTCAAATTCTTTATTTCTAGGTCACTCTAAAAGATGCTGTGAATGTGGCCGGGCGAAGATGCCTCAGCGCCTCCACGCAGAGAGGAGTTTGGTTATTTATTTCACAGATTAAACTGCGAGCTGGAGATTAGTGACAACAAAGGAAGGGTTTGTAATCCCTCATCGACAACGGGGAAGGGGGGTTTATAGCTGGAGCAGGGTCACTTTGTTGAAATGGCCAAACTGAATCACAAACCTTGTCTTTATCCACACGGAGGAACTGCTTCACTGGAGCGTAAGTGCTGCAGAGAGAGAGATAAACTTTATTTGATTATTGGATGATTGACAGGTCTCTAATCTCTCTGCCTCCTCACAGCCTCTCAGGGCAAACAGATCGTGTCTGTATTTAATGTACCCTGACGTCTAATGGAGGCCGTATGAACTAAATTCCTGTTGTTCTGCATGTTAATCCAAGCTCATGCACATCTGTGACTCTCACAATCGGATCTGGCCGGTGGACAGAGCGCTGGTGATCCAAACCAGGTCCAGTGTTTTGAAGGGAACCAGGACAAAGCTGACGTTGGCCGCCAGGTTTTTGGCGCTCTCTGGGTACATGAAGTGGTGCGTGGTGTGGCTGCCGGCGTCGTCCTCGTAGCCCACAGTGGGGGCCAGGTTTATCCTGGAGGAGGGAGGGGGAAAGAGGAACATCAGGGGTGATTTCCAGGCTGCATGGTGATTCCTGGGTTCAGATCCATCTTTGGTTTTAAAGGGGGAGTTTTTTTATGTTTTCCAGGCACATTGAATCGTTTTATAGCACAATCAAGTAAACGTGTTGCCTTCAGTTGTTACAAAAATGCTGTAAATATCAAATATGACCTAAAAGAAATTTGACTTCATAATTTAACACCTTGAAATAGGGCCTCTGTCTCTTCAAGGAAGTCCTGCTTTTTCTGAAACTCCACCCCCAGGAAGTCACCACAACAGTGCTCCTCTGTTAACAACGTTTTTACCAGCATTGCACTGAGAAGCAGCTCATATAATGAGCTCAACAGACGTGGAGTTTCACCAGGTGTTTGCTAATTGCTGGCTAGTCTGAAGACAAGTGAAGTTTATTTGTACAGCACATTTCAGCAGCAAGGCAGTTCAAAGTGATTTACATCATAAAAACATCAATCTAGTATGCAGCAAAATCATCAAAAGTATCGAGCAAATACACATGAAAATGATCAAAATCATCAGCAAAAAGATGGGGGAGTCACAGGGGTGGGGAGCCCTGTGAGGCAGAAGCTCGGAAGCTTAGAAACTGCAGCTCTGAGGAGGAGCTGCACCTCAAAGGTGGAGCTGTATCCACCCAGGAGTTTTGCACAGCCAATAGTTGCCGCAGGAGATTAAAGGGTTTCTCAAACATGCATGAAAGAATGAAGGCAACACTCCAGGTATGTTTCTGATGAGGGAATAACATTATTACATGATGTAAAACTCAAAAAATTTGATTTTACTTAATACTGCCCCTTTAAGAATTCATTATTTTCTGATTATGGACTCATCTAGTTTCTGATGAACAACCTGACATGTTGTGCTTCTTTTACAGTCAATTCTTTATGAGTCCCTCTGCAGGCATGTTTGCACTGTTTGAGCAGTAAAAGGAAAGTCTACTCAAAGAAGAATAAAAAACAAGTAGTATACAAAATAAACTAGTAAACTACATGAAAGTCTGTGTACTGCAGTGTTCAACAGGATGCCTGGTGGCAGAAACATGCATGAGTTCCCAGAAAAAGCTAAGCAAACCAAAGCCAAATTTGCTCTACTGAGAAAAACAGCAAACGAGTCACCAATGAGTCTCAGCTGTCTGATGTGTGCAGCTACATCTGGCTGTGTTTTAAAGGAATTTATCATTGAAGACATCTTTCTGCACCTGGTGCTACAAAACAATAAAACTGCTTGTCATGCACAGTGTAAAAATAGAGGGAGAGCTGTTTTACTGCAGTGGAAATATGTAATCACAGCTAAAAATCTAGAAGTGCAAAATTAACTAAAGCTCCTGCAGGCATCAGCAGACTTTCACTCGTAGCTGCATATATTCATACCGGTTCCTGGAAATGTTAGTCTGTTTTTCACCTACATATGCTACAGTATAAGGATTTACTCCTAAATATGTATGGAATGTCATAGATTTGTTGTTATGGAGGAGACACTGTGTAGCTAGCAGTTGCGGAGACATCTAGTTGATATGGCTGAGTGGATGAGGGACTTATGGAATGTGGTGTGCTTGGAGCTGTAAGATGCATGTCCCCAGGTTGGCAGGATGGATTATTTAGAACTGCTTGTACATTTGCAACATGTACACTCATAAGAGTGACTGCTGTCGTTTTGGCTACGTTCACACACCAAGCAACCGCGACCCATGTGTGACTCTTTCATGGCAGTCTGAACGGCCCAATACCTCATCTTTTCACCTCCAGGATACGCATACGATAGTTTTCAAAGCATTTTAGCTGACTTTTACGTCACTGACGTGACACATACGTCATAATTCTGCACCAGAAGAAGCCAGACGTGGTAAATTCGGACATAAACGATGGCTGAAGCAAGCAGTGCCAACACTCTAACCCCAACCTCCCTTTGTCTTGTTATGATCTTCTGATATACTGTCGGTTCCCATAGCAGAACAACTTAAAGGGGCAGTGTTATATGTTTTCCAGGCACATAGAATCATTTTATAGCATACTCAAGTAACCATGTTACCTTCAGTTGTTATAAAAATGCTGCATATATCAAATATGACTTAAAAAATCTGACTTCGTAATTTAACACTTTGAAATTCGGCCTCTGTCTCTTTAAAAAGACAGAAAGCTCCTTCTCCGCCTTCAGGAAATCACAACAGCGCTTCTATATTAACCCTTTAACAATGTTTTATCAGCGTTTCACTGAGAAGTAGCTCGTATAATGAGCTCAGCAGATGTGGAGTTCCACTAGGTATTTGCTAATTGCTGCCGTTAGTCTGAAGGAGCTGAGTGGGGAAGTCGCAGGGGAGGGGGGCTCTGTGAGGCGAAAGCTTGGAAGCTTAGAAACTGCAGCTCCAAGGAGGAGCTGCATCTGAAAGGCTGTGTTCGGTCCACCCAGGCGTTTTGCTCAACTGAATGGTTGCCACTGGAGATTAAAGGATTTCTCAAACATTCATGAAAGAATCAAGGCAACACTCCAGGTATGTTTTTGATGAGGGAATAACATTATAACATGCTGAAAAACCTAAAGTAGTTTTTATATAATACTGCCCCTTTAAAAAGCGATCCATAGATGGTGGCGTCCATTTTACGTCTGTAAATTGTGTGCTGTTGTGTGACGTCTATGTTCTTCTTCTGTGAATGCAGGTCAGTTTGGGGTTGTAAACCGTTCATACAGAAGTTTGATTGGAGGTTACATTTTATTAGCAGTATAAACGACATCAAAATGGTGTTTTTGTTCACACAACTTCCTCCACTGGATATTTTCTCTCTCTTGGACAACGCTTTAAGTAAGAGGTGTGTGTGTGTGTGTGTGTGTGTGTGTGTGTGTGTGTGTGTGTGTGTGTGTGTGTAGATCCCAGTAGATTAGTCGTTTCTGAAATACTCGGACCAGACCATCTGGCACCAACGAAGCTGCAGACTGTTCAAAGTCACTTTGTCCCTTCCCCATTCTGATCCTCAGCTCGGACCCCGACATGTCATCTTTACTCGATGCCTAAATGCAATGAGTTGCTGCCATGTGATTGGCCGATTTGTATTGAACAATTGAAGAGGTCTACCCAGTAAAGTGACCTGGGATGTAACGTAAAATGACATTAAACAATCTTTTTTGCTAAGAATAGAAGCTGCAGCTTAAGCTCAGAGGGGTTTTAGAAGCAATTTCCTCTTGAAAATATATTTGACAAAATAAATCAAGAATAGCTCCAAATTGATCAGATTTTAATGCAAACATTTGTTTTTTGTGTCAAGGTAAGACATCCAAGGATATTTTTCCAGTGTCAACACATGGCAGCCATTACCAGCCTGATTTATTAGTGATAAAACAAAATAAATTTTACATTTTATGAGCCTCGCCTAATTGTTTCTCAAAAACAAACAAAAATCTCTGTCCTCCTTTTAAATCTATATCTTCACTACAACTTTAGCAAATCTCATCAAGTGTGTTTAATTAGCTATAAAACCATAAGCTTTTGGGTAAAACCCATTTGGAGAATTGTTTTGGAAACAATAAAGCCTCCTCTTGCGAGTGCCTTGAAAAAAAAAAAAAAAACTGCTTCATGTTGTTTGCAGCTGGAGGGAGTTTAAACATCTGTCTTTCCATATATGGGTCCATCAGGTTTAAGAGGTGAAGAATCAAACGACCAAAAAAAAAAAAATGCTGAGTCACCGGTTGCTATAACGATTCCCTCCTTTTCCGGTTATAACAGGGAGCCCGTAGCACCGCTCTTGACATCAGTCAGGCAAAGAAAAACACAGAAACGAAGTTGAGCTTCAAATAAACAGTCACTGTGTGACCATTTAAGTTATATTTTAAAACATTCTTCTGTTTGGAATGGCCACACATGCACGTTTTTGTGTGTTTGCAGTGTTTTATGTAGGAGACATGACAGGTTAAAGGCAGCCTTCAGCTCCAGCTTGGACAGAAAGAGAATCTGAGCTGAAATATAATGGGAGTGAATGATAATTGGGGTGTGCGCGCTCTGTACTCTGGGCTGATTTGACAGAAAACTGTGAGTCCTACAGCAGCGGGAGACACGCTGGGTGAAAGTAGACAGAAATACCCACATTTTGATGTATAAACGGTCCATGTGGAGGAAAAAAAAACAACTGTGGCCAGGAACGGAGTTAAAATGAAAATCTTCCACAGGGTCAGAACCTGGAGTGCGTGGCCTCATCACATTCTGGTGTGAACATTTTGTTGGAGAAATTTGAAACAGTTTATCAAAATTAAACTGTGATGGTATCAAAACTGTTAAAGGCATCAAAATATCAGTTCAGTCGGGTAAAGTCCAATTTTCTGCGAGCCGTTTAAGCTCTGAATGGTGTTTCTGCTGGAAGGTATCGCTGAGATATGGAGCTCCAAAAAGGCCTGGCTTTTTACGCTTATTTTACCAAAATCACATGTCCATGTGGAAAATTTTTCTGTTTTTTTTTAAACACTCACTACCAAATGTTTTACTCTACTCTTGATGAAGCCAAATATTTTTTCCTCAATGCTTCGGGAGGAAAAGCTAGCTGACATTTTAAGGGGAAGGGAAGAATTCAAAGAAACACAGCATTTTTAACATTTAATAAATGTCCCAAAAACGTCCCAAACCCTCCTGACTGAGTTGCTCTCACTGCTTTCCAAAAGGAAATCCACAGAAACAGGAACATTTTCCCCAGCATGACATCTGTCTGCATCTGAAACCCTCCGCTCGCTCTGTCTGCTGACGTGAGACGGCATTCACGAAGCCCTGGATATGAGTCACTGTCTGCAGGAAGAGTATTTTTGTCTGAACACAGAGGGATCTAAAGTTAGGGATACGAAGCTTGCACCGAGCGCACCCGCAGATATACAAGCAACAAAAGAGACGATTGTGCAGAGAGCTGGTTGGTGGTGTGTGGGGCTGCTGTGGCCGAGCCGAAGCTCAGAAAACAGATGAACAATAAATCCCAACCAACGGGAGAAGAGATGAAAGCTGCCCACGCAGCTCCACAGAGAATCCGGCTGTAATTGATCCTAATGACACAAAATACCATCTGCTTCTGCTTTTTAGTTCACTCCGGAGCAAATTAAAACGATGCCTTCATATCGTCCTCCGTCCAACTGAATGCTTTCAGACCCAGCTGATGTAAACAGCCGTCGTGTCTGACCTCACTCTCTGCTAGACAAGCTTCTTGAGGAGTTTCAGAAGGTTAACCACACGCTAATCTGCATACTTCAATGCTCCAGTTGGCGCCTGGCACCAATAGAACCACATCATATACCAGTGGCTGGTGAACGTACATCTCTTCTGATGCTGGGATCCAACAGGAGCTGCTGGAAAACGAGAGGAGGCTCCTCAACCTCAGAGTAGCTGAGGAAAATGGACCGGTGCAGGTATTTGTTTTAGAAATGCGAATAATAAGATGATTCAGTCATGATCCTTTCTACCGGGCCTTAAAAACAGCTCACTTCTATCGCTGTTTTATTTGCGGCTGACCCCGTGTTTTTAGCGTGTTGTTAGTGCAAACAGCAGGAAGCAACATGAATCGGAGCCCCAAGAGTCTGGTTCTTCAGAACAATCAGCGCGTGGTGCAACAGAAGGCCTTCTGTGCCTCGGTGTGCACATCTGAACGAAGGCTTTCAGGACATAACGCTCTTTGTGGCAACCACACAGGTCAGGTGACCCCCGTGAACCAATCAGAGGGCTGAGAGCAGGGCAGCGTCAAACAGTGAGATTAAATTGAACAGATGCATACATCTGCTGTCTGCAGCTCTATAAGCACACATTTCCCTGAAAGCACACGAAATATTGACGGCGGTGCCGAGGGACGGACTACTTTCTGCCTTCCTTTATATCCGACTCTGAGGTCAAACAGACCATCTGTCTCACCTCATGATGTAGTCGTGTGCGTCGATGGCCGCCCCATATCCGGCTCCGCGGAGGTTTCCAGAGTTTCCCACCACGGCACAGCGCAGGCAGCGCCCTGGATCCCATGAGCCGTACGGCGACCGTCCGGGTATCACCTGAGGCAGACGGTCATGATCAGATCCATCTTCAAAACGCTGACAGGAAATTAGCTACAAGGCTGGGAGTAGATAAACAGGGCACAAACCTAATATCTAACCCCCCCCCTCCCCTACACACACACACACACACACACACACACACACACACATCATGATGCTTTCTAATAATGGTGGACATTAAGGTACAACATGAAGATAAAATACCTGGAAGAGCCTGAGCAGCACCTGCTGAATGTTGTGGGGTTTAAACTGGGGCTGCAACATCTGGAGAAACATTCAAAGGCTTTGGTTAGAGTGAATATACGGAGCTACAATAAGGACAAAATGCTTCGGAAAATAAATTTTAAAGCTGCTGAAATGTAAAATTACAAATCGCAGTATGTAGCTTTTATGAAAATGTTTTTTACATATTTGTTAAAAATCATCATTATGTCGTAACAGTATAATACAAGACAGATAAGCTCTGAAAAAGTTGAGCTCCTCTACCTTCTCCCAGTGCTCCCAGTACTAACTGCAGAAATACACCGCTCAGTCAGAAACAACCAATCAGAGCCAGGAGGAGGGTCTTAGCGCTGCCAATCACCCTCATGTACGTGCCGCTCACACACTCCCCCTGCTCTCTGCTACGCTACAGCTGGTTCACCACAACATAGCCTGCTGCTAATGCTAGTTAGCATGGCCAACGATGATGGCAGATAAACAGTTTTCCTGGAACATTAAGTTGTTTCTCCAACATTAGCACATTTAGCAGCGTGTACACGAGGGTGATTGACAGAGCTAAGCCCCTCCTCCTGGCTCTGATTGGTTGTTTCAGGCTGGAAGCGACGCATTTCTTCAGACGACAATAGTAAAAGTTACATACTGCAGCTTTAATGTAAGGTGGAAACGTAAGACTTCTTTGGCAAAGCAAGGCTCTTACATTGAAGGGTATCTGTGGGCTTTATTTTGGAAATCCAATGTGTTACATTGTGGGAAGCACTGAACTCTGCATGGTTTCTCACTTAATTCTCAATTTAATCATCTTGTTCTTCACCACAGCAGACCAGAGCAACGCCCTCCCTACTGCAGATGAAGCCCTGATCCAGATACCTGAACTCTACTAGAGACTCATCCTTGACCTGGAGGGATCATTCCACAGTTTTTCCTGTTGAGATCCACAACCTCAGACTTAACAGAACTTGTTTGGAGGTTAAATATAGACAGAAATGACAAAAAAAAAAAAAAAAATTTACACTCTAGAATGTTAAATGTTAAACTCCATCACAGAACAATCAAGAAAAGACTCAACAAGTGTGACCTGTTAGGAAGGGAGGGGAAAGAAATCATCTCTCTAATCTGTGTCTTTGAAATTCTACATCTGAATGAAGATCCAGATTTCTGGAACCATCTGTCCAAATCTGAGATGTTTGATCAGAATGCGCAGCTATTGTTGGAGAAAATCAAACACCTAAGTCCATCTGGTAAACATGGTGGCAGAGGGTTGATGATGTGGCTCATTTTGAAGCCACAGGACCATTGCATCCTGCAGTCACTGAGCTAAACATGAACTCCTCTGTAAACCAGAGTACGGCATTTATCCATCCATCCATCCACCAGATGGACCGAATATGTCCATGTCGTCTGCTAACTACTACTATAGGCTCTCCTTCCCATGGTAGAGGCCCAATTTCAAGGTGTTAAATTACAAAGTCAGATTTCTTTTAAGTCTTATTTGATATATACAGTAATTTTCTAACAACTGAAGGTGACATAGTTACTTAATTGTGCTATAAATTGATTCTATGTGGCTGGAAAACACATAATACTGCCCTTTTAAAGAATAGAAATGTTTGTGTCCAGTGTGTCTCCTTGTTAATTTTTTCTCGTTTTTTTTTTTTTTTTTTTTTTTTCCCTTATTTGTAGATTTTGGAAGGGATTTAATGAGGGGAAAAAAAAAACACAACTTCCTTGCAAATATTTCTAAAGTAACACCACAAAATCAGTGATTTTGATTGCAAAATAACCACAAAAACAATCATGAGATCCTGGAGGGACTGTCTGAGGCGGCGTTCGGCAACCCTGAGGCCAAGCTTGCGCGTCCCCGACTTAAGCAGATACAAACCCGGCACTGAGAGACGACGACCCCAAACATGTCTGGAAATCTACAACAGATTTAAAAAAAAAAAAAAAAAAAAAATCGAGGTGCAGTTATAATCCAGTCGAAGTCCAGACCTCAGAGGGCCGTTCAGACAGAGAAGAGTGGGCCGTGTTCCTCCAAGGCGACGTGAGACACCGACAAGGCCAGACAGAAAAGATTTATTGCAGTTAAAAGCGGTTCCACAACCTTCTGGATCAAAGGGTGCACTTAGTTTTTCACTCCCTCAGTGCTCCGTGTTTGTATCACGTCAATGACCCAATGTGTTGTGCGTTGGTTTCACATGAAAACCTGGTGAGGAGCGCATGTTTATCTTATCACGCTGAGGCACCTTAAGAACCCCAGAATGTAGAGGATGTACTTTCTTTGTACCTCCTCATTTCCATGACGGTCGCCTCCTTTTCTCCCACACAGCAATCTTCATTTCATTTCACACTCTTTTGTCACCACTTCCTTTGCACCCACCACTGGCCTCGATTCTCCCAACACAGATCTCTTTCACTAAGGTTTGCATCCTCTCCGTCGGTCTCCAAGCACTCAGGTCTAATTCCTTTTCCTTAATTTCCCTCGCTTCCTCTTTGTTCCTCCTCCTCCTCCTTGTGTTCTTCTTCGTCTCTCTGGGATGTAAGAGCACCATGCAGCTCATCAGTAACTGGAAATCTTTATTCTACTCCCTGTTGCTTCGCTTCCTTTATCTTCCTGATTCAGTGAAAAAGTGCGACGGAGTTTTGGATGGTGGGTGAGGCTTGGGTACCGAGAGACACAGGATCTAGCAGCTGCAATGCAATTCTGCATTTTTGCAAAGACTTTTCAAATAATAATGCAGTGCAAAACATGAGTTGTTTGGTTATATTGACCTCATTCAGACTTTGTGATTGTTTTTATGCTTCAGGGCGCTAGATAAACTCCGGGATAAAGACAAAGTGAAGTGATACAGAAAAAAAAAAAAAAAAAAAAAAAAAAAAAAAAAAATTCACCCTCAGGCTTGTGAGTTCATTCGCACATTTGTCTCGTTCGGATGGAGGACTTTGAAAAAACAAATAAATCGAGCATTAACTGGAAAATGTTTAAATCTTCAAATGTTTGTCCTCCTCCTCTGCCTTCCGTCAGACTGCAGCAGAAACGCAGAGCGGGACCCAGTTAATTTTTCATTTTCAGTCTCTAACCAGTTCTCCCTCCCAGCCAGCCATTAACTCCAGTTAAGTCAAAATGGATTTATTGATTGAAGCGGTGGCGATCTGCTGACTGCTGTGAGTTGGGTCACTGTTTTAACACAAGAGCGCCCATAAATTCTCATGCAAAAGCTGCAGCACAAATGGATAATTCAGTAAACGGGTTTGATTTACTGCAGGGTATACAGACAGAGAAAAAAAGTGGCTGAATTTAAAGCTGAAGAGTGGCGTTTGGAGTCGGTGTGTGGGAATAACGGTCTCTGCAGAGGTGATAAAAATATCCTTTTTATTAGTTTTATTTCTGCCATTTGGAATGAAGTCACATTTCTGCTTCTTTCTTTCTAAACAGCTCAAATATTCAGATTTTCCACTTTTCCCTTAATAAATGCAATAATAATAATTGAAGCTCCTTATCATAGCTGCCACAAATTCCTGTTATGATTGTTTTCACATTTTTTCTTGCTGTTTCCATCCATCCACTGGCAGGAACACAGATGGAGCGTGTAGTTCTCGTAAGAGGGATTGCTTGGCTCGGCAACGAGGGAAGATGAGGAGGTGATTATGATGTATTCCTCCCCTTAAGCTGGAGTCCTAATGAAGTTACATTCCTCATGGAGAAGACTGCGCTCCCATGGGCCAAACTTACAAATATGAAGTGTTCAGCAGGGCTTTACAAGCTGTCAGCAAAGGTATTTATGTTGCAGTGGCTGATGCTAGAGTCAGGTTAAAAAGCAAATGCTCACCCTGAGGTTTTCATTTTTAGGACTGTACGTTGGATAATTGGGGGGAAAAAAAATAGATGGATATCTGATATCACAGTTACTTAGTTCTGGGATGCAGGTTATTAGGTTAAACATGTTCTATGCAATTACTTGCAATAAATAAACAAATAAAATGTGTTGCTACCGTCCTGCATTGGGTTAATAGCAAACATAACCCCTAGAGTCGTCTATCGCTGCAAAAACAATAAATTTTACCAAGTATTTCTGGGCTAGTTTCTGGTGCAAATATCTTGAATACGCTTGAAATAAAGTAACTTTTCAGCTCAGAGTTGGAGCTTGTTTTAAGTCAGTAATTCCTTAATATTGATTAAAAAGTTCTAGCTATAAGTGAAATAATCTGCCAGTGGAACAAGATATTTTCCCATAAATTAAATATTTTGTTCCACTGGCAGATTATTTCACTTATAACTAGAACTTTTTCATCAATATTT
This sequence comes from Anableps anableps, assembly GCA_014839685.1. Classification (NCBI taxonomy): domain Eukaryota; kingdom Metazoa; phylum Chordata; class Actinopteri; order Cyprinodontiformes; family Anablepidae; genus Anableps; species Anableps anableps. The sequence goes on along the minus strand of CM026073.1, from coordinate 34,173,390 downwards.
AGGAATTATTGACTTAAAACAAGCTCCTATATCTGCTGAAAAGTTACTTGTAAGTTGGTTTTGTCTTATTTCAAGTGCATTCAAGATATTTGCACCAGAAACCAGACCAAAAATACTTGGTAAGATTTTGTTTTTTGCAGTGATCCAGCTACTAAAATAAAAAATTAAATTCGTTATTTCCAACTCAACAAGGTTTTATTGAAAGTTACTTTTAGGCATCATCATGTTTGTTGTATTTTCTTAACGATTGACCCCATTACTGCCTCTTTCTATTGTAATTATTCTATGAAACAAGTGTCACCAAATATATTACAGACATACAAGCCTGAATGCATGGTGCTTAAATAGGCTCTTTGCGATATGCGTATTGCATACAGTGATACTGCAATGATGATAAATTTGCAGTTTATTGTGCACTCGAAGGAAAACAGACCCTTTCAGAGAAAATATGGGCACCTTTTTTGCAGAATATGAAGAATGTGGATATACAGTCATCTTAGTAAATTAGAATCTACGTCACAATGAGTCTCGTTTGTCAGATTAAAAGTACCTTTTGAAAACAACCTTTAAGCAGGTATTAAACATACTTTTCATTAAGGCCACATTTCTATTTTTAATTTTTTTTTTATTGGTCTAATGTAATATTCTAATTTTAAATGTCATGTTTTCATTAGCTGTAAGTGGAAAAGACTTTCAAACATCCATCTGTGTGTAATTAATCTATGTAATGTGTTTTACTTAATGATAAAGTTCCTAAAACCAGTGGGCTTTTCAATAATATTCTATAAAAAAATAAATAAATAAATAAATAAAAAATTGAAAATGGGACATTTTTCATTCTTTAATCATATTACTCCAATTTCTCAGTAATATTTAATCTACATAATGAAAGTCCATATTTCCAAATATGTTTTCAAAGGGTGTCCTAATTTTTTTTTTTTTTTTCACATGACTGTAGATGTTGGAAGACCATCAAAACAAGACAATACAGCTCATTCTCATCTGTATTTTTGATTATTGCTATTCCACCTCTTGTTAACATCACTGGTGTTGGGTTAGCTCTCACAGATTTATAATCCAGTTAGATTTTTACAGTTGGAGGTACTGTTTATAAAGTATTAAAAGAGCGTATGCATAAAGACGCTGTTGAGAAGTGTAAGTACAGCCTACCTGTGACTGTAAAAACATGAACAATCTTCAACTTTTTAAAAAAATAAATTAAAGATGTAATTTATTTATTTATTTATTTATTTCGTGGCTTTACAGCATGAAGGCTTTAAGTTCGAACCCCGCGTGAGATCTTTCTGCGTGGAGTTTAGTTGCTCTCCCGGTGCATACGTGGGTTCTCTCCAGGTACTCTGGCTTCCTCCCGCAGTCTGCGCCACACTGTATGAGCTGTGGGAGTCGGGAGTTTGCGTCCAGGTGGAAAAAAAAAAAAAAAAAAAAAATGTTTGACCAGTGTGTCATTTTAAATAATCGAAAGATTCTTCCAGAGCCTGCCTGGAACCTGTGTGTGCGTGCTGGGCATGGAGGCGAAGCCGAGACTCGATCTGTTGAGCTCCACATAATGACTTGAAGCACGAGAATCTGCGAGCTGTTCAAAGTTCAGAGTTCGGGAGTCCTCCTAACTGCACTTCAAAGGCTCCCAGGTTTTCCACGTTCTATGTTGTATGTTTAGTCTGTAATAGTTTTATGTGGGATTATGTGCAGTGCTCAGCCGGTGGCAAACAAACAAACACAGTGAAAGCTGTTAATCAGAGAGCTTTAGAGGAGCTGCTAAGAAGATTTTGTTATCTTTAGACAGACGCAGGCATGCCATTTCCTGCGCCTGCAGTGTCTGTGCTGGACGATGGACAAAGTTAACCTGCATCACTTCATCATACTGCATTTATTACCCGTTATGACCTTTTCTTTTATGTGTCGGCTGGTTTTAACGTGAGACGATTATTGTTTTTATGTGCTTGTAGAGAGATGAAAAATGACTCATCTGATCTTTAATTTTACGATATAAAGCTTGTTAATGTACGGTGTGCAATTTGTTCAGACATTAACTGCAATAATTTGGGTTATTTAGCCCTTCATAAGAGTAAAAAAAAATGGGGGTTCATTTTTCAAAGTCATATTTCTGCCCATGTTATTTATTCATTGTTAAAAGTCACAGTTTCAAAATAGATAATTAATTAGCAAACTAAAGATTTAGTTTACAAACTAAAAACACTTAATTTTCTAAACTAAATATTTTTGCTCAAACCTAAATGTTTAGCTTTCAAATTATTTAGTTAGCAAGCTAAATATTTAGTTTGGGACCGAGACATTTATAAATGCCCCTATTTTTTCCTCTTATAAAGGGTTAAATAACCCAAATTACTGCTGTTAATTTTTGACTGCGTGACTTTACAAACGACACCCCATACTGATGAAACCATCAGACTCAAAGACAAAGAAAACTGTGTAACAACGTCACGGTTACAGTTAAATCCAACTGAAGCAGTTCTAAACCCAGATCAGAAATGCTTCTTGTTACTGCTCGACATTCCTCTAACGGTAATGAAAAATCCACGTTTCTTTGTTAGGAATAGTGTTTTGTGTTTTTTATGCACTGTATAGTGTTTACAAAATTCACAAAAGCTTGTCTCGATTACTAATGGATAAAAACCACAGCCCTGTTTACAGCTCAGCCATACCTTACCCAGAGCTCCCCTTTCTCCCTGATCGCCAGATAAGGAGCAAATCACCGCACTAACCAGTGACTCAGCCTTTTCAAAATCTCAGGTTCTTGCATCAGTTAGCAGCTTTTTCTTAGCATCGGCTGCCTCCACACACCCAGTAAAATCTAATTTATCATATCATCTCTGATTAGAACTTGAACTAAACTGATAATGACAAAAAAAACAAAACCCCTCAATGACAAGCAGTGCCGTCTTCACGGTTGACCCTTTGATTTTTACTGAGCGTCTTACAGATGTTGTTTATTCCTAAACAAGCAGCTGAATGGTTTGCAAATTGTCTTGTGGGTTAAACCCAGGCTCAGTGCGGGTCAAGTTCATTTGTATAGCACATTCCAGCAGCAAGTCAGTTCAAAGTGCTTCACGTTGTAAAAGCCTCAATCGAGTATGCAGCAAAATCATCAAAATCGTCAAGCAAATATCAAGGCATCAAAATCAGAAAGATCATCAAGCAGATATAATTTGAAAATATTGATCAAAGTTCCACTTATTACTAATCAAAGGCAGCTCTAAACAGGTGGGTTTTTAGCCTTGATTTAAAGGAACTCAGTGTGTCGGCTGTTTTGCTGTTTTCTGGAAGTTTGTTGGAGATTAGCGGAGCATAAAAACTCTCCATGTTTGGTTCTGGTTCTGGGGATGCAGAGTAAACCAGAACCAGAAGACCTGAGTGGTCTGGAAGGTTGATACAACGACAACAGGTCTTTAATGTGTTGTGGTGCGAAGCCGTTCAGTGATTTATAAACTAGCAGAAGGATTTTAAAGTCTATTCTCTGAGCTCCAGGGAGCCAGTGGAAGGACTTTGTAACTGGGGTGATGTGCTCTATCTTCCTGGTTTTAGTGGGAACGCAGGCAGCAGCGTTCTGGATCAGCTGCAGCTGTCTGGTTGATTTTTTTTAGGCAGACCTGTGAAGACACTGTTGCAGTAATCAATGCGGCTAAAGATAAACGCATGGATGAGTTTCTCTAGATCTTGTTGAGACAACGTAACCCTAAAAGGGTGTTCCACAAGGTTTAGTTTTTGGCCCATTTCTTTTCTTTTTTCTGTTTTGCCATGTAAATATAAATCAGAGCACTCTGAACTCAGCTCTTCATTAATACGCTGATAACACTGTAATTTACTGCTCCACATCTACTTCTATAAATGCTTTCATTAGTTATAACAGGCATTTCACAGAGTATAATTTGGTTTTTATTATAAAAGTACTACTTTCATGCCCTAAGTTTTATATGTGATAGTGCATATCATGGGGCACTGAGAGTTATTAACTGTGGGGTCCACATATATCATGATTTGCTCTAATGCAATGTGGTCATTCCCACATGCTTGTTGTCCTGGTAACTGATCTGTGTCCATATATAAAACGGTTCTGGGTAAACTTCCATCTCTCCTGTCAACCCATTTGATGTGGACACAAGGAAATCACAATCTTCATTTAATGAACATTTTGAAAATGGTGCCTCCAAAAGTAAGAACTAAACTTCAATCTGAACTTCATTTGCAAAACTTTATATCCCTGAATGAAATTAAAACCCTGGTGTGAAGTCTGGAGTCCAGGCTAACTGGACGTATTGCTTACTGCAATAATAATATCAGTTATGATTAAAACACATGTGCTCACTCTTTTTGTTATTTTTCATCATCACAATATCCTTATTGTGCTGCTTTTGTTAGGTTTGCTTTATGTTTCGGTTATCTTGCAAAAGAGATCTGTGATCTCCATCGGACAAACCTGGTCGATGGAAATGTGTTATTAATTGCAAGATTCTGGATAATTTTCCAGTATTTCCAGTTTTATCGGCTTAGGAGAAAGAAACAGAAAGAAGTTGTGGGTTACACTTTCAAAATAAAGCTCACAGATGAACTCTGCACTGCAAAAAACACAAAATCTTACAAAGTATTTTCGGTCTCATTTCTCATGTAAATATCTTGAATACACTTGAAATAAGACAAAACCAGCTTGCAAGTAACTTTTCAACAGATATAGGAACTTGTTTTAAGTCAATATCTCCTTAATATTGATGAATACTCAAGATATTTTAACTTATAATATGGGAAAAATATCTTGTTCCACTGGCAGATTATTTCACTTATAACTAGAACTTTTTTTTTTTTTTAATCAATATTAAGGAATTACTGACTTAAAACAAGCTCCTATATCTGCTGAAAAATTACTTTTAAGTTAGTTTTGTCTTATTTCAAGTGTATTCAAAATATTTGCACCAGAAATTAGCCCAGAAATACTTGGTAAAATTTAGCGTTTTTGCAGCAATAGACGACTCTAGGGGTTATGTTTGCTATTAACCCAACGCAGGACGGTAGCAACACATTTTATTTGTTTATTTATTGCAAGTAATTGCATAGGACATGTTTCCCTAATAACCTCCATCCCAGAACTAAGTAACTGTGATATCAGATATCCATCTATTTTTTCCCCAGTTATCCAGTGTACAGTCCTAAAATGAAAACCTCAGGGTGAGCATAAACTACGCTAAAAATACTTTGTAAGATTTTGTGTTTTTGCAGTTCAGAAAAGGAGTGTAGCTGTCAGATTATTACAAAAAGCAAGTTTCAATTTCTGGACGTGGTTAAGAAATAAAAGCTGAAGTTTGATGGATTTTCACGACTGCTGCAGCGTTGACACAATGAAACTTCAGATTAAAGTTTTAAATTGAGCAATAAATGTCATTACTTACCACCCACCAGTAGTAGACATCAGGGGGCAGCTGGATGTTGTCTCTGGTCCAGACTGGGGAGATGTCCGGGTCGTAGTTTTCATCGAACCAGTCAGAGACTCCGGGGTCTCCGACGCAGCTATTGCAGGCACATGTTTTCTGCAGGGGCGTTTCAGGGGGTGTCAGCCGGTGTGCACCCACGTAGCTGGGCACCAGCTTCACCCGCCTGGACTCCTCCCACCCGGGCGGATCCAGGTAGTTGAAGCCAACGCCCCCTCGGAGCGAGATGGACAAGAAGAGCGAGGTGAGGAAGACCAGTGCCAACGTCCCCAGGAGAAGCCAGAGTCTGCGGGAACATCTCACTTTGCCTCCCTTGTCCCCTCCGCCTCCCCCCACGCCACCTGCCCCCGCCACCGCCACCCCTCCACTCATCCAAGGGCGGAGCTCTGATAGTCTGGGGGGTCCCCTGGCTGAGCCCCAGCTCCATGACCCCCAGCCGAAGCCTCTGTCACGGTGAAGCGTGGAGGACGGGATGCGGCCCCCCCACGGCCATGCCCCCACCCCTGGGCCTGCCACTGTACCCGGTCCGACGACCACCGAGGTGTGGTGACTGGGAGGAGCCCACGGTCACGCCGGAGCGGGTATGCTCCTTCTCTCCGTCTCCGCTGAATCACACGCAGCTGCAGCCTGTCTCCAAAGTCCGTCCAGATGCTCCCCTCGCCGGCTTATCCTTCATCCACTCGTTTGTCTCCCCCCTCAAAGCTCGACCTGCCCTCGGGTCTGTGCCCGCATCCCGCGCTGCAGGATTACCGGCAGCGTGCGGTAATCTCAGTGAGATCCAGCGGACGGATGCAGAGGCTCCGTCCTGGTTGCATGCTGAGCTCGGCTCCTCCGCTCAGCTTCCTCTCTGCACTGAAGCCGAGGAAACTGGTGGCTCAGAGGAGAGAGGGAGGGAGGAGGAGCAGCAGCAGAGGGGAGGAGGGCCTTCCTTATGAACAATGAAACCAACCTCCTCTTCCTCTTATGTCTCCTTCTCTGCTCCCCTCATTTTTTATTTTTACCAGCCTCAATTCCTCCCCCCCTTCAGTCCATGCTGGCACTCCACCTCAACACTGATACGATGTACAGGAGTATTTCTGAGCTTAAATCTCCTCACTTGAGATCTAAAGTAGTTCAGATTCTTCGCAGCAAAAGTCCTTTTACTTCATCTCTGTCCCCATGGGGGGGGGAAACTGAAAAGGACAGCGGTAACAGTAGATCATGCTCACCGCAGAGGGATGCTGCTCATGTTTTGGCCAGGAATGGAGCAGCGAATGAACGAACCCAAATCTCATCTTCCCTCTGGCTGGATTTCAGAGGATGATGAGAGGCAGGGTGGGGGCAGCATCTGTCCTTCAGCCCTCAGCGGGAGTGCGTGCTTGTGGTTTTATGTGTGCCAAGCTTCGTTTGATGCACTAATTTAATTGTTTTCTCCAGCTGCGCCTGAGGTTCACGTTCAGCAGGGATGCATCCGATTGGCCGCTGAGCTGCAGGTGTCTCTAATCCATTAAAAATCTCATCTGAGAGTAGTGTCCACTTTACGCCAGCTGCTGATCCCTTCTGACTAACTCACCTCTACAGGTCCAGGTCTACTTCTGCAATCCTCTAACAGTAACACACATTCCTCCCACCCCCCCAGTTGTTGTATCTCTAGATCCCTTAGGCACAAGACTTCCAGTAAAGTCAGGAGACTGATTATCAGACATCCATGTGGGTGTTTGTGAATCTTTCCAGGAATACTGAAGGCCAGCTTTTCCAGAAAACCTATAGAGACAAAGAAAGACGGGAATAAAAGATGTCATTCTCCTTACGTCCAGTCAAATCCAGTCTCTTTCTATAGCACATAAACACAACCTCAGCCGACAAAAGTGCTGTGCAAAGTATGCCTTCATCTCATAATTCGCACCAGAAGAGCATAATACCAGGGTAACATGTACTACTGATCAGTTTTGCAATAGATGACGATTTACTGGGCGTGTAACAAGATGTTGTGATATTGAAACATCACAATATTTCTCGTTGAGGTGAGTGCTATCTTGCGAGCACTAGCCAGTTGCGGTCATCATGGCTTCACCTGATGAAATTGTAATAGCAGATGCCTCATTTACGCTTAAATCATCTGTTTGGCAGCATTTTGGGTTTCCAGTAGGGACGATAAATGGCAACAGAGTTAAAGACAAGACACAAACAATCGCTGTAACACCCGATTGCTGGACGTCTAGGGGTTCGTAGAGCTACGTCACAGTCACAGCTATCAATAGCAAAAAATGCTAACTCTGTGTTGTATCATGCATAGTTGAAGCACTGTCCTAAAGTCTGAAGGGATAAAAAGAAATCAGAAAAAGACAGACATCAGTTTTTTGAGTTTGCGGCAAATAAAAAAAAAAAAAGCAAAATAAAAGCCTTTTTGTTTTGTAAATTTTATCTTTTACGTTTTCGTGAAACTAATATAAACATCTCATCCCGTCATGTTCTTGTGAACACAAAATCGTGTCTCATCTGGTCTTGAGAGTTTTAGTTATCTTTGCACTCCTACGATTTACCCCTATTTTCTGGACTCTTTTGCTTCAATGTGCCTGCATGCATGGGTACTTGGAATATGCTAACAAATATTACCAATAGAGGTTTGATACATTGTGCAGCTCCACCACTCACCAAATAGTTTTTTCCTTCTAACTGAACTGAATCATCTGCAATTCAACCTCTTAAAGACAAACAATCTGCTGGTGGTTTGGATCCCAGCTGTTAGTATATTCTACCATATTCCCTTTCGGAATAGAGCTGGACACTGTGAAGGCAAATGCTCTGTCTGAGCTTATGAAGACTTACTCACCTCAGGATGCCACAGCCTTAACACTGAAGTGAAACAGTCAGCATGACCTATTTTCTGAATAACTTGGCTAAAAATTGGTTGAAGACTTTGGGGCAGTCACGGAACAGTCAAATTTAATTCCTACATGGTCAGTTGATCCTGAAATATGGGACATAATTGCAATAAGATCAAAAATAACACATCCTGTCCTGACACAGTTGAACTCCAAACTGAATTTCACACCCTTAATCCCATGACATGTTCACTATTCAGGTAGTATATCAGAAGCAAGACACATACTTCAAAAATCATGACAGTCATTCCCTTTATTTCTCACATCTAGACCTATATAAGATACACCAACAACAACAACTATGGCAAGATGGCTACATTACAAAGGTCTGAACTGACCATATCTGCAAAGAAAGCTACGATCTGTCGATGTCCGGCAGCTGATTCTGGTCTCCTCACCATTCTCATCCTTCTCGATCTCAGTGCAGCACTCAGTTTATCCAAGTTAAATACCATTCTTCCAGTTTGTTTCCCATTTCTGCAGGTGTGCCCCAGGGTTCTATGTTAGGACCCCTTTTATTCATTATCTACATGCTCCCTCTTGGCCATATATTCCGCAAATATAACATCAATTTTCATTGTTATGCAGATGACACTCAGCTCTACATTTCCTCTAAACCCCATTACTTCCTACCACCTACCTCCCTGTCAGACTCACAGATGCACCCTACACTGCAAAAACACAAAATCTTACCAAGTATTTTTGGTCTAATTTCTCGTGCAAATATCTTGAATACACTTGAAATAAGACAAAACTAACTTTCAAGTAACTTTTCAGCAGATATAGGAGCTTGTTTTAAGTCAATAAATCCTTAATATTGATGGACAAGACATTTTAACTTATAATATGGGAAAACTATCTTGTTCCACTGGCAGATTATTTCACTTATAACTTGAACTTTTTCATCAGTATTAAGGAAATATTGAGGTGTGCGCCAGGGTTCCATGTTAGGACCCCTTTTATTCATTATCTATATCTACACCTACCTCCCTGTCAGACTGTCTTATGGAAGTTAGATCATTGTTCTCTAATTTTCTCAAGCTTAACAGTCAGAAAACAGAAGTTTTACTCATTGGCACAGCCACGACACATTAACCGACTTTGTTCCTTCCTTACTCTCCACGCTGCTGCCATCCTTGTTCGTACCCTTGTCACATCCCGGATCGATTACTGCAACCCTCTTCTTTTTGGTCTCCCGAAGAAGTCTCTCCATAAACTCAAACTCCTTCAGAACCCTGCAGCTCGGGTCATAACTCGCACCCCATCTAGACAACACGTTACCCCAGTTCTGCAGCAGCTCCACTGGCTGCCCATAGAAGCAAGGATAAATTTCAAGTTCAAGCGCATCCATAACCTTGCCTCTCCTTATTTGTGTGACCTGCTTCATGTCGCCACTGCTTCCCACTCCCTCAGATCCCTCAGATCCTGAGGGAGCGTCTTGTCACCTTCAGTCGCTGTGCTCCTAGGCTCTGGAGCTCCCTTCCTCCTGCCATTAGGAACACAGACTCTCTTCCCTCTTTCAAATCACAGCTGAAAACTCCCCTTTAACATGGATTAACTGTTGTTGCATCTTGTTTACTTACTTGCTTTATATAATTGTTGCTGACTCTGTTTTTATTTGTTGTTTTTTGAAAGGTGCCCTCAAATAAAATGTATTATTATTATTATTATTATTATTATTATTATTATTATTATTATTATTATTATTATGTTTCATCAGTTGGAGGTGGTCAGTGTCATCTTCTACGCTGCATGTGCTGGAGCAGGAGAGTGAAGACCAACTAGCTCCTCAAGAACAGGCTTCCTACAAATTTAAATTTCCAAATTACATATTTTTCAAAATTTCTGGATTTTTTTCCAATAGCACTTTCTAATATTTCAGGTATCTGAGTGCAGAACATTTGTCTAGTTGGGTTCAATTATCTGCATTTTCCACAAATCATGAACCATCACAGTGTTGAAGTTTTCCAGTTTAGGAGTGGGGTAAAAGGACATTTTAATTCCTTTTTGGGAATATAGACCAATTTTGATCAATCTGCACCGGATTATCCCGCATGAAATACAGATTCTCTAAAGCGGATGCTGTGATCTGTGATATCCTCATGTAGTTTGTTAAAATAAGAGAAACAGGTGTGTTTAAGACATAAAGTCCCACTTTAAAACCCTGAACCAGCTATCTATCAACCATCTAGCATGACTTTTTTGATTTCTGAATGACATTACATTTATCTATGGGTTCTGTCAGGAACTCAGAACCATCAATAAGTTGGACTAAAGCAAAAAACAAAACCCTTCAATAAATACAGATGTGTTTTTTTCCATCCTATTTCTACATCTTGTTTGGGAAGCAGAGTCCAAGGACCTAAGATGGAGCCTTGAGGAACCCCATAATGAAGAGGAGATACAGTGCCATACAGAGCTGTTTCTGAGTTGTAATATTTTATAATTGATATGTTTAATCTCCTTTTGTTACCCCATTTAGGTCCCATCTCAGACTAACACAGCTCACATGTTTGTAGTTTTTATTTACAGTCTGTTTTTTTTTACTTTATGCTCGCATTTCCCCACCAGAATTTCACTGGTTCTTCTTTTCTTTCTGTGCTGCTCTGCTTGTCTTTCGGAGAAGGATCTGTGTTTCTCAGTTTTGGGCGTCTGCTAAATACATTTCAAAAATGTCACAATGCTGAACTGGATATGTTGACTGACAGCATACAGACTGAAAGAGCCCGCGTGGAATACCAAGCAGGGAAGCCGAACTTCCAAACACATTCCTGTCACTTCTGGGCTCCGCCGTTTGTTGCTGCAGCACCGGATGGAAATTCGTCTGTGGGATATGTTTTCTAAGCTCTCGGTGACACACTGTGAGGTTGCGGAGCTGTGTCGCAAAGAAGGCTGCTATCTAATTAAGTCTGGTAATTTAAGGTTTAGTCAAGGGTTTTTTCGACATATAGTCTGGAAAATGTTTTTTGTGCTGCTGAATGTAAAATATTCCTCCCGCCTGTTAAGACTTGAAGAGAAAACACAAGTTTAACTCCATCACTATTATAAACTGAAGAAAAAAAAAAAAAGAAAAAAAAAAAGGTGCGATCCAGCTAGGAGAGTTTTGCAAAGCTTTTAAATGTTGCTGTAAACGGATAAACAACATAATCCCACACTGGACCAAATCTTGGAAAAGCCTTTTTCAGTCAGGAATAATGCAGTTTAAAGACAGGAAAACTGAAACTACACAACCCTATCATGGTCAAATAGGCAAAATCAGCAACAGAGCTAACAATATTCAACAACTATGAAGCTGAAACCATAAGTGAAAAGTCTGTTCCAAAAAAAAATCACTTTCTGAAACCATACAGGTAGGTGTGCAATAAAATATTTAACTCTGTTGAGTGTAGTATACTATGTAGTTACACGGATTGTGTTATTGATACATGTTAAGTAGCAATGTGGTTCAATTTGGTGCTTTAGGGCAGGGGTTCCCAAACTTTTCCATGCCATGGCCCCCCCACACTGCATTAGCTTCTGGGCTTGGACCCCCTCTCCAAACTCACAATGCTGCAAAATGATTAAAGAAAATTTGACTTTTAGAATGTTTTTTTCTCATTTTTATTCACTATTCAATAATTATTACACTTATTTAGCATAAATGCTGCCTCATAACTTTTGATTTTAGTTGACCAACTTAGGGTTTCCTTCAGTCTTTTTCTTGTCAGAAACATTTCCATTTCCCACTTGCTATGCTATCTTGAGGAGCAAAGCAGCTTGATATGTTTCACTTGCAGCCAATTAGAAAAATAAGTATAGCAAATAACATTTCAATAAAGGTATTTTAACTTATATTTTATAGTAATGATTGAAAAACAGAAAAGATTTCATGATTTAAAAAAAATTTAAAAATGTATTTATTTTTGCTTTTTTTTTGTCTCATCCATCCTCAAACTTTCTGCGGCCCCCACTTTGAAAAACACTGCTTTAGGGTATTAGCTTCTGCAAAATACTATGTTGCTCTAACATGCTTGCAGAACTAGTGCTTATGTTTAGTGCTTTTGGGATAGTGCAACTCACTTTTTAGTTAATGGTGCCCACCAGTGGTTGCAGCCATGATGGATTAACATCAGCAAAAGGCTGGGAGTAATGCAAGAATCAGAGACTCAGAAAATGTAGTCACAGGTTGCCATGGTGATTCCCGCCTTTTCTGTGGTGCCGTGGCAACGGGAGCGCACACAACGTTCTTTACGTCACACAGGATAAATCTAAGCCTTAAAGTGAAAATAGACAGAAGTACCTACGTTTTGATGTGTAAAGTTCACATGTGGAGATCGAGCTGTGGGCATTAAAGTAATTTAAATCAAAAAGCTTTGGAATATTTCAGTCAGAATCTAAAGAGTGGGAAAATCCGATTAAAAGAATTAGTCCAACTTAAACTGTGATTGTGTAAAAACTGTAAAACGAATCAAAATGGCAGCTCAGTCAGGTGAGGTCCAACTTTCTGTGATCCATTTAAACTTTGAATGGCGTTTCTGTTCGAAAGTCTGGCTGTGCAACCTCGTTCCAAACAGGACGGTGTTCTTTTTTATTCTTTAATCCTAAATCCTGCTGGATTCTGTGGGATAGTTCTTTGCAAACTTTCTAAACAACATGCAACAAATTCTACAACTAAAAGTCATGAGACACCATTTCTGATAGATAGACAGATTTCTTAATTGATTTTACCAGGACTTTGGGGAGAGTAGGGAAACACTTTCAGAAATTAAAGACAAAGAAGAGAAATCCTTGATTTTGCAATCTCAATAAAAATGCCTTAAAATACACTGAAGTTCAATTTTAAACTTCGAATGCTTTAAAATCAAATTACAAAAACTGAAGAATGTATTTAAGAGCTGTATTTTTCACTATTTCATATGCATTTAAAAAGAATTCAACACAAGTCTGCTGCATTGCTTTGCTGATGAAACACTTTCCATTATTTCATATACAATGGCTTAAATGGATTAATAGAGATGAGATAATCTGCAGACTAATCACACCATGGAGGAGGATTTCATTAAATAATGATGAATATAATATTCAGGATAAAAAGCCAAAAAATTAATTAAATCTACAAATGTGAAGTGATGCATTGAAACATCCTGCTGTATGTAGCCTCCAATTAGCATCCGCCAGCTAATTACACAGCCAGGACTGCCTGCCTCCCGTTCACACCGTCCACCTCCCAGCACACCCACCCATCAGTTGAAGAACTTTTATTTTCCATCACCCTATTTCTGTTGCATCGCCATGGCAGCCAGCAAACCAAAGCTGGGTTGTTACAGCAACACGAACCACAGAGTCTCCAACCTTGACCTAACTAATCAATGCTGGAAAAAAAAAAAAAAAAAAAAAAAAAAAAAAAAAAAAAAAAAAAAAAGAGGGAGTACAGATTGCCTCCAGTTCAGGCAATTTTGTCTTAGTTTTCTGTTTCCAGAGTAAACTGAGAGGACAGAACATTCTGCAGGTTTGCATTACTGGATCTTTCATTAATGCACCGAACTAAACACCTCACAGGAAAGCATATGACAATCTGTAGAGCTGGCAGAGCTTTTTTAAACGTGATATTAAGGTTTACAGTATGAACTGTTTTTCCAACCTTTTCACTCCTTTTTCCAGTCAGTTTAAAGATTCTGTGTAAATGCTTTTTTAGCATATCTTCCGTTCATCATTTAGGCCAAGAGAGGCAATTAATGCGAGCCTGCAGCTCTCCTTTGCCCCTTCAGATTTAAAACGAAAGGCAACAAGCATACAGAGGACCCTTTATTAGACACATTACTCAGTTTAAAAGGAAGAGAATAAAAGTTTTTACAAAGACAATTTTAAAATAAAGTGAATTAATTCAGATAAGCTACATTTTCGACATTTAATCAAGACTCCAGATTTCTGCACTGGTTAAACTGGTGTAACACCACAAAATTTATTTCTCTGGGCAAAAAGTGATAAATATATAGTCTAACTTACTTCAAAGTCCTGCTGTTACAGATGTGTCTACACTTAGTTACTATAACTATGCCTCAGATGATACCCAGCTCTATATTACAATATCACCAGGTGACTTTGAACCCATTCAAGCGCTGAATAGATGCTTTGAACACATCAATGTATGGCGGTGCCAAAACTTTCTTCAACTGAACATAAACAAAACTGAAGTTACTATCTTTGGACCTAAAGAGGAACGATCTAGAGTCAGCACTCAGCTTCAGTTATCACAGCTAGAAACTAGTGATCAGGCCTGAAACCTGGGTGTAGTGATGGACTCAAACCTGAACCTTCAAAAACACATAAAGACAGTTACAAAGTCAGCCTTCTATCACCTGAAGAACATTTCCAGGATTAAAGGACTAATGTCTCAACAAGAGCTAGAGAAACTCATCCATGCATCTTTTGTCGCATTGATTACTGCAACAGTGTCTTCACAGGTCTGCCTAAAAAAAAAAATCAACCAGACAGCTGCAGCTGATCCAGAACGCTGCTGTTCACGTTCTCACTAAAACCAGGAAGCTAGAGCACATCACCCCTGTTCTAAAGTCTTTACACTGGCTCCCTGGAGCTCAGAGAATAGACGAAAATACTTCTGTTAGTTTATAAATCACTGAATTACTTAGCACCAAGATACATTAAAGATTTATTGTTGCATCAACCTTCCAAACCACCCGGGTCTTCTGGTTCTAGTCTGCTCTGCATCCCCAGAACCACAACCAAACATGGAGAAGCACCTTTTAGTTTTTATGGTCGTCTAATCTGGAACAAACTTCCAGAAAACTGCAAAACAGCCGAAACACTGAGTTCCTTTAAATCAAGGCTAAAAACCCACCTGTTTAGAGCTGCCTTTGATTAATAACTGGAACATCATTAATTTTAGTCTGTATTCTAACTTTTTATGACTCTCCCTTATTATGCCACTGGAATGTAATGTTTCATGTTTTTTTCTGTAAATCGATCTTAATTTTTTGTTGCTTAAATGTGCTATACAAATAAACTTTCCTTGCTTAACTACATTACCAGCTTGAAGAGACATAGTAATCAGGGCTAATCTAAATTTTGTATCAGTGTTGAAGCTGACAGCTTTTTACCATTTTATCCTAAATTCTTTTGAGTTAAAGTGAATTCAGGAATTTTAAACATGCAGTTTTCAATATTTTAAGTGGTTTTTGGTCTCATTAGCTCCGCCCACGCTGGATTATCCTGCATCAAATAGAAATTCAGTCTACATTCCAAAAAAGGAGGAAAGGAGTTGGTTTTCTTGGCACTGAAACTGGAACTGGATTAAACACCGTTATCTCAGAGAGGAGTTTGAGCTGATACATAAAACCCCACTCTGTGTTTTTACTGACCGAAATAGGAAGTAGTGACTCCAGGTTTGTATCTGAACTAAAGGTTCCAGCCACTCCAGCCTTCTATCTCTGGAGACAGGTTTTATAGAAGAGAGTCTGCGTGAGTTCCTTTCCAGATTTAATTACCATCTTTGATTTTCTGCCTGTTGCTACCGGTAAGCAGCACACAGGTTTCCAATCTGTCATTAACCCGCCGGGATAGCTTCCATTTTCTGGTTCTGCTGCTGACACTTCTCCATTTTCCTGTTTTAAATCTGGGATCAGTGAAATCCTGCAGTGGAAATACCGGACAGCAGCTGCTCGTCATTTTCCCCAACAACCTGTCACCATCTGCTCTTCCACCGACTTTCCCAGCCCACCTCATTCCTCCCATGTCTTCCAGCTGTGACGGTTTGTGATGCTAAAGATAA
The DNA here is from genome assembly GCA_014839685.1 of Anableps anableps. NCBI lineage: Eukaryota > Metazoa > Chordata > Actinopteri > Cyprinodontiformes > Anablepidae > Anableps > Anableps anableps. The sequence continues at coordinate 34,157,299 of CM026073.1, read as the reverse complement.
ACCTCAGACACATTCTGACATGTCTGAGGACACCATCTTCCTCTGCTGTTCCCAGTTTCGGCTAATCCATCCATCCATTGTCATGTTACGGTTTGCAAAGGACCCAAGCGCAAAGGCTGACTGTGGCAGAACAGAGTTTTTTTTAATAATGAATAATAAGGAAAACTTATACGGGGAATCGCAAGAAGCGCGGGTCATGGAGAACAGGGAGTGTAAGGGAAGAATCCAGCAAGGAACAATGAGAAACCAGGAGCTTAACTACTGAGGCAGGAGTGGAAAACGACAAGAAACCTGACTAATCAGAGGAGATGTAGAACAGCTGTGGCAGAATGAAAGGGAGACTATAAACACAAAGGGAGCTGAACTAAGACTCAAAATGATCTAAAAACTAAAAGGGAAAAGGACTGGACCTGACATAAGAGAATAAACCAAAATGAACAGAGAACAAAACACAGGAAATAATTATAAGGAAGAAACTAAACAAAGGAATGAGCTTATATGGCAAAACCCAAATGGCAATAATAATAACTGAATATGGCAAGACCTATTGAACATAAATAAGTAACAAGGAAGTTACCAAAACACAAACACCCCAAAATTGTGACATCCATCCATCCATTCATCCATCAACCTCGACAGTCAAGCTGACTTTAGAAAAAGTTCAATATTTTTGGTTCAGTCATTTGATTGGGAGTCAGTTTCATATTTGTTCAGCGGTTGCTGTTTTTTTGTTTTGGTTTTTTGCGGTTTTAATCCAATAAACCTTCAGTCAACAGTAGCAATCCTGCCTTTTTCTGAGCTTTCATTACTGAATGTCTCCACCTGGCTCCAACAGCACTACACTTGTGATGGTTTTCTTTTCCCTTAAACATGCAAATTCCCATCTGGCTCCACTTTCTCTCTGACAGTTTCTGTGACTCCCGAGGAAGGTTAAGCTCCACAGTTCTGTTCGCAGAATGTCATTAATTTTAAGAGCATTTTGTTATTCTTACCTCATGAATAAATCACCATCATAAATAATCATGAAATGAATGACATGATACGTTTTTACTGTACTCAGATTGATTCAGCCTAAAGAGCATAATCTGACTTCAGAAGGAAAATATGACCTTTTTAATTTAAAGAAATTAAAACCAATCAGGTCTGTTGACTGAAAACTTTACAAACGGATGGTAAACGCAAAATACAAGAACTAATATGGTGAAATTACTCCACAGTCATGAACAAAAGTTTCTGCAGAGAAGAAAGTTTAAGGACATCCAGGACCATCTTCTCCTTAGGTGTATGTGTTGCCACCGGTGCATAGCTTGCTCAGCAGCACACCGTGAGAACAAGATTTTTGGACAAGAAGGTCAGGGAAAAAAAAGCATTAAGGGAATTCTGCTGGAGTTACAAGGACAGAGCAGCAGACTGGTGCAAAGGTATTTTTTCTGATGACTCCTTCTAAATGTTTGGGACGGAAGAAGAGCCAGTCCACGTGAGGGGTTGCTTCTTCTCCAAGAGAGTGGGCTTCCTCCAATTCTGCTTAAAACCAGCTATGATTAAAGCAGTTTGGTGATGATCTGTGGATTTTCCATCATGATAATAGCCAGTGTAGCAGTGACAACAGTTCAGTAAACTTCCTGGGTCTGAACCCGACAGAAAACCTGTCAACGGTTCTTAAAAAGAAGGCGGAGAAACAAAATGAACTCCAAGCAGTAAGCAGGCATGAAAAGGTCACCATCAACCAGGGTCAGAGAATTTGAGAAGAAATCTGATGGATTTGACTTAATATTTTTTAAATATTTTCTTCAGTTTTACCACAGATGCATGGAAAACATCTAAACTATAGTTTAGGATCAGCAGGTAATTACATCAGATCACTTCAGTTTGAGGGAAGGTTAATGGTTATTTACAATGGCTTGCAAAAGTATTCATACTCCTTGAATTTTTCCATGTTTTGTCACATTAGAACCACAAACCAGGAAAACACCAGGAACCATCCAGACCAGGAAGATAGAGCACATTATCCTGGTTCTGAAGTCCTCCCACTGGCTCCCTGGAGCTCAGAGAATAGACTTTAAAATCCTTCTGCTAGTTTATAAATCACTGAACGGCTTCGCACCACAACACATTAAAGACCTGTTGTCGTTGTATCAACCTTCCAGACCACTCAGGTCTTCTGGTTCTGGTCTACTCTGCATCCCCAGAACCAGAACCAAACATGGAGAAGCACCTTTCAGTTTTTATGCTCCTCCAATCTGGAACAAACTTCCAGAAAACTGCAAAACAGCTGAAACTCTGATTTCCTTTAAATCAAGGCTAAAAACCCACCTGTTTAGAGCTGCCTTTGATTAGTAATAAGTGGAACATTGATCAATATTTTCTAATTATATTTGCTTGATGACCCTCATGATTTTGATACATTGATATTTTGGATATGTTCACACTGCAGGTCTTAAAGCTCAATTCCGATTTTTTGTGAAATAATCATCCGATTTTTTTCCGCGTGGTCGTTCACATTTACAAATATACGCAACTTGTTTGTGATCTCCTGGGGGAACTGCAAACAACCTGAAAGTGTCCCACATGCGCCGTAGAGGACGCAACAACGTCACACGTAGCGAGCGTGCTCAGTCAGTGTTTGCGGAAGTTAACATGGACGATAACGGTGGAGTATATCTTGAGATTTTAAAATTGTTGTCCAGCCGGAGCCAGCACATTAACAACTCTCTCCACTATCGTCCGCCATGGTTGTTGTTTTTCTTCCTGTTTCCACGTATCAGGACGCAGAATAGTGACGTTTGTTGAGTACAAATGACGTACAGGTCGGATGAATGCAACCTGGCCGTACAGACACAGGTCACATTTGAAAAGATCAGATACATATCGGATTTAGGAGCACATATCCAAGTGGTCTGGGTCGCATTTGTAAAAATCAGATCCATGTTGTTCAGACTGTCATGAAAAAAAAATCAGGTACAGGTCGCATAAGTACAAAAAAAAAAATTGGATTTGGGTCATTTCCGGCTGCAGTGTGAACGTAGCCTTAATTGATTTTGATGTATATTTGATTGATATTTTTACAATGTGAAGCACTTTGAACTGCCTTGCTGCTGAAATGTGCTCTACAAACAAACTTGACTAACAAATATGTTTCATTGGAATTTCAAGTGAAAGACCAACACAAAGTGGTATACGTATAACGAAAATTATACATGATTTAACACATTTTTTACAAATAAAAAACTGAAAAGTTCAGTGTGTAAAAGTATTCAGCCCCCTTTTCTCTTAGTGCAACCAATTGCCTTCAGAAGTGATGATTACTAATGACTAAACAGAGTTTTTTTTTTATAGCCTAAGCCTGCTTTAAACTTCTCCACAACTTTCTCCCTGACCTGTCTGCTGTATTCCTCGGACATCATGATGCTGTTCGCTCCCCAATGTTCTCTTAACCAACCTCTAGAGGCCGTCGCAGAGCAGCTGGATTTGTATTGAGATTAGATTACACACAGGTGGACTCTATCTAGACAAGTCAAGTTTATTTGTATAGCACATCTCAGCAGAAAGGCAGTTCAAATTGCTTCACATCATAAAAACATCAATCAAGTATGCAGCAAATCATCAAAATCATTGAGCACGTATGCAGTCGGATCATCAAAACCTTCAAGCAAATACACATGAAAATCATCAAAATCATGGCGCATTAGTCGTAGTCATTAGTAGTCCTCAGGCAACTTCTGAAGGCAATTGGTTGCACTCGGAGAAAAGGGGGCTGAACACTTTTGCACACCGAACTTTTCAGGGTTTTTTTTGTAAAACTGGATTTTGAATCATGTATCATTTTCTTTCTGCTTCACACCGTATAGCACTTTGTGTCGGTCTTTCACATTAAATTCCCATGAAATATATTTATGTTTGTGACAAAATATGGAAAAGCTCAAGGGGTATGAATACTAATTTAACAGACAGACAAGCTGAAATGCAAAACTGCGACACTGTGCCAATTTCATAAACGAGAACTATAGTTTTATTTCTTTTTTTTTATGTAATTCAAATGAATCCAAATGACACAATTAGCAGACGGCAGGAGTGAAAGAATTGTCGCTTTCCAAAGGATGTGGAGAGTGAGTTTCCATGGATACAGCTGAGAAGCGAGGCTTTCTGCAGACAGCTTCATAAAAACTGAGACACTTAAATTCAGCCATAAATCATCCACTAGCTCCCTTCCAGCTGAGCTGCCCTTTCACTATGTCTCAAGTTATTTCTGTCACATTTTAATTTAAAGCAAGGAAGGTTTTTTTTTTTGTTGTTGTTGTTTTTTTGTCAGGATGGTGAGCTGCATCAGATTCAGGAGGTTTACAGATTCATCAGGAGGTTTTTAGTTGATCATCTTTTAAGGTCATGCATATCTAAAACGGCACTGAAGTATTTTCCCATGGCTGAGCAGGAGAACAGGCTCCTTTATTGACAGCGTGTTGTTCAGACCTGCAGTCCTGTTGTATATTCTAAGCTTTGCTGAATTGAAATCAGAAGAGGAAGAAAGATAAAATCTGTGACTGATAGCACAAGATAGACTGTTGACTCACCACAGGAAAGATAAAAATATAAGGATTTCAGAAAAGATATTCACCAAATAATATTAAAAGCATATGGATGGATGATTTGAAAGAGACCTTTTCTTTCCTACGAACCGTTTTCCTTGCAGAAACGTTCGTTTATAGGTCTTCTTTGGGTTATTCTGTCACTGAAGCTGACTTACTTTCTATTATGCCTTATATTATGAATATTTTTTCGTCTTGGCTCAAAGCAGAGCTGCTGCTTCTCCGAACCAAAAGGAGTCAGTTGAAATGGCTCGCCGCCACCCTTTTGGGGTTTTCCTGGCCCGTCTCACCAGGATGAGACCCCGGGGAAGATTCAGAGCTCAAGGAAGGGACTAAATATGGCGTCTGTCCTGGAAATGCCTTGGGATCCCCCAGAATGAGCTGGAGGGTGTGGCTGGGAAAAGGGATGTTTGGGTTTCCTTCTTGGACCTGTTGCCCCCACAGGTGATCTCAAATAAGTCCAACACAATGGATGGATGGATATATCTTCATATTTTTCTTCCATTTTGCCTTTTCTTTAACTGCTCCTCACACAATGGTGGAAATAATCCATAAAGAAAGTATCAAAACTGACAACCTTTGGTCGGAATGCATACGGTATTTTCCCTGTGAACAACAGAGATTTAGTGAAAGCATTAAGAAACTGAATTGGCATCCTAGCAGCTTTTATAATTTTTACACCATAATTTGCCACTCACCGGTTCGTCGGTTCTCCTGGCCACCATTACAGCATGAAGACCAAAGAACGCTCCAACCAATCAGAGAGAAGGTTGCTGAAAAGTATCAGTCAGGGGAAGGATAGAAAAAGATCTCTGAGGCGCCGATCATCCCCGGAGTTCAGATAAATCCGCCATCGAGACGCGGAAGGAACACGGTCCGTGTCCAAACCCGCCTGGATCGGGCCGTCCTCACAACCCGAGAGGCCGTGAAGGAGGAGACTGGTGAGAGAGGACGCCAGGTTACCATGACGACGCCAGAGGAGCCGCGAGCTGCAGCAGCTGAGATGGGAGAGGCTCTGCAGACAACAAGCGTTGGTTCTTCACCAGTCAGAGCTTTATGGGAGAGCGGCGATGAGAAAACCACCGCTGAAGAAGACTCGGATCGAGGCTGGACTCGAGTTTGCCAAAAGGCACTGGGGAAGAGACTCCATGGTGAAGAGGAAGAAGGTTCTTTGGTCTGATGAGACCAAAATGGAGCTTTTCATCCATCAGACAAGACGCTGCGATTGGAGGACACCAAACACAAACACACCATCCCCACTGTGAAGCATGGTGGCGGCAGCATCGTGCTGTGGGGATGCTTCTCAGCAGCAGGTCCTGGAAGGCTTGTAAAGGTAGAAGGTAAAACGAATGCAGCAGAATATGGAGAAACCCTGGAGGCTTCAGAGAGCATTTATTATCCAGCAGGACGACCCGAAGCTTCCAGCCGGAGCTGCACAGAGATGGGTTCTGGAGTGGCCTAGTCAAAGCCCAGAGCTGGAACAGTTTAGCAGGAAGAATGGAGGGAAACTGCAGCCTGACTGGGACCGGTCCACACAGACTCGCTGCTGGGATCGCAGCCAGAGGTGCAAATACTAAACACTGACTTGATTTGTTTGTTTGCCTCTGTTATTTATTTCTCACCTTAAAACGCCGAGTAACGACTGACCCTAAATTTAGCGATGCACAACACGTTGGCGTTAGCATCGGCACTGGCCTGATAAGTAAAATTAGGTTGATATTCACCGCCATCTTGTTACCATTTATGTAGGGGGGGGGGTTGGTCATGTGGTATTTGTTTGGTCATGTGACAGTGATAGAGATTCAGCACAGGACTGTGCTGGAGTGTTTAACTGATGCAGTGAAGCTATCACCATGAAAAAGCCATTGGGTTGCTTTCTCATGGTGTCGATAGGGTAGGAAAATATATGTAATATTGGTAAATATCAGTTATCAGCCAAAGCAACAATATTAGAATCAGATATCGGCCCAGACTGCCCAGTTGGTGCATTCTTACATAAATCAGAATGTTGCGGCCACACCAAAGTTAGTCACAGCTAATGAGCCTCCCAGTAGGACCAATAAAGATGTGTGACTGATTAACTTTGTTCAGATGGAAACACAAATAAGAATATCATTAATGGTTCAGCTGCAGTGGAAGATAATAGGTAACTGGAGACCGCATCATGACTTCTGTTTGTTTCAGACGTCAGAAAACAACATATTAACAAGAACCAAACTGATGGTCCTTCTCTTGCACCACATTTAATTAGTTCCCACATTACTTAGGCCATATTATACACTTGACTTCCACCACTAATTAAAATTATAATGAGTGAGGGACAAACAGCAGCAAACTAATGGAGCATCTTTGCATGAGAAATAAAACATCCCAGAGTCTATTACCAGCTTCCTCTGCTGGTTGTGGATCCATTTAAGCTCTAATTTAAAGTTAGGATGATTACGTTTTCCAGAAGTATGAACGACTATGCATGTCTTGTGTGTCAGACGCATCCAACCACAGCACTTTCTCTGCCTTGTTTTGTCGTGACGTATAATGCATTGGTTTTGAAGCATATTTTAAGAAGCTATACACAGCAAGGATTAGCAGGGATGAACAGGCTTAACCATGCCTATGTATTCCAACAAGCGAATGGTAAATTTCCTGAACTCAGACCAGTGTAGTGAGATTTAGAAGCCTATTGCAAGCAGCATGGGGGGGCAGAAAGAGAGAAATTATAGCAAGAAAGGAGAAACGTTACATTCTGTTGTCATACACTGCAACAAGAACCAGTTATACAACAGGATTACAGCACAAAGCAAGTAAATTTAAACTAAACAGCAAGGATTCCTTTTTTTTTTTTACTTAACCTAAATTCCTCTGCTTCTATAACACGACGTTACACAATGTGGACTCTCTGAAAAACAACAGCTCCAAAGATGATACATACGATGACATTTTTAGCTTCATCTGGTTTGCATGGTTTATTGTCCCTGGAAGTTTAAGCTGCACAAGTGTAATACTTTGATACTTACAAAAGGTCTGAGTACAAAGGCAGGCGACAAACTGAAAGTCTATGTTAAAACCTCTTCCTGTTTCTTTTGGCGTTTCGGGCTGGAAATACTGAAATACTGGACTTGATTCACAGTGCAATAGCTTTTAATCACAGATGATGGTCTCCTGGGGTATATACAATTGAATAAAATCAGAATAGGCAAGCTCCTGAAACTCGGAAAATGCTGAGTCACCTGTTTCCATGGTGACGCCTGCCTTATCTGTCCACAGCCGCAGTAAAATTTAGGCATCGCACGAACCATCCCTGTGGAAAAACTACAACTTGTTCTGAAAACTTTCATGTACCATGAGTGGCAGAACCTTCTGGTGGCCACGCATGTCAACCTCTATGTGTTTACAGTGTTTTATGTCAGAGATATGAGCGGTTAAAGAGACCCTGCTGTTCATGTTTGGGAACAAATAGGCACGGTAATATATAGTGGGAGCGAATGAGAGTTCGGGCGTGTGCTCTCTGCACTCTGAGCTGATTTGACAGAAAACTGTACGTCCTACAGCAGTAAGAGACACACTTGGTGAAAGCAGAAACAAAAACCTACGTTTTGGTGTATAAATTGTACATGTTGAGATGAAAATGTGGGCGCGAACATAGTTTAGATTAAAAAAAAAAAAAAAAAAAACAACTGAATATTTCACAGGTTCAGAATCTAGTGTGTACCATCATCACCCTAAGCTGGACATTCTGTTGCAAAATCTGTAACAACCATGAAACTCCAGCTATGATTGTGAAAAAGACTGTAAAAAGGATTAAAATGCCAGTTCAGTCCGGTAAAATCCAACTTTGCGTGAGCTGATTAAACTTTGAATTGTGTTTCTGCTGGAAAGTACAGCTGAGCGATCGAGCTCTAAAAGGGTCTGGGTTTTCTCCTTCTCCTCGCCCAAATCCTGTTCCAACCTATGAAGAAATCTTTTGCCATTTTTAGCAAATTAAACAATATACTAAAATCATTGTGTTCCCAATTGAGCCACAAGTTTTAGTGCAGTTTTTTTAATCTTATTTCCCCACAAACGAGGAAAGGATGAGACTAGGTTATAAATGAGTCGTAAACTGATACTTGTGACAGAAAGGTTAGAATAAAGAGAAGAAACACTTAGTAATGTGAGCTTCAAGGAGTTAATATTTGCTTCCAGCGTTTAAAAAAAAAATCTGAGAATACCTATTTAAAGATATGAGAAGGTTTTTTTTATTTTTTATTAACTCTTCCATGCTGTTCCCACAAGCTGCAACAGCTTTTCCACTGAGGACCTTGACCTAACATGAAACACAACCTACCTTTGTTTTGGACTGTTCTTCTAGTATTTAAGCCAGGATTGTTGACCTCTTGGGTTTGATTCTATTGTTTTATTATTATTATTATTATTATTTATGTTTTCTTTCTGTTTTTAATCATCTATAAGACAGCTTCTGAGAAAACAACAGTAAATCTTTGCTGATGGCTTGGCCAGAGTTTTAGTTATTTCCCAGCGATTGGAAGGGTTAAATGCGGTGATTATTTTTTAATTAAATCTTTGATGATACTGAGAATCACCTCGTTTCTCCTGATTTTAACAGATTCCCAAATGAGCTTTAAGCACATTTTTGACCAGCAGCAATTATGCTCACAGAAGTATTCCCATTTATCTCTGCTTTCTGGATTGCATTGCACCATCTACTTTTTTTAAATGTAGTGATCAATAACCACCTCTCACCGTGACCTAAAAATTCCCAGAGCGCTACGGTTTGCGTCTTCTTTCTAAGCCTGGTTCTGTTTCCTTCATTTTCCTCCTTCTTGTACTGACACAAATCAAATAGAGCAGATCTGCTCGACTGCTGAGACGTTACCGTCCAGGTAAGCTCGAGCGGCATTTTGTCTTCAGTAGTTTTTGTTTTCAGGATTTTCATTCTCTGTAGATTGTGTTGTATTTGTCCACTTATCAGGAAAAGGGTACACTTAAAGGGAGGTTTACAATGATAATTTTGATACAGAAAAAAAAGTGCTGCAGAGCTGCTAAATCATAAATCCACCATTCACTTGTGCATTCTTTGTATTACCTGGAGCCTAAAGGTGATTGATAGGATTTTTCAAGAAATGTCAATAAAAATTAGATTTTTAATTGGATTCAGTGGACCATCTCGTCAGTGAGGCTGCCATAAAACATTAAAATGCACATTTTTGCATATTTTTTCACAATTGGCATTTAATTTTTTGTATTTCCACTTAGAAGCATGTTGAAAATGCCACCTTGAGATCAAACATTCTCAGGATGCATAGTTCAAATTCTACATAGACGCAAACATAAAGTGGCATTTTGCCTCTCCTCCCTCCCTCCTCACTGCTCCCGCTGCTGGGCCTTTCATCGTCTCCCCTCCTCGTCTTTCTGGAGTCTGGAGTCCTGCGAGAGGAATAATAAAGTGAGGACTGGCAGGCACTCTGTCCTGAGGCCCAGTGCCAGCTGCTGCTGCCGCAGAGACGATCCGTCCACAGACATGAGAAGGCTGATGCTAAGTTGGACTTCAGCCTGGGACGCAAACGAAGAGGGTCTGCCAACTTTGGCAGTCTGGATGTGTTCTTCCTCTGCATGCAAAATATGAAGTCTCACCTCTTCTCCAATTAACAACACATTACCAAGGCTGCCAGTGCAAAACGCACCACAGCACACTTAAAGGGGAAGGATTACGTAAAATCAACTTCTTTGATCTTTTGATCATATTATAAGGTTTTGTTTTATTATATGTTTTTTCTATTCTTTATTCTGATTACTATATATATTTTATATTCTTTGTGTGAGTCTGTTTTTCTGTTACTGCCTGTCACTGCCACTTTGCTACTGTTGCACAGAAATTTCCACATCGTGGGACAATAAAGGATATTTCTATTCTATTGTATTCTATTCCCTCATCAAAAACATACCTGGAGTGTTGCTTTGATTCTTTCATACATGTCTGAGAAATTCTAAAGATGGAGCTCCTCCACCTCCTCCCTGAGCTGCTATTGCCGTCTAAAGAAATGCGCCGCCCCCGACCTGAAACAACCAATCAGAGCCAGGAGGAGGGGCTTAGCGCTGCCAATCACCCTCGTGTACGCGCTGCTAAATGTGCTGATGGTGGAGAAACAACTCACCGTTCCAGGAAAACTGTTTATCCGCCGTCATCGGTGGTCATGCTAACTAGCCTTAGCATTAGCAGCAGGCTATGTTGTGGTGAACCAGCTGTAGCGTAGGGGGAGTGTGTGATCGGTGCGTAGATGAGGGTGATTGACAGCATTAAGACCCTCCTCCTGGCTCTGATTGGTTGTTTCTGACTGAGTGGTGTATTTCTGCAGTTACTGCTGGGAGCACTGGGAGAAGGCAGAGGAGCTTGATTTTTTTTTTCACAGATTATCTGTCTTATATTAAACTGTCACGACATCATGATAATTTTAACAAATATGTAAAAAAGATATTTTTCAAAAAAGTTAAATACTGCAGCTTTCATCTCCCGTTGCAGCCATTCAGCTATGCAAAATGCCTGGGTTGACCCAGCTCTGCCTTCGAGGCACAGCTCCTCCTCAGAGCTGCAGTTTCCAAGTTTCCACCTCACAGACCGCCCCGACTCCCCCACTCTGATCCTTCAGACTGGCCTGCAGCAAACAGCAAACACCTGGTGGAACTGCGCATCTGCTGATCTCATTATACGAGCTACTTCTCATTGCAACGCTGGTAAAAACGTTTTTAAAGGGATAAAAGAGGAGTGATGTTGTGTTGACTTCCTGAAGGCGGAGGGTTGGAAAGAACAGGACTTTCTTAAGGAGACAGAGGCCCAATTTCAAGGTGTTAAATTATGAAGCTGAAATTTTTTTTAAGTCATTTGATTTTCACAGCATTTTTATAACAACTGAAGGTAAAATAGTTACCTGATTGTGCTATAAAATGATTTTATGTTGCTTGAAAATACTGCTCCTTCAATACAGTTCAATATTCTGTTACAATCTTCTGCTAACTTCTTCCTCCAATGGAAAAACCCAGATAAAAAAAATCCATTGAAACACGAGTCATTATGCGGTGTAGGCACAGGCTGGTTTACAGTACGAGGAATACAGAAGGTTTAAAAGGTGATAAATTTACCCACCTTACATTTCAAACAGTTATTTCAATCTGCAGCCAGTGAGCACGAAATGAAAATCATGACAGAACTGAAACCTGCTTCTATGCTTTTACGCCGGCACCCTCGATGACAGCAGAGACATGACACGTTTGGCACAACAGCTGGTCCACCTGAAACCTTCAACACAGAAAACTGCCTTCATTCCCAAACCGACACAGTTGCTAATGAAGCGTTACCCTCTGTTAGCCCGTCCGAGTCAGCTGAGCAAAAAAGAAAGGAGACCATCTGGCAGCAAGAACAGACGGATGGAGATTAAAACCTCTGTCCATCCTGAACTGCATCACCCTTCGGTGCAAGTATCCTGCAAATAAGAAAGAAGAAACGATCAAGCAGGATATCGTAGTGTTTCCCCTTCCTTCTTATATTTGGGTCGAGCTCTAAAGCAAGTTGGGTCCCTCCACCTTTCCACATTTTTATAATGTGTAAACCTCCCTGGTCTTTGAGCCTGAATGAGCCCAGTTTTTGAACAGAAAAAAAGGAGGTCCTGCTTTTTATATAAAGGTTTCACATGTCGGAACGTCCTCTACTCCTTACGAGGTCTTAAAACGAGAAAAATAGTCTTAGATGAGCAGTATCACAAGAGAAGAAGCAAGAATCCAAGCCAAATGCAGATGCAGTGAGTTAAAAAATTAGTTAAAGGTAAGCGGCAATCAGGTGGTAAGTTAAAAGCTAAAAAAAATGATCTTCCCTCTGCTACAGACTCCTTCTTCGCAGCCATGTCTACCACAATAACTTTGGATATCTCAATAACGCAACAACATTTTGGCCACAAATGAAGTTCCATACAAAATGTAAGAAGACTGGCTGCCCAGTCATGGACTGGCGACCTGTCCAGCCTCTCAAATGACCCCGCCTCACCTATGACCCAGCACAGATCAGCAGATGTAGACAATGGACCGATGTGGGTGATTTGACAGTAATAATCCCCGGTGCTGTCATTCACACCCGAACTGACAAATGCAACAGTTAAATAAACAAAAACAAATGGACTGCATTCAGTTTGGGAGCAAAATCAATAGCTATTGATGGAAAGTTTCGCTGTGGTTTTCAGCAGAACTCGCTTCAGAACGGAGCAGTATTGCTCCTGATAACTGGAAAAAACACAGCCCACAGAGCCATGTGCAGCGTCATTTCATCACGGCATGCTCTAAAGAAACAACCATTTGCAATGGTTGTGCTCTAGACTAGAGCTTTTAGATTTGGTTCTCAAATACAATCAGAAAGTTTAAATGCAGTGGTTGCTATGGTAATTCTAGGTCGGCCATGCAGCAGGGGTGTGCGATACTGCATATCTTGGTGTCGATCCAATACCACGTAAATACAGGGCCATATCATCGATACCAATACTAATACTGATACTTTTTATTTAAGTTTGATGTATCATCAAACTTCTGACCTGCAGGTGTTTTTTGTGGTTCTTCCTTTGAATAATTTTGTTCAAATCTAGGATAGAATTTGTACATTTATATGTGTCCATGTAATACTTGAACAACATATTAGGATGGTTTGTGTGCATTTTTCCGAAATAAACAAAGTACAAAAATTTATGATTTAACAGCAAACAAAAGCAAAATCTTTTCTGAGTTAAGTGTTGATAAGTTTCAATACAAAAATAAAACAAAATTTCAAGAGGGAATCTGGAACTGAAATATCGAGCTTACCACACTACTGTCGATCTGATACTGATATCGACTTAGTATCGATATTATCGATATTTTTGGATCAATCCACCCACCTCTACAACACACTGCGAAACACAGCAGCTGAAAATATAACAAATATTGCAATTTTGGTCCCCAATCGAATCGAGGCTACCAGACTTTCAGGTGTGAAAACACCCTTAAAGAGAAACTAAACAGACGTTCCCTTCAGGATACGATGTATTTCCAAGAAGCATTGCTATAACAAAGAAATAATCAGTCATACATAAATTTCTTTACTTTTTGGGTTAAGTTTAGTTCAGTGAAGTTCAATGTTTGGGGACAAAAAGCTGATAAAGAATCGATTCCAGCAGGGATTCAAATCTGCAAAATCTGCAACTAGCTTCCCCTGCTTCCTTTTAAATAAAACATGGTGGCTATCACGCTAGCTTTCAGGTCACGCTCACTCAACCACAGTGAAGTAATGAGTGCATGCTGAGGTGCTGCACAGCGAGCAGCGTCTCTGTGGTTTCAGGGGGAGAGTCGATTAACAAGGACGTCCAAAACTTCACAAACAGAGAGCAGGAGGGATTCCTCTGGCTCTCTGTGAACAGAGATGGAGAAACGAGATGGTTTCTCGCAGATAGATGAAGTAAAAGCGTGACAGACAGCAGCCCTGGGAACTTCTCCTGCTTTATAAAACAGGAGCGAGGCAGAAAGAAATGACAGTCGCTTCGTCTAAACTCCAGGAACAGAGCCGGCAGCTTATATCACATTAATGGGGAGACACTGTTCAGGGATGCATGAAGATCTGTGACAGAAACAAAACCTGTGGTTCGGATCGCTCTGCAGAATTATCTCAGTAATGACAGACGCTGCAGAGCAGCTGCTAAAATCAGCAGAGGTTCCCTGAAATGTCTGCCAGCTGCTGCTTCAGTTCAAGCTTTAAATCAGATCATCGGAGGTAAGAAGATTTCTGACGGCTCTCTGGACACCAGGTTCCAGGTGAGGATCAGAGCAGCAAAGAATAATCCTGAAAGAACGGACAATGAGCCAGCGTGACTGATGGCTCTGAGGACTTTCCCATCGGGACCACAAGGGAGGACTTATTAGGTTCACACATCACCACACAGGAGACAGATGAGATCAAGAGTTTTCTAGGCTGTCTTAAGGGCTTTAAATGGTTTTCTTTGGGCTTTAGATACTTTTCCAACCAGTTTTACTCCATAAATGGATTTTGGTGCATTTAGGTCAAACAGGAACTGACCATTTCTGCAGGTCTGCGTTGCACATAAAGCCCACGCTATGGCTAATAAAAGCTTAACCAAACTGAAATTCACTGAAATTACTCCAAACCTAAAAAGGATCAAAGGCTGTGATGCATGCAAGCTTTAAATGGTTAATGCGCCATCTGGAAGGGCTTTTAAAAATGAATTCAGCTGCACTGCAAGAATGATAATGACTGCATTATGAGTAAAACAGGTGATGTATTTTTATTTATCAGCACAACGGTGCAGGATGGACCCCTTCAAGGCTGCACCTCGTCTTGGGTGCCATTTACCGTGTTTATAGACAGGATCTCAGTGCATAGCATCGGAGTGGAGGGAGTCTAGCTTGGGAACGTCAGGATCTCATCTTTGATTTCATAATTTTTTTTTGCACATGACGTGGTTCTGTTGGTGTCTTCAGACTATAGCTTTCTGGGTGTGAGGGAGCAGTTTGAAACAAGAGTCAGCTCTTCCTGTGCCGAGGCTTCTCAACTGGAAAAACACTGTGCTGTACATTACTCTACAGTTCACCATATACATTAGTCCCCTGGTATTCACAGGGCTTAGGGGCCACAGCCATCCACAAATAGCTAAAAGCTGCAAACACTTGAGACTCCCTCTAAAAAACATTAAAACTACCAATTTTAATAGTCCAAACCCTACATATACCTTCATATGCATTCATACACAAAGTGGGAAACGTCTTGGCAGTACCACAGAAGCTAAGGTCTACAGCTAATCAGCGCCAAGGAAAATTAATGGCCCTCCTGGCTTGGCTACTTTGCAAACACCAGTCAAAAGCATGCAGAGTAGCATTGCACCCAGATATTTCAGCTTCCCAAGCTGCATTTTCTTTCAACTATTTGAGGTGAGCAATTTGGAGTCATGGTCCACAGAAAAATCTGCAAATACTGAACCGCAAATAGGCGAGGGCCCACTGCATGCCAGTCTGTCCTTGAAGCACCACTGGTTTCCTTGGCCGAGAGATGGGGGACATCCTGGACGGCCCACCAGTCCATCACTGGAGAACACAGAGACAGACAGGCCAAACAACCATGCACACACACACACACACACACACACACCTAAGGACAATTTAGAGAAACCAGTTAACCCAACTTTTGGACTGTAGGAGGAAAGTGGAGTACCTGGAGAGACCCAAAGCACGCAAATTCCATCGCCGGGATTTGTACCCAGGACCTTCTGGCTGCATGACAACAGTACTACCAACTGCCCCAAACAGCTTGAAGAACCAGAACGGTCTTTTTAATTATCCCTTCCTTTTTCAGCAAGAAAGACGTTACTGTCCCTGGATAATAACAGGTGAAATGTACCTTTTACAGGACAAATATGCACAGAAAACTTGAACGCATGTGTATTGTTACCATAGCAACCGGTGATTTGTATGTTCTGCGGCAACTCTAGTCCAGAGTCTTGTGACGTAAGCACGACTTGGGTCTAGGTCCTAGACGCGAGTCTCTGTGTCTGGTGTCCAGTATTACAATCTGTCAACACACACTTCCTGTTTGGAAACGCCTGAACATGTGATAATCTGGTGCATGGCTGCTTTTAAATCTTCCAGGCAATCTCTGCAGAGAGACGCAGTATGCGTTAAAGCTAAAACAGCTCTTTATAAACAGTGACTGTTAGCCCAGTAGCAACAACCAGTGAAGGAAAAGAGAAGAAAAAAACAGTTAGAGATGTCAGGATCCATTAAAACTCTGTCTGCTCCCTCGGTGCCTGATTAACCTGTTTGAAGCTTTTCCTAATTAGGTAATTAGTCGAGCTTGGAAAAGGCTTCAGAGTCCCACAACTGCAGACTTCTAATGATATAATAAAGATAATCAGCTGCAGACTTAGACCTCAGTTTGTGAGATGAGAAATGATGCATTATTATATGATTTGGCTCAGCAAAGCAAAGCAGCTTTGCTGCAAATGTCAAATTTCAGTAATTTAATATTGGTCTGGCTGTGAATTTTAATATTATATAATATTATATAATGGTGCTCTTACTCTATATGTCCTTAAAAACAAATTTAATGCATCAAAGATGAACTATTTTTACAAAGCACAAAGGAGGGAAAGGATGGGGGTAGGTATCAAGGGACGCAGGGACACTGATGGATGATATGAGTCGATGAGGCAGCTTTGGTCTCATAGATGCATCCTTTATTAAGAACAGGATTTAATACATGAAACAGAAGACATTTCCTCATTAAAATAGGCTGCATTCATCTCCTGAGATTTGAGAGGGCCGCAGCCCACAGCTACTTGCTACTGATCCGGTGCATTGATTAACTGATCATCAGTGCGAGAACCTCAATGAAAGCAAGAAATTTGTTAGCCTGAGGCTCTGGAGCAAACAGTCGTGTGTTAATACAATGCCAGATCGGGAAGACGTCCGCGGTGGGCACACATCCGCTAATGCGCCAAAAGTGGAGCTAATTTTTCATTTAGTACTTTTGCGTTTTTGCTAACTTTGAAAACGTTTAGCGCACTTAGCTTTCCCAAAATTAATTTTTCCGAAAAAATTCTAAAGCGTTAATTTATTAGGCTGTTTTGTAAACTTTTAGCTGAATAAAGTTTGACATCTGTGTTGAAGTTTTGGTTATTGACTGTTACAAATTCTTCAAGCAGTTAAGACGTTTGTATTCCTGCTCTTATTTTGAAGTGGGTGAAGACTGTTTACTGCAGGTGCAGCAAATGACAGTTATTCTGTATCCAGTACGCATCACTGTTCTACGGTAAACAGTTTAAAATCTATTGATGTCCTGCGTACTTTCTGACCAAAGCCCTACCATGATCAATAAGGCAAAATCAGGAGCAGAGCAAGCAAAACTCAACAACTATAAAACCGAAACCGTGAGTGAAAGGTCTGTTCCAAAAGAATTAAGTCCTGAAGGTGTGCAACAACAAATTTGACCCAGTTGAGGATGATATACCACATTGTAAACATTATGTTATAATGTTAAGTTACGCATAAGTTACGCAAGGTGGATATTGCTTTAGCTTTGTGTAAGTGCTATGTTGGTATAGCCGTGCATTAGCAGAGTTAATGTCTATGAGTAGTGCTTTAGGGTTAATGCAACTAACTTTTTAGCTAGTAGTGCCCGCTACTTGGAATCTCCTTACAGAAGCAACTGAAACTGTCCAACAATCCGGCAAGGATTGTAAGTTAATTTCCAAACCATCTGTGGTGCATCAATCAACACAGAGAAAATCATTCACAAGATGGAAACATTTAAAACAGCTGCCAATCTTCCAGGAGTGGATGCCCGAGGATTACAATCCCCAGAAAAATATAAACTCAAGAGCTCCATCTGCGGCTCTACAGTTAGCATGTTAAACAGAAATATGGGCACAACTTATATTTGCAACGCTGCATCTAAATGAAGTGCAACACTTCTGGAACAAAGTTTTGTTTGGAGGAATCAGTTAAGCACGGTAGAGGAAGGATGATGCTTTGGGGACCCTGTAGTACTTTCTCTGAGATCTGAAGATTGGTGCAAATCGGGATCCTCAATAGGATAATGATCCTAAACGCAGCAGCGGATCTATAACAGAATGGCTGATAAAGGAAAGAATCAAGGTGTTGCAAAGGCCTAGTCAAAGTTTAGACCTAAAACTGAGTTAAATGCTGTAGTAAGACCGCTGTGCAGGAACAAATGTCTGCAAACCTAAATGAAATGAAGTAGCTTTGGAAAGAAGAGTGGACCAAAGGTCTGCCCGGTAAGCCAGTTAGCTAAAAATTCAAGATGGTTGCTTAGCGATTGTTTGAAGTGTGATGAAGAAAAGGAAGAACAGCTCAGAGTGTAAGCGGAGGCGGTTTAGGAGGATCTCGTAGTTTCCATCCCAGCTTATTCCATCCTGGGTTCATCTCCTTGGGTTTTCCTGGATGTGTTTGGTTCCCAGTTTAACCGAGTTAAAATGTGTGTGAGGTTAAGCAGTTTACAGTGATTGGATGCAGACCGTTTGTGTTTGAGTAGATGTGATAAAATAAAATACATTTACTGTAAGCAGTTTAAAATGATAGGACAGGACTGTGTGTATGTGTGTGATTTCCCCCGTGCATGTGTGTGTCAGTGGAGGTTTGGCTTTATTCCACCCATGAAAACCTGCTGCTGCTGAGCAGGTCCGTCACGATGCACCTCTTCACTGGAGGCCCTTTTCCCTCGAGGCACAAAACTCCCAGCAAGTCGCTGATTGTTTTTTTCCCTGCACATTAAGTGCTTAATCTGTAGTCTCCCCCAGCTTTCCCTCCCATGCAAAAGCTTCCGTGCAAATCGTGTAAAATCTGCAGTTGATTTTACATCTCTTAACCTTTACACCCAGGAATCAAGCTTTTGCTGCACGACAGAATCGGCAGTCTGCTTTTCCTTTACTTACATGTGACGAAAAAACACGGTGATGGCAGCTGGGAATCATTTTCCAGACACAAGCTTGTGCTTTCATAGAATAATCAGTTTATCCGAACTAGAAATCTAAGAATATATTGCATAAACAGTTTATTTGCTGCGCTCGGACGGTGTCGGACCTGGCTGCGGCTCAGTGTGAAGGATTTACATTTCAAATCGGTTCTTCTCAGAATGAAGCAGGCAGATAATAAAACCTGTTTGTGTGAGCGTGCACTCGGTTTAAAGGCAGAAATCCAATTAGCAAACCATTGGCCTTTGGTCAGTTTGTCACCTGATGGCTCGATGTCCAGCAGTGTGGGCTACGGTGGATTTGAAGTTGATAAAGCTGGTAAAATACAGCTACAGCAGTCATGGTGCAAAAAAAAAAGTAAGTAAGTTCCTGTTGGGTTTAAAGGGGAGGTATTATGTGTTTTCCAGGCACATAGAATCATTTTAAAGCACAATCAAGTAACTGTGTTACCTTCAGAGGTTACAAAAATGCTGCATATATCAAAAACAACTTAAAAGAAATTTGACTTCGTAATTTAACGCCTCGAAATTGGGCCTCTGTTTCTTTAAAAACTCCTGCTTTTTCTGAAACTCTGCCTTCAGAAAGTCATCACAACAGCGCTTCTCTATTATCCCTTTAACGTTTTTGTCAGCGTTTCTCTGAGAGAAACTCATATAATGAGCTAAGCAGATGCGCAATTCCACCAGGTGTTTGCTAATTGCTGTTGGCTAGTCTGAAGCAGCTGAGTGGGGGAATTGCGGAAGAGGGCTGCTCTGTGAGGCGGAAGCTCAGAAACTTAGAAACTGCAGCTCTGAGGAGGAGCTGCGTCTCAAAAGTGGAGATGTATCCACCCAGGTGTTTTGCACAGCTAATGGTTGCCACGGGAGATTAAAGGATTTCTCAAACATGTATGAACGAATCAAGGCAACACTCCAGGCATGTTTTTGATGAGGGAATAACATTATAACAAGCTCTAAAAAGTCGATTTTACAAAATACCGCCCCTTTAACATATCAGGATGTAATTCAGCGCGATTCAATTCAAAAATCATGACTGTCATGACATGCTAACAGCTCAATATCTGGGCAACAGAGATGATATTCCACAGTAACATGTCCTGGATGACACCATCAGTTGTTGGCAAGCACTGCTAATCCACCTCATTTGCTTTTGCCGCTCCTCTTTAAAGCTGTCTGGTTGCATGGTTAGAAAGCCGAGCAGAGACGTTGGAGTCAGGGATATGATCCTACAGCCTTTGAATGGCGTGTAATACATAAAATACTCTGGCTGGGTCCGTTTTTGGTCTTGAAGTTCATCCAGTTTGTTTGCCAAAGAGCTCCTGTTGCCTATTACGACGGATGGAAGAGATGGTTTGAACTTCCTCTTTCTCTCTCTGCTCTGCATCCATGAAGCCTCCTTTTCAACTCTTCTGGGATGTGGGGTCGTAGTTCAGGTGTCATTTGAGCTAACTGATACTAATTAGCTGCTCCCGGTTGTAAAAACAGAACATTGTTGCCACGGTTATGCATCATAACAACTGTCCGAAAGTAAAAAGTAAGAGCATCCATTCATCCATCCACCCAGCTTCCAAAAACCAGATGGAACAATTGTCCAAAAGTGCCACCAAACAAAATTGAATGAAAATTATTTTAAACCAAACTCACAACAGATTCCTCAGAAAATATGTGTCTTAAAAACTAAGTACACCCTTGATTCAAGGGGAACAATGCCATCATCTTCATCAAGTGTGAGAGTTTTGGCCTGTTCTGAAACACACAGGTGTGTCAACACAATGCCAAGAACGAACGATAACAGCAACTAAGTCAGAGAAGGTGATCTGGGATGGGTTATGAGTCCATTACTTTATAGCAGCAAACATTATTAACATTAAAGACATCTGCCAGTCTTCCCTGGATTGGATGTTCTGACAGATTCACCCCAAATCAGAGCGTGCGACGGTCAGAGAAATGACAGAAACGCAAGAGCTCGAGCTCAGACTCTACATGGTTAAGTTAAATTTGTCTTATAAATGCTGCATTGCATAAATTACACATCAGTCAACAATTCATCATGAAGATCCCACCATGACACATCCTGCTCAGCCCTCGCAGCAAGTAGCGCGAGAACATGCCCTTTTCAATGTTTCCTGTTGAGGTCACATGTGGAGCACTGCCAGCAGAAGTTAACAAGTTAAATGTTAAAGTTCTTGACAGCACATGCAGAAAAAAACACCGAACTACGGCTTGTTGGGGAGGGTTGAAGGAGAAAGCCTGGCAGCAGGATACAGGCTGCGTTCCAATTGTCCTCGGAAGTGAGAAATTTCAACTTCCCAGTCATAAAACTCAACTGGAACGCCCTCCCAAGTGGGATTTCCCACCGGGAAACTGGGACTCCGAATACCCCCGACTTGTAACTATAATAATAATAATAATAATAATAATAATAATACAATAAATTAAAATTAATTCATATTAAAATAAATCACAATTAAATTACATAAATAAATCAATTCAAAAATAAAATAAAATAAAATAAAATAAAATAAAATAAAATAAAATAAATGTTGGTGCCAGATGGTACACACCAACAGTGATGTCACTGACAAAGTATGAATCTTTTACTTCATAAAATACATTAAAAGAGTTCACAAAGCCCATTTAAAGTAGTTGTATTGAAAACAAAATTATATTTGATTCAAAAAAATTCAACTTAAATAATAATAATAATAACAATGGTTCAAATTAACAATAAAATTAAATTAAATTCAAATAAATTACAACTAAACTAAATTATAAATAAAATAAAGTAAAATAAATAAATGTGGACACCTTCATACTGAGTTTTGGGGTTACTTATCTCTATTTGTGGGAAAAGCATCTTAAAATATATATTAAACACAAGCAGTAATTCATAAGGCTGCTTGGAGCATCAGCTGTTTTTATCTCTGGTTTGTGGTGCTGCTCTGAGTTGCTGATTGACGTTCTGCTGGCCTCTCTTTGCCTTATCTGTAATAAGTCATAAATCAAGTGTAAAAGCAGGCAGAAAAACACTTTTTTCTGATCAGCAGGTTGAAGCAGAAAACTGTCAGTTTAAGCTGAGTTGTGCTCTCCAGTTTTACTTTGGCTGAAAGAAAGAAGCAGAATCAAAGTCCTCCAAAGCCCCCGTGAGGACAACGCTCCGACTGTTTGTAGATTAAAGAGCCGGTTCTGGATTATTTAACAGCCGAATTAAAATTCACAGAGAGTAGATTTAAAGCACTGAAGTCTGACAGATTGATGTGTGCTTTAGTCCTCTACTTGATGAAAATGTGACAAAAGAAACCGGATGAGCAGCGCGCTGACAGTGTCGTCAGAGGACGCGCCATGCTGCCAGCCACAGTTTATTCACAGAGACTCAGACTCGGTGGTTTCAAGGGTTTTTTTAGTGGAAACTGCTGAGTCTGTGGGAGCTACGTCCTGCTGCACGGAGAGGAGAGTCAGGGGGGGTCAGAGGTCGGGGCGGGTCGGAGGTCAGGATGGTTCAGGGATCAGAACATCTGGAGGGTTCCTCCATCACAGCTGGGAAAGTCCACACGAGGACGACGTCCCTGATTAATGTCCGCTTGAGGAAATGAAGCATCCGTCCGTCCGTCCATCCATCCATCCGTCCGTCCGTCCATCCATCCATCAATTCACCTATCCGTCCGTCCATCCATCCGTCCATCCATCCATCAATTCACCTATCCGTCCGTCCATCCATCCGTCTGTCCATCCATCAATTCATCTATCCATCCATCCATCCATCCATCCGTCCGTCCGTCCGTCCATCCATCAATTCATCTATCCATCCGTCCGTCCGTCTGTCCGTCCATCCATCAATTCATCTATCCGTCTGTCCATCCATCCATCCATCATTCCATCCATCCATCCATCAATTTATCCATCCATCCATCCGTCCATCTAACCATCCATCAATTTATCCATCCATCCATCCATTCATCCATCCATCGTGGACCTATACCTTGAGAAGGTGTTGGTTGTGAATTCTTGTCTTGTAAATAAACTGAATTTTTACTTTCATTTTGTTTTTACCTCAGTTTTCTGTATGTTTCTTGATGGTCAGAAATAACAATAATAATCTGAAAAATAATCCAAATGTTCGACTGATAAAACGCTGACTTTCAGACGACAACATTTTCTTGCTGACTATGATTCAGTTTAATCTATAAATACTAAAATATGCCCAGTCCAATAATCCTCCTGTGACCTTCCACTCCTCGGAAGAGCCCAGTGCTGCTCATCCAGCTCCTCCTGGGGGATCCCAACATAAATCCCACCGCGTCTCCTCGCTTTCTTTACCAGCAGGCCAATTTGAGCTAATATCTGGAGTAAATTAACGACATGTTGCTCTTTCTCCTGCTCATCTGAAAGTTGGATGTTCCAGTTTCACATTTCTGAGTCCGAAGCCAATCAAAGCGGTTTGCCTGCTTCCAGGTGCCATCAAGCTGCATCCGCTTCATAAAAACATTCCTGCACCACTGAAAATTATTTTTCTCACACAGAGACAGAGGACACGGACATCTGATCTTCATCTGCTCGGTCTGAGCAGATAAGACGGTCCTCCATCAGCTCTCTGCCCTTCACAGCCCTCTGCTGTCTCTTAGCAACGCCAGCGGCCAGATCAATGGAGCCACAGAGAGATGGATGGGAGGACATAAAGGGGGATGGAAAGGGGAGAGGGTGGGGATGCAAGGATGGAGCAGGAAAGAGAGTATGAAGAGGAGGCTGAAATGTCACCGTCTGATCAGTGCACATGATATTTTAAAGAGACAGGCTTCATCTCTGCACAAGTGAGGCAACACGAGGAGGACAGTGTTGAGTTTAGGTCCTCAGAAACAGCAACGAGCTGTTTGGGAAACGATCTGGATCTGCGAGGTGAGCCTGATGGCCTCCATGGGGAGCACACAGCAGAGGAAGAGGAGGTGGATACTGGCTTTGCCTCAACATCATCACCAGCTGGATGCACATAAAAGCTCAAACATGCACC
The DNA here is from genome assembly GCA_014839685.1 of Anableps anableps. NCBI lineage: Eukaryota > Metazoa > Chordata > Actinopteri > Cyprinodontiformes > Anablepidae > Anableps > Anableps anableps. The sequence goes on along the minus strand of CM026073.1, from coordinate 34,133,205 downwards.
ATCTTTCATTAAAACATATGTTTTGAACGCCCTACCTCCGTGTGGCAGCAGGAGGAATCCTTCCCCTCAGCTTCACCAGCAGATCTGCTGCTGCGGCTGCAGGTTGTTCAGGCTCTGCAGCCTCCCAGCAGCCAGCCACGCTACCTGAATGCAAAATGCAAAATGCGTCTGTTTATTCTCTGGGTCCAAAGCCACCGGAGCCAGATCCTCCGGGTCAGAGGAGCAGAGCTGCACACATAAAAACACGGAGCGGCTGCAGCCAGGAGAGATGCTGTGGGTGCTAAAAGCTGCTCACCCCGCTGACTGAGAGCGGAGGAGGACACCGGGACCGGTGGAGGACTGCGGGGGTCCCCAGAACCAGAGTCAGGCCCGAGGCCGGTCGGACATGACCCGGAGGAGCTGGGAGGTCGGAGTCTGTCCCGGAGAACCAGTAGATGAACACCGGCGGCCACGGCTGTCAAGCTCACCAGCAATAACCCGCAACTTCCGCTTTCACTCTTTCACAATAAAATCCGCTCAGCGTGGGTGCGAACAGAGGTTTCGTGGATGTTGCAAAGAAACGACCCGTCCTAATCCCGGCCGAAATCGCAAATAATCAGTCAGTCTTTGTTTGTTGAGCATTTTCCTGCATAATAAACAAAGTGAGACAAAAACAACAGACGATGATAACAGAGAACGAAAAACTAAAGAGCAAAATGTAGATACGTATGGGAAGAAAGGACAAAAACACAACAAATGTTTTAAACTGAGGTGATTTTAGTTTGAAGGACCGAGGAAACAGAACTCTGTTTACAATGAGGACGAAACAATAGAGGCGGACAAAAAGTCTCAGATGCCTTAAAACAAATAAATAAGAAATACGTGGAAAAACTATACATATTCGTAAAAAAAATTACAAAAAGGATAAAAAAAAATAGCAAACTTAAATTTCTTTAAAATAAATAGAAACTCCAAGCATAATTAACTTAAACAGTGTCAAATTATTATTATTATTTTTTACAGTCATCTGAAAGCCAAGCCAAAAATAAAATATGCCTTCAGTCTGACCTACTGGAACTGGAGAAGAAACATTAGTGGGCAGTTTATGTTCCCAGTTCGGTTAACAGTCTTGTTTAATAATGCAGTAAATAAATAAATCACAGCAGAAAACTAAACTGCTTTCTTGAACTGCTATAGAAATAGAAGGAAAAAAAAAAAAAACATTTTTGAGGCTGCACCGTTGGTAGCATTGTTGCCTTATAGCAAGAAGGTTCTGGGTTCAAATCATTTTTGAATTTTATCTTTTAAGTTTTATATTTCATTTTATTGAACCTGCATATTTTTCCTGTGTTTAACAGTTTAAGTGTTTGCTCTTCTTAAATACTGTTTAAAAATATGTCGTCTTTGCTGACATTGATTCGTGCCAAATCGAATCCTTCCAAAATATATATAAAAAAATCTTAGATAGTAGGTCTAATTCTTGATTTTTTTTATATATATTATTATTTATTTTATGTTTTTTATTTTTTATTTTTTTTGACAATTTACTGTATTTTAACTTTATGATCCTTTGTCGACATCCGCTGGATACATTGCATTACTGCAGAAAATAATTTCAGTCAGGCATTGTTTAGGGCCACCTATCACTGACGACCGTTGGAAGGACGGACCCCGGCTTCGTAAAGCTTAAGAGTAACCTTTGAATGGATTTTTTTTTTTTTATCCGCTGAAATCACAAACATCTAATTAACTATCCCGGTAAGTATTTTATTTTATGCATCTTTAGTTTGTCTGGATCCACACAGTCGCTGTATGGTGGTGGATTGTGGCTGATTTTCAGTGAAGCAGATGCTTCAGGCAAGAAGTGGCGCTTCGTATGAAAAGCGTAAAAATGGAGGTCAACGATACTCAAGCATGCCGAATTTCAGTTAAAATAACTATTTATAGCTGCAGAGGTCGGTTAGAAAGCAGCAGGCCGTGCTTAAATGTGTTACATTTTTATTGGAGGAGTTACCGGCAGCTAAACATTAACAATAAGCTGAAAGTTTGCAAAAGGAGAAGCTAAAATAATTCAGTTGTAGTCCAGAACCAGCTCATGATCAAAAACCACATTACTTAGACCAGTTCACTACGTAATGGATCAAATATTGTCCAAAATTCAGTTTGTAAATGTTTAACTCCATAGTAATTTACTTAAAAAATATATATAAAGGTAAAAACTCTTTGCGCTTATGGAAAAGGATACAGTTCAGAAACTTCTGCCATCATTTATTATAGTAAAAACTAATACTTAAACATGTTGTGTGAGTTGAGAAATGTCAAGATGTTTGTGAAAAATGAAAGTTCTGGTTTTGTTTTGTGGGATCTTGAGGAGTGGTTCTCAACGTTGGGCTCAGAGCCTGCTGTTGGCCATAAAATGCTAGGCAACAGGTCAGGAGATGCTCCTCAAAACTCAGAGTTGGGTGGTATGTGTCTTTCAATAAGCCTTCCTAAACTAATAAGCATATACCATATTATATTTAACCACTAAGCCAAACAACCCAATCACAGGCCTTGAAAGGGTTGTGAATTTAAAGATTTTGAAGCTTTTTAAAATCTTTTTTTCCTACTCTATTTGAATGAAGATGCAACAAACCGATGTTGTTTGAACCATAATGAACAAAAAGCTTCAGTTTGTTACTATAAGGTTACTACTGAACACAACAAATTGCCTCCAAAGGTTCCTAGAAATCAGTACATCTGGCTCATCAGATCTGTGCAGGGGGCGCTACAGGACGTACATTTTCCAGCAGGTAGACCAGACCACCTTGTCAACCTGCTCTCCTCGTCACAGATCACAGGCTCTTCCTTAGATTTAATCAGCTCTGCCTTTGCCTCCTTTTTCTTCTTGTGTGCCCCACAGCGTCTGTATATTTTTTTTTGTTAAATTTGACTTTTTGACATCTGAGTGTTGACACACTATTGTGAAAAGTTGTGTGCGCAGCAAAAGCAGCAACCCTTCTGTGTTTTCATAGGTTTAGTTTACATTTCTTTTTGTTAAAGGTTATTTTATTAGAAAGAGTTTCAGTCTTTATGTCCAGCTATGAAATGAACAGGTTAATGCCAGAACAAAGTCATGCATCAGTAGTATAGCTAGTGAGTTGTATACGTAGAACAGTGAGCGTTTATATCTGCTAGACTTACTGTAATCTGTTTTCCTAAACAGATGGCATTACTCAGCTGGCTGCACAGCAGAAATTGTAGCACAAAATATGATTACATTCTTTGAATATGGTTACAAAGTATTTGCACATTTAAATTCTCGTAATTTCCATTTTTAAAGCTGTTATTCAGAGTAATACTATTCTATTAATGGATTTATGGAATCTGGGTGGTGTTTATTCTCTTGTTTATTAAACTTATAGCAAAGCTTTGTACAGTGTTTATAATTAGGGTCCCAATCTGTGCTACTAACACTGAATAAATCTAAGAAGGTTTGGAAACTGACCTTGTTTCACTTGATAATCTAGAACCAGGCTGTTGACATTTTTATGTGGTTCACTCAGTTTATTTTTATTTTTTCCAGCTGGACTCAGCATGAATAAACTGCTGTTTTTGTAACTAATTACCTTGATTATCTTCCACTGCTACTTTCCTCCTGTTTATTCATAGTTGAGCCGGGCTGAGTGCTCCGTTAGCTGTCACAGGACAACAGCGTGAGGAACCATGTTTCTCTACAACATCACCCTGCAGCGGGCCACCGGCATCACCCATGCCATTCATGGAAATTTCTCAGGTGAGCTTCCTCTACTTATGCTTGCTTCCTTTTCAGTCGGGTTATTGTGACTGGTTTGGCTCTAAGCTGCTTTGAACCCTTTTTTGTGGGAAGCAGTCTTTGCCTCCTTTGCTCTTTTAAGTTAAAATTTTCTGCCTATTAAAGATAATTTTGAGATATTAAGGAAGCTTAGCGTCGATTTTGATTGAGACACGTCAGATGTTGAGTTTAGACCGTTTGTGTTTTGGTAGGAACCAAGATGCAGGAGATTGTTGTTTCCAGGGGAAAGATCCTGGAATTATTGCGTCCGGATGCCAACACGGGAAAGGTGCATACCCTCCTCACAATGGAAGTGTTTGGTATCGTCAGGTCCCTGATGGCCTTCAGACTCACAGGAGGAACTAAAGGTATGTAGTCATGGAAACGCTTGCTCAAATACAAAAATTAAAGACTAAACGTAGATTAGATGTTCATAGACACGCCAGAAACATTCCTTACAAGGATCCAAGGTAAAATATATTAGCCACTGCAGGCAAATAAGTACTGGCAGCTTGAATAAACTAGAAATTTGATCTTAAATAGTATCTTAAATAGTCAGTGTATGAGAATGACCTGAATTAGTTTAATACCATGTTTTTGTTTTGATTTGTAACACCAAGGAAACACATGTTTAGACAACTGCACAGTTTTGACAGAAGAAACTGCTAATAATCAAACGTTAAAATTCATTGATGTTGTGCATCCATACCGCACACTAAACAGCAAGTTTTCTTAAAATTTTGATGGCATTTACTGGAATATTTATGCATCCTACGCAACCATACCCGTCTGGTTGGAAAGGAGATGGATCAGTGGCTTACCCAAATAAAAACACGACTGCTCTTAGGTTACAGAAATAAAATAATTTACACTCAATATGGAGGAAGCATTATTAGTTTAACTTCACTGACAGAATGAAGCCAGGCCTTTTGCTTGAAGCAGGTTGATACTGTCTGCTTAGTGAGTGACAACAGATGAACTGAGACAGAACTTCCTGCAAAAGTATATAGATAGATATTAAGTTTATAAGTTTAAAATGACAAGATGGAACAAATTTGCATTCAGCCGTCTTGTTTTCAGGTGATAATCATCTTCTCACTCTCTGACATTCCCTTTTAAGCAGCTTCTTACATCTCTGTGCTTCGCCTGACTTCATTACAAACACATAACTCATACTGAAAATAGCTGCTTTGAGTTTCTTTCCTTCAGTGAAACCATCCACTCAGAAGAGTGTTGTCTACGAGACCCAGCAACGCTTTAGTTTGCTCACTAGTCAGAGAAAGAGCCGCAGTGAGATGGAAGTGTGTGATCTGTGTTTGTTTCTGCAGATTACATCGTTGTGGGAAGCGACAGCGGTCGTATCGTTATCCTGGAGTACCACCCATCGAAAAACCAGTTTGAGAAGGTCCACCAGGAAACGTTTGGGAAAAGCGGCTGCCGGCGCATTGTTCCAGGACAGTTCCTGGCTGTTGACCCAAAAGGACGAGCTGTAATGATCGGTGGGTGTTGTTGAACCTTTCACAAAGTGTGTGAAGTTATTAGTGGCAGATTTCCTTCTCCTGTCCTCAGTTTTTAAAGCGAAACCTCATGCATTAAATATGGGTATGTTTTTTTTCTCTATGCCTTCCAGGAGCGATAGAGAAACAGAAGCTGGTTTATATCCTGAACAGAGACGCCGCCGCCAGGCTCACCATCTCATCTCCTCTGGAAGCTCATAAAGCGAACACACTCGTTTATCACGTGGTCGGAGTTGATGTTGGCTTTGAGAATCCGATGTTTGCCTGCTTAGAAATGGACTACGAGGTGAGCTCATGGGAAACCAGCAGCCTGTTGGAATACGTTCATACAACTGACACTTGAAGGTGTGATGAGTTTGTCATGTCTCTTCTCTGACTGTCCCTGGAGAAACATTTACCATCTCTGATCTTTGAAAAATCTCACATTGGAGGTAAGGCTGGGCGATACAGCTTAAAAATAATATCTCCGGTTTTTTTTTTTTTTTTCATTCCAGATCCGATTTCTGATTTTAAACTATTTTTTTTTTCTTGCTTTCTTTTCTAAAAAAGAAATTACAAATGACAGAAAACATTTTCAAAAAGTGGCTTTATTTCAGTCATCCCTTCTGTATTAGGGACATGCTACAAAAACCTTTGTTTAATTATGAGAATATAGTCATAATTTTAGCAGAAAAAAGACGCAATTATTCCAAAGAACGTCTTAAAATTACAAGAAAAAAAGTTGTTTTAATGAAAAAAAGGCTTGAATAATATATATTTGTTTATTTTTCATGTTTTCTCATAAAATTACTACTTCATTCTTCAAACATTACAGCTTTATTCTGGTAATACTAAGACTTTATTTTCAGATTATTTTGATTGTATTCTTGTAACATCATGACTTTATTTTTGTTGAAAAATCTGAATCTTACCCTCGTCGTAGATTTAACCTGAATTCAAAGTCCAAGAAAATAGAAGCTGTAAAAACAGTTGTCGAGCAAGATGGCTGCCCTGGGCGCGCTGACATCACTCTGAACTACGGAAACCCAAATAGAGCGTTGGTGTGGGGAAAAAAATTCACAAATTTCCAAAAATTGAATCTTTAAAACCGTAAAATTGATTAATTGATAAAATTGTTTTATCGCCCAGCCCTACATTGAGGGTTGATTAGAAAAGAATCACAACCATCAGGAATCTGGAGAATTTAAACACAATTTGACTGCTGTAAATTTTTATTTCCAGGAAGCCGACAATGACCCGACAGGAGAAGCTGCTGCAAACACACAACAGACTCTGACCTTTTATGAGCTGGACCTGGGCCTGAACCACGTGGTCCGGAAGTACAGCGAAGCTTTGGAGGAGCATGGAAACTTCCTTATTACTGGTATGGACGTCTAAAACTGTGGTTTAACACTGTTAGCAAATTATCCTTGGAATTACACTTTTAACATTATTAGACAGCAGATTAAAACAGGCATTTGAATCAGTGTTCGCAAAAACTTTGGAGCTGCGCCTGCCAAGCTGGCAGACGTGGGAGCATCTCAAGTAGGGCGTTTTTAAAACACTTAGGGCAATATACTCACATGCTGGAAAATAGTGTCTGTTTAACAGTTGGGTATTGTCGTGACCTCTGACATCCACATTCACATAAACATGGTAGATAAGCTTCTGAAGATGTGCCTGACAGTAACCATTCTGATGATGCGTTGATGAACAGGACTTTGAGACCAACTGTAGGAAACTGGGTAAAGCTGTACTGTAGCTTCCTTCAGTTTGAACTGTAATCCGGTAAAAAAGTAGTCTGAGGTCACACTTGGATCTTTATTGTAAGAATTGCAACAATGATCTGTTGGAATACTTTGTGGGGGGGGAAACAATGTTTTTTGTTTTTTTTTTTTTTTGCAAAATGCAAAAGCTTTTCTACCATGAGGTTTGGACGGTGACTCTGCTCAGAAAAATATAACAGAATTGATCCGAAAATTATTAGGAATTATCATGAAACACCGGAAAACATCAAAAACGCAAGAAAACATCTGAAAATATTTAGAAGTATTAAGAAATTAGCTCATCTCGTGTTTGAAATGGCCAAGCAGCATCCTTAATGCGTCCAGTGCCTACACCAATCAGAATGCTCGAAAGAATGCATTGCTACAGCCAGCCAATCAGTGATGATCTTTTATGTGTCATTGAAAAAGATTGTCAATAGAAAATCCACAGTTTGTGGTTTATAAGAATATTTTTTTTAATGACAACATATTAGCAAGGGGAGAGGAGAAACTGGTCGGTCAACATGTCTGACGATTTAAAGTTTTTCGTCAAACAATAATAAAACGTGTCAGTGGTGGCCCACGAACAATGGAGAAGTCTAAGACGGTGCTCCACTTGTTAATAATTGTTCTCTTTGTAGAATAATGTACTTCAGATAGTTTGAAACTAACCTTATGACCCTTTCCAGACTGATTGCTTCTCTAAGATCATTGCTGACGTCTTTCCGCCCTGGCGTTGTGTTAAAACACAAAAAAGCTTGAGAGCATCAAAACCTCCTCTTGTATAAATGCGCTCACATTAATGTTAATCAGTGCTTCTAATCAACAGCTGCTGATTGGCTGCTACTTTCTTAAATCCTGTGGAAGCAATAAGGAGGTTGTTTTCATTCAGCTTTCCTGTTTTGACTCCATCTTTGACTAAATACTGACATAGGATGAGGTTGAGATGATTTGGACAAATGTGGAGAAGGGAGAGTAGAAATATTGGAGATGGGATGCTGTATATGGAGCTGTCAGGGAGGAGGAAAAAAGGAAGAAGACAGAGGAGGTTCATGGATGCAGGGAAGGAGGATATCCAGAGGAAGATAGTAGGGTTAGGCAGAGAAATACTTTGAATTCATTGATGGATTATTTAACAGGATAATCGATTTCCAGGAGGGTTCTGATCAAAGTGTTGATGATGTGATGAGTTTGTCATGTCTCTTCTCTGATTTAAGAAGT
>CM026073.1:30899950-31119950 GCA_014839685.1 Anableps anableps | reverse complement strand
ATTTGGCACACATGTACAATAGCAGAAGGGTAAAAAACAGCAACTCTGTTTGGGGGCAAATATAAAAAATAAAAACAGTTGCAAAACTAGGCTTGAATCTGCACAGCTTTAAACTAGTACACTTTCAAACACATTTTGTTTTCAGTGTCTAACAGCAACACTGAAAAAGGTGAAGGTCTTTCTAGCGAGCGCTGGTTGTGCTCTATGTGGAGCAACAATCTGCTGGATTCTCATATATCAGGACTATGGGGAAGGTTGGAAGTTAAAAGGATGTTCTTCCCTAAAGGTATCCTTATCTCTTTAAAACGTACCAAAATCTTATTGTTAAATGAATTATGGTTTGATGAAGCCAAACTTTTTTGAACATTTGAGCCATGATTTGAAGAGGTTTGTCATAAAAGCAACACCAAACCTTACCAGATAAATGCCAAACAGTGGTGGTGGCAGCATCATACTTCGGGGTTACTCTCTTTTTTTGTTTGTTTGTTTTTGTAGATGAAACAGAGGTTTTTATTAGACTGGATAAAATAATAAAAAGTTCAATGTTCCAGTCACTTTGGCTAAAAACATTCTATTTGCTACAAAGTTATAGATGAGGGATTTTATTTTTTAGCATTAAAGTTAGTCCTCTCCAGGGGCACCCCCAAGGGGTAGCCAGGGGGCTTGGCAGACCCTGGAAAATTATTGGCCACCAGTAGTTGGTTATTGGCAGTTACCAATAATATATATATGTCCGATATTAACATCTGATGTTTATTTCTATCTTTTTGCTGTTTGTGTGCATGTGTTTCAGGAGGGAGCTGTAAAAATGACTTTACAATCAAAACAAACAATCCAAAAACAGTTTTTCTGGATTGTTTTCGTGCAGCTGTCAAGCTCCACATTTTCAACTCAGTTAACAGACAGGCCTAAACAGCACCACACATGGTCAAAGTGACACATTTTGTTCGCAAAAGGCTCTGACCGTGCAAAAACATTTAAGATAAACGAAAGCAAATATTGCCTTCAAACAGCACAACATGCAACCAAGTGTATAAACTCTTCCAATCAGTCATTACATAATGGAAAACAAAGTACAGCACTTGCTTGTCAGTGTCGCCCATTACGTAGCTTTCATGCCGGTACCATTTGTTATCTTTCTTCATAGGCTGTCAAATTTTCCTTCATGCAAAGAGTTGGATCCAGAATTACAAATGCTTTGATGCTAATTTTATTGATTACATGACATTGTTTTTCAAACGGTGACTGAAATCTGGAATACTGCAAATATTACAGAAAATACTGTAAACCTAAGACAAAATTAGAAAATTTTAATTTAGGGGAAAAAAATCTGTTACCATAAAAGAAATTCTCACTATTGGTATTTGGCCTCATCTGCCTTGTATCCATGCTGGCAAAGAACAACACAGACACGGAGCTTTTTAAGGCCTGCAGACTGATTGCTAAGGGAAGATTTGTGGGAAGGAGTGTGAAGCAGGTGCTTCAGTGGATTCATACTAATTTAGGTAGCGTCAAATGGTTAGGAACAGGAGATTTCCATTTGGCTAGCATCGTTTATACAATGGTTTGGACTGCCTGAATGAAATCTGTTAACTGTTTTGCAAAAGGGTGGGGAAAATGTGACAAACTAATGAGAAACGGTTAACATTTACAAGAGGTGTCTTTTGATCAGCTGAGATAGCGATGATGACAACTGAGTTTATCCCAGTTCCTGTAACCAGGTCAATGCAATTAAGAAAAACTGTAAAACATGGGGTTTCAAAACTCATTACATAGACTTTATCTTCAATATTGCAGAATGACCAATTATTGTGACTGTAATATCTTTTTCTGCAGCATACATTACATTATGCAATATTGCTTATTCCCATTTAGCTAAAGAAATGTGACCAAACCCTTTCTTTCCAACTTGCAAGTAAATAAGTAAAGGTCTACTTGAAATATTTTTGTTTGTTTTTTGGTCTGGTGTAGACATGACACTAGTTCACCTCTTCAACTTTATGTGTGAAATAAAAATATCTGAGTCTTTTGGAATTTATCGAATCATTTTTATTTGTTAGAATATCCTGGACCTAAATCTAATACAGAATCTGGGGCATGACATAAAATGTGTTGTTCACAGATGCCTTCCATCTAAGCTGAATGAACTTGAGTTATTTTGCAAGTTTTTTTGATTTTATGATAGATTTTTTCTAACAATAAATATGCAGGTATAAGTTTGTTTAATTATTAACGGTTTTAAAGTACAGAAAGTCATAAATTACAATCAGCAAAGCACTCAAACACTGAATGCATTTAACTGTTTTCTGGCTGTACTCTCCTGAAATGATTTTCCCTTTCTCTCACACCATCTGTCAACAGCCCCTCCAGCACTGCTCACTCCAAACCAATACATTTTGATTGGCTTTACGCCAGTCATGTGACTGGACTGGTAATTTCCACATCTCAGACTTCACCCACATGTCGAAGCACCTCTGTGGGCGAGGGATCAATTAGTGAGATTCTGGCCTCTCCCTCAGTCAGACGGTCCTCAGTAGCTGGTGTGTGACAGGTCTCTGTCAGACGGCAGATTAGAGCAGAGGAGGAAACACCAACACAGCCACGGCTCGTTTAACACGCCGCGAAGGCAATTCACGTAGAGACAGACAAGGGTCAGTGGGCAAGGGCAGCTCCTACACAACCAATTTATTTCCAGGCAATGAAAACATATGCGTCAGGCTGGAAGAAATCCAACAATGACTGAGGAATCTGACTGATCAATTTAGAACAAACACAAAGAATAATATTTAGCTTAACAAACCAATGAGCTTTTGATATACTAGTATTCTTGCTATTAAGGATAATGTTGCTTGTAAAATCCTCCTTTTTTTTTTAGATTTTGTGATTCTCACTTTTATTCACAGCCTTACGCATAACTGGCAGAAGGTGTGAGCAGTCATGACGATGACTCACGTGTTACTGACTGACTTCAAAAAGCCTGCAAGATGATAAGGTTTGAAAATGTTCTGCCTACAACAGTTGATCTGTGCTTAAAGCTGAAATCCTATTTTCTTTTTGTTTTAATGAAACGGAACATCCATTTGTATGAAAGCAAATAAGACAACAGAACAGAAACCTCCAAAGCGTAATTTTAGCTCCCAGACTGAAAATTAAATCATGATTTTGATCCATAAATGAGAACAAATCAGCGGCAATGTTTGTTCTTGCAGGGAAGCAGAGTATTTTTACTGCATCATCCTGCATATCCTCCAGCATCCCTCCTTCAGTTTGCATTCTGTGATATTGTTCTCTGTCAGCGTGGGGTGGCAAACTGCAGCGAGACGTGCTGAGAGGAGGGTACTGCTGTTCTGCGGCGTCTACAGGGTCACAGAGGATAACATTCATTAAAACTCAGATCTAGCCACCATCTGGTGGTGTGAATAGGGAGTTCTTGGAGGGGGTGGGTTGCTGAATGGGTAGAACCCTCCCTCAGCACGTGCCTAAGCCTCTCCAGCTCGGGACCTTGTGTGGCCCCAGCCACTGATTGGTGGGGGACCTCTGTTCACACCTGTGTCCCACTCAGAACATGAATCAGGCAGAGATGGATACTGCAGACTGGTTTTTGAGGAAAATTGTTCTCTCACTTCTTTTATGTTTATTTTGTTGAGCAAGATTTGCACTATGGTCTACATTATTTTCTTAAGTACAATAAGGCTGTCAGAGGAGCTGTTGTTACAGAAACTGTTTTGCTTTCTAAAGGAAGGGCAGGTTTTTTTGGCCAGTAATCTGACAAAAACTATGAAGAAATTAGAGTGCAAAAGAAAATTAAACAGCTTTCTATATATAATATGGCAAAACTCAAACGAAAATGCAACAGTTCACCGTTTGTACAATAGAGAATTAACCATCATATCTTGTTTAAGTGCCTTAAACTGTGAAAAAATATCTTTTGTCTGATTTTTGGTCCGGAGAGATCACAACATTGCAGTAAAATTTCTGCTATTTGTGATCTAAGCGGTTTAAAGCGGTTAGATTGTAAAATAATATGCACAGCTGTGAACATCTCACAGGGCCGTTAAATGCAACATCTGAAAATGGAAAGAGTACGGCAGAAATGCCAATCGAGCAAGACATGTTTGTTCTCATAAACAGAAAGTCTTTATGAAGAGAGCATTAATCAGAGAAGTAGCCAAGAGGTTCATGGTAACTCTAGAGGAACTGCAGAGATCCAGAGCTCTGCTTGAAGAATCTGATGACAGGACAACTGTTTGTGGTGTTACTGGTTCTGCATTTATGGATGATTGTCAGGAGGAAAGCTATTGTGAAAGCCATAAAACAGGACAAGGAAGCTGGTCATAGCTAATAAGAGGATGTACTTGTCAGAGGCTGCAAATGACTTGAGATTGGGACAGAAGCTCACCTTCCAACAGGACAACAAGCATAAACATACAGCTCTGGCTGCTTGTTTCGGTAGACAATGAAGAACATTTCAGCCTCTACAGTCATATTCAATAAATTAGAATATATGTCCCAGTAAATCTCATTTGTCAGATTAAATGTGTCTTTTGAAAATAACCTTTAAGCAGATATTAAACTTACTTTTAATTAAGCCCACATTTATGTTTTAAAAAATAGTTTTTTATTGGTCTGATGTGATCTAATCTAATTTCACATGTCAAATTTGTATCAACTGTAAATGGAAAAATCATCATAATTAACAGAAATAAAGGCTTTTAACATCCATCTATGTGTTTGGACAATTTTAGATGAACTACTTAGTGTTCCAGGTTACAACTGACTTGGGGCTCTCTGAGGGGTATCGTGAGAAGCTGGCAAAAATCCAACCCCCGGAATCAGAAAATTACCTGCAGAAAATTCTGGGACTCTGCAACTGTGTGAGGGATCATATCCCAAATGATCAGAAATATGCCAAGCCATTGTATGCCTGCCTGAAGAAGCAAGAGGGAGAAGAGTAGAAAGCGACTAAAAATAACTGGATCTAGACAGCAGCCAACCAGGCTCACCTAGATAGTCTTAAGAAGGCCATCCAGGAGGCTGTGAGACTGAAGCCTAGGAGCCTGAAGAGAGGACTGGTGGCAGAAATTGATTGTGATGGTGAAGAGTCCATGCTGAAAGTGAGTTACATGACTGGAGGACTGGTGACCCTCTGGAGCTATACCTTAACCTCAGTAGAAAAGAAGTAGCCTCAAGAAGAAAAAGAGTTGGCAGTCCTGGCTAGATATTGGAGCGCCTTGAAGGATTTGGCCCTGGGATAGCCAATCAAGGTCATCACCCAGATTCAAGTTCACAAGTATTTGAGGAAAGGGACGATTGAAAGCACAAAAACAACCAACACAAGGTGGGGTATGGCGTGGTATCAGCGCCAAAATTAAGACTATTGCGCCCGCAGCGGTAATTACTTCCTTGACACAGGAGGCTATATCCATTCCGAAGCCGGCTCTGATCTGATTAATGATTGGCCGGCACAGGTAACTGAGCAGCTGGCGCTGGCAAATGAGAAGGAGGCGACTCACTTGCTTTAGCATTGGTTAGGCTGGCAACTAGCATGCCTAGGCTGGTCATCTGTGACTCATTCTTTCTTCTTTAAAGGAAACTTTTAAAAAAATCAAGAAAACTGGTTGGTATACACTATCTGTAAATGCCATGCATTAGATCCATTAACATGTGTCCTTTTGACAGTTTACTGTAATGCAATGTGATGCCAAATATAAACACACTGTAAAATACAGAGCTGAAGGTGGCTTTTAATTGATGCTTCCAATTCGGCAGGTGGTTAAAGGGCAATTCCACTATTTTTTTTATTAAAATATATATGTTACAGAAAACATCAAAATAGGTACATAAAAGTATACATTAAATGTTCACTTAAAAAGAAGGACTCAAAACAAAATATATTGTCCTTGTTGGAGTCGAGAAGTGGGAAGAACACCCCTGGGATGGGTGGTCCCAGAAGAGTATGTGGATGAGGTAGTATGGGCCATACATGAGGCACTTGGACATGCAGGCATACTGCCCACCCATAAGGAATTGGAGAAGCAGGAACTTTGGATCCCTTTGAAACACATTCGCTGTGTGCTTCGGGACTGTGAAGTATGCGGTCAATACAACTTGAGGCACCAAGGACAGTAGTTGGATGGCTTGACCATCAAGAGCACCACTCCCTGGGGGTGAGATGGCCAGGGAACCTAGCACCTTGCCACCCTACATCAGACTGGCCACTGTATATGGGGTGGTTGCCGTTCGAAGAACAACTTCGGGGCTGTGAATAAGAAGGGCCCTGAATAAATTGAAGTTTGCCAAAACAGGAGTCCTGTCACCGGAGAGTGAAATGTTGACATGGTAGAAAGCCAAAAACTGCTGCGTTGTCTGCCTGTCTCCCAGCCAGCTCATTGTCCACTGGTAGGGACCTGGCAGAGAGAAACCCCAGCAACCCCACTCCTTGAGTGCTGAGTTCCTCCGGATGATGTGCTCCCCTGTCAAGGTGACTGACCTCATCCTCTGCGATGGGTGCCAAATTACTACCCTCCCATGTCTAGCCTTGGTGACCCAATGGGACCTGAAGGATGATCAACCCAAGAACTGTCTCTGCCTGTGGGATGGCTCTGCGTTGAAATACTGTGCTTCGTATATGCCACGCATAAGGGCAGGAGACCTGTTGCATGTGGCCCAAGCTAAAAGCTGGCAGGTGAAGAAGTTTTTCAGCCCCCTAAGAGTGTTTCTGCCCTACCATGGCCCAGGTGTGCGATCAAAGGCAGGCTGTCCAACCATCTGCCCCTCCCCTGTATTCGGGGTTGTGTGAAAATGAAGGGCGAGAACACTTACCTGAATTACTATCTACCAGCCGGTATGACCTACTCACAGAGACTATACTGGAGTCCTGGCCATAGCACTTGAGCGCCGGGAGAAAAGGAATTCCACCTATAGGCACTGGACAGGACCCCTTGGTCCTACGAGTCTATTGGAACCCCACACTAGAGGGCCCTGATCATGGCTTGGGTAGACTGACGACAGAGAAAGAGCTCAGAATGGAGGATGGACTGGCCCCTGGGAGCTGACAACCTGGGGACAACAGGTGCTGGAGGTTCTCAACAACCTGAGCCTCTATTTGGAAGACCTGCCCAACATACCCAAAGAGGAAGGGGAACGAGGTACAGGTTTGTACTATTTCACCACCTCCCTAGATGCCTGGGGCGGCAGTTGGACCAGGTCTAAGCAGAAGACCGCCAAGCTCCTGGTGACCTCAGAGATGTGGTTCCAGGAAGGAGTACTGCTACCCCCCAGCATGGTGGCCCACAGAGTGGGAACACCTATCAGCCCTGACTGCACCCGCATATCCCAAACTACAATTTTGTGATAGTGGGTGAAGACCACTGATTTATAACAGTTTTTATTTTCTGTAAGGCCAATCTTGGCTGTGTGACTCTCCACTAATAAAGCAATTAACAAAGAGAGGGGAACAGTGTGTGCATGTATGTGTGCATGCATGTGTGTGTGAATTTATTTGCCCCTAGGTGGTGGCTTGTGTAGCAGGGGGTTGTCATAAAACAGTAATTACTCCAGTGCTGCGTTGAAATGTGAGGTTGTAATTACTTGATCTTTCAACGTATGATAGAGCTGAATTTTCCATTGGAAATTAAGGGCTATTGAAGCAGTGAGGAGGGAATGTTGAGGACATTTGGAGGAGGGATCAGGAGGATAATTGCATGCAGGCAGACTCTCAGGGGAAGGGTGCAACCCTGTCATCAAACACTCATTCTGGCCAAGGCCTCATCCCATTACAGTCCCCAAGGAGCTACACTGCACCTGCCCCACTGACTGGCAACTCCTCAGCCCTCCTTCATGCACCCACAGATTACACAACCAGGCAGGAATGAGAATGACTAAGCTTGGGGATGCAGCAAAAATAAAGCATCAGTGTTGCAGTTGGGAGAAGTGCTGAGAGAATTTCACCTTAAAATGCAGACAGGTTTCTATTCAGCCTTCAACAGGCATGTCACAGGTGTAACATCCATGACCACACAGGCTAGTTAGGAATGAGAAAACATGTTCCACATGAGCGGCGACACAATTGTGTTTTCTGTCAAATTAACGTGCACTGAAAGCCATGCAGTGCAATGGCAAGCGTTAATGGCCTCCCTTCTCGCCCTGGCGGATAATCAGAAGAGAAACTGGGATTTGTTGTAATTGCTGCTGGGGGATGATTCAGACGTGGAGCTGCTTCCTGTGATCAAGCTATCAGTCAACACAGCAGAAGGTTTCCACGCTTAGACTGTCCATCCATCCATCCATGTGCAGAAAACTGGTCATCAACTCTTGAACCTCCCATCCACACAGCTCAGTCAAACATACGAGAGCAGTTTATGTTATGCTGAATATTAATCCAAGAGATTGCAGTTGTTTTCAGTTTGCTTATGAACTGCAAACAGACAATGAAAAGCCAGCATGTTTAATGGGTTAGCTGCACTGATAACACATTTCATAAAGAAATGGTGAGAGTGGAATCAAAAATAGTTTATTTTAATCTAGTATCAGATTCACATGACTCATTCCCACCCACAGAGACTAAAACGCACAGCAAGAACCACACATTTTAATGAATCTAGATATAAATATCATGATGTTCTTAAGATAAAGGTTAGAGAGACATTTGTAAATCAGCCTTAATTTTTAACATGATTTACTCCCTCATTAGCATCATCACACGATCAATTTGCTGGACATACATTAGAAAATTTGCATTTTGTCTTTCTTTTTCTGTTAAGACTTCCCATTTTTATGGAGTGTAGTTGATGTTGACAGAGTTGCATCAGAAAAACTGTTTATCCCCTTGCAGGTTTATTCTGTTTGTGCTTTTTGTCACACTTAAATGTTTAAAATCATTGAAACAATTTTAATACCTGACAAAGATAACTTGAATAAATGTTTTAAATTATGGTTTCACATATATAGATGGAAAAAATCGATTCAAAACAACCTGGCACTAAGTAGAAACCTAATAAACTTAATAGCTTTTTGTGCCAACCTTGACAGCAGCAACTGACATCAAGCATTTGTGAAAACTGACGAGTCTTTTGCATCGTTGTGGAGGAAAAATTGGCACGCGTTTGCAGAATTGTTTTAATCCAGCAACAAGTTTTTTTTTTTGTTTTGTTTTTTTGCATGAATGACCTGTTTAAGGCCATGCCACAGCATCTCAGTTGGATTAAATCCTTTTTGTTACCACAAATAATTTGTTCTCCCTTGGTATTTGTACATAAACCAACATAAACCACTTTTTATGGATTGTTTTTTGGTTGTCTGTAACAAACAGGAAACAACACCATTTATTTGTCTACCCTGATATCTACAAATAATTTTGAAAACAAAGATTGTTACAAATTGTTTAAAAAGACTCCTAACATTTTTCTGTCTGACAATAAATCAGACTAAACCTCTCAATTTAGCTTCACCAGAAATATTTATATATGCTAAACCCCAAAATATTGAGCACGGGAACTTTTTAGAGATTTAATTTAAATTCAAAGGTTTCCATAACTTTCCTAAATATTCAGCAGAATTTCCTGAAGGACTGAATGTTTTGTGTATCCTTCAAAAAGTTTCTCACAGTAGTTTGCTGGAATTTTGTCCCATTCTTTCTGATAGAACTGATGTAACTGAGTCAGGTCAGTCACCTTTTCAGCGCTTGCCAACCCCTTTTCTTGGGACTAAGATCAGGTGTTTGTGATGGCCTCTGCGGTTCATTGATTTTACTGTCCTTAGGCCACTTTGTAACCAACCTGGCTGTGTGCTTTGGGTCTTGTCCAAATGGAAGACCCATCAAACTTTAAAATGGACCAATGTCCCCTGCATCAAAGAAACTCATCGTGATGCTGCCACACCTTTACTTTATTGCTGAAATGGTGTTCCTTGCCTTGACATTATCTTCTGATTTTGCTAAAAGACATGGTAGTCTTAGATCTCATCAAATGTGTGCAAATGTCTAATTTTGAAGAAAGTAATAATAAATTTATCAAAATTATGGCATTTTGCAAACAGAAATAATCAAACTTAAACCAGAAAAAGTTTAATCTGATTTAATGTCCGTGAGTTGAGACAAAAGGTTATGTGTCTTTTTATACACTGCCTGTAGATATTTTGCCTCAAGTGTATTCAATTTCTAATCTGAAGTCGAAACATTAGCTCTATGTCCATCATACTAACAGATTCTACAGTAAAGAGTACTGATTATCTATTTATTGTACTTAATGTAGAAGCAAATCAATAGCCAAATGTGTTAAATGGAACAATTAATGTTGAGTTTATGTGCTGGTAGGAGACCTAGAGAAAGATATTATTCCATTTCTAGTTCTAAAAATTCTTTTCAAAATCTTTTTCCACACAGGAGGATTTGAGGTGTGGCTGAGGATCACACTTTTGCACACCAACATGACACCTTGGGAGCTGCTTTTCACTGCACATCCAAACCAGAATATGGTGTGGAGACGATGCTCCTTGTTCTACAGATGTTATGCCTACATGCTTCAAAAATTACTGCTCCTGCAAGGCTACTGAGTCCAGTAATCTGTCTTACTCTCCAGAGACTTCTGATATTGATTTACTAATGAGAAACATAGAAAAAGCAGGAGATGCTTTCACAACGTTAACTAGTGAAACAGATTGTCTTCAGTCTGTGCAGGATAGAGTAAATCACCAAAACACATAGCAAAATATGACTTTTAGGTTATTTTTTATAAAATATGAGTATTTTTATAACACTTTTTAGACTCCAACATACATCTTCATTAAACACAATAATAGAAGCCATAAAATCACATTTATCTGTTTACATAAACTCCAGGCACAAAGCCATAATAGCATCTTTTGGTCATCTTAAACATTCTTAAATATTCATATATTTTTAACATCCTTGCAGGTTTAATTAAGAAAAACAAAGAAAAGAGTCTAAACAGCGAATGAAGTCAAGTGGAAGAGCCATCTAATAATTCATGTGGTCCACCCAAATGTCACAATATCAATGTGTCACTAGAAGTACACGTGGTGGCTGCGAAAACAACCAAGGAACATCAAGCGAACACAAACAATTCCGCTGTTCGCATATAGCACTGCATTCCTCGCCATCAAAATGCAACAACATCATCTGCATAAAGAGCGATAAAGCTGGCTTCTCCAGACAATGAAAAATTGTGAAAACACACACCTTCATGTTGATTATCACGTGACTCCAAAAGAAATACAATTACATACGGCAAGCTTGTGTTACTTTACAGAACAGAATGTGATGGCTGGTACACAGAATTTATTGCAGTGCACACCAAACATCAAGAAACATTTTTTTCTGAGCAGTTGCCTTTTGATTTGTCTCTCACCACAGCCTGATTATGAGAACTCGTCATATTATCCATAATGGCAGCAGACACCCACCTAAGAGCTAAGCAGTTGGCTAAATGAGGACTATTTGTGACTGTGAAGCATCTGAAACATTGATCTGAGCAAATTCATGCAACAAACACACTAAAACTCTACAATTCAGCTTCACTCACGCTTATTTTTGTCTTGTAATGTAATGTAGGCCTCACTGGAGAATATGAAGACCTTTTTTGCAAGCAGACATCTCCCTGAGGAGGTACTGTCCATGAAAAATATGGCCTTTTTATATATTTAATGTTAACACAGATCAATGACCCAAAATCCACAAGTCTCACAGAAACAGTATACAGGTAAATATCTATACAGTACATAAAACACATTTGAAACATATTAGAGTTTTCTTTTTCGAACACTTATAATTTCAGTGCAATCAGAGTAGTATTTAAGAGAAAGACCCTACGTGATGGTCATCTGCAGTATCATCTGGCTCATGTTGTTCAAGTAGATCAATGAGGTTTGGGTGCCTAGCATACACCTGCAGTTTGCTTTGCAACTGCTTTCTGTATGTTCTGTGAAGCCCTACGATATGCACATATGAAAAACAATAATCTAATGAGGATTTTTCTCATCTGGAGTAAACTATTTCTTTACATTTCATGTGAAACTACTTGAACACACAGAATGGGTTTAGATATCTGATACAATGCTTGTTTGTGCAATCGCTGATGGCGAGCTCTTTTTTAGGCAGGCTCACCATAGCTGTATGGTTTAAGAGTAGCCACGCTGAGTGTACATCTTTCCTGCTGGCTCCTGAACGTATTCCTCCGTCTTGTCCCAATCCTGAACCCAGCCTCCGTTGAGCTGCGCTGTCGCCCCGTAGCTTTTAGCTGGGCCCCCCATGGCGCCATAGCTCTGTGTAATGTCGCCAGTCTCCTCAGCCAGCTCGTCCTCATCTATGAAGCCACACTTCTCCTCACTGGTTTCCTCAGGGTCGGCCCATGGCTGCTTCTCCCCAGAGGCAAAGATCCCATAAAACACCACACCTCCATAATGCACAAGGGAGGCAATGAGGAAGACGTACTGCCACTCCTCGCGGGTCTAGAACCAGAAAGAGATGGATATACACTGAATTTCTGTAAAGGTCATGATAAAAAAACGGTAGTTAATTTCAAAGTTTTTTCTCATTATAATGCTACATTTATACAATATAATTTCACTGAAAAACAAGCAAATCTGCTAGAAGAGGGGAAAAAAATGCAATAACCTCAGGCTCATAAGTGTGCGCATCTTTAAATCAGTGCTTTATTGAATCAACTTTTGATTAAATTTCAGCATTCAGTCTTGTTTGGAAGGAATCTATCAGCATCTCATATCTTGAGTTGGAAATAATTCTGACTTGCAAAAGTTCTCCAGATCTGTCAGATTCTGAGGACATCTCTTATCTGCAGCCCTCTTCAGGTGACCCCCAAGAGATTACTGCTAAATTTGATTTGGGACTCTCACTGGGCCATTTCAAATCTTTTATTTTCCTCTCATCAACTGGTACTATTGTAAAGTTAGATCAAGTCATTCTACTGTTGATTTAGATGTACACTTGGACTTTCTGTGATGCTACAAAAGAAAAACCTCTCTACACCTTTAGTTTTCTAGCAGAAAGCTAAAGGTTTTCGGTCAAAGCTGATATTGGATACTGGAATATTATAGTCATTCTTAGAGGGGTCCAAGGTATTCACAGATTTTAGCTCTTCACTGTGGTCTCTCTAACCCCCAAAGGTTCACTGTGGTTAACATGCAGCAACATGAAGACCCACTCCATGATACAGCCTTTACCATGTTTCACAGAGAAAAATTTGGGTTGCACATTTTGAATGAAAAGTGCAATTTAAACAGATTGATTGGTTGATTTCTGCTACTTGTACAAAATCCATCCAGACTCTTCATAATGATTTTATTACTATTTCCAGGTTGATCAAAATCAGCATTTTCTTCTGTGCCATTAAAAAATGGTCCTCTTCCTTAGTTTTATGATATACACTTATTTTTTCCATTAAAAGAACAATTAATTCCAGACATTTGCGTTTCCTTTGCAGCTTTATTTATAAAGATTATTCTCCTTAATTAATAGATTCATGAGTATGATCAATGGCCAAGAAAGAGATCATGCTAAAGAATGAAATAAGTGGAGAATCTTAGTGAAATTTAATTAAAATTAACAATAAAAATGTGATTATTGTTAACAGCCATATCTTGTAAAAAACAAAAACAAAAAAAAAAAAAACTGTTTTTGTTGGTTCATCAGTTTCATCTCTGCTTATGCATTCAAGAGGAGTATTTAGTCAAATACAGCAGTACCACAAATAACTGGTTATTTGAAAGAAAAAAAAAGGATTTGTCTTAGAAGTGTTATTTTTGATTGCTTGACCCTTCTTTTCTTGTTTATACATTTCAGAGTCCTTCAAATAATAAGTAACCAGTGTTTGGAGCTAAAAATAAATCACTATTTTGTTCCTTCAGAAGCTTGAAACATCAGTTTATATTATATAATCATTCCCATGAGAAAGACTCACCTTGTGCTTTGTCATTGCTCCTACAATGAGTGGGCAGACCATGCCTGACAGGGTTCCCACACCATTCGAAATGCCCATGAGGATGCTGGCATAGCGAGGAGCGATGTCAAGATGGTTCACATTAAACCCTGCAGCAAAGACAGAAACAATTTTGAGCTTTGTGGGTTTAAATACATATGAGAAATAATCTGGAAAATAACCAGTTCTTTAAAGACTTACCTGATATTGCAAATCCACTGAAGCCCACTGCCAGTACCAGGAAGGAGATGGCCACCCCTTTACTATGAGAGTATCCAACTACTAATAGGAGAGTTGCCTCCATTCCAAACCCTGAAAGAAACAGGCCAAACGTTCACTGAGTGGAAAGATTCAGACATTAAAATAAAGAGGTAGGAGTCAGGATGAAGCCTTACCTCCACAGTTCATGATTTTACGGACATTAGTGGTGGACATGATGTTGTGGGTTCGCAGGTAGTCCGCTAACTGGCCTCCTAAAGGCACAATGATGGTCATGACCAGGTGAGGGAGAGCTGACAGCGCTCCAACCTGAAAACACATCAAACAATTCTCTGAGGCAGCTATGACAGCCAGAAAAACATCACAACTATGTCAGAACAAATGTGTTTCTGCATTTCAATCTCTGACTCCTGGATGTGATAGTTCACCACAGTAATGGTAGACTCTCATTGTGATCCTGAATTACACCTGACAATGTAACTTGAGTTATGATTTTCACTCCCCATGAAGGGCAAAGATCAGGATGGCTTGAGATTACGTGGACTCTGCTGTCTGGATTGTATGCTTTTTTTCATCAAGTAATGAAACAAAGCACAAAAATGCAACCATGTTTAAGAGCAAGTCATTGGAAAACAGCCAATTTGAATGTTTTTTTTTTTTTTGTTGTTGTTGTTGCTGTTTGCTTTCAAGATGAGCCACATCTTCTAAAACTGAAATACCCTGAGGTGGGCAAATACTTCAAGTGTCCATTTGCAAAATTAGACTAGAATAAAGGTAATGCAAATAAAATATAGATTAAAAAATAAAAATGGGTGAATATTTATATCACTGCACATATACAGAATACTTAAAGGTCCATGCATCCTTGCTGATATGCCAGGTTCTCTAAATACTTTAGTGTGACATATACGCTGTATGATACAACTGCAAAACAAACAAATAAGTTAGAAGGAAAAATACAGAAGAAAAAAATAATGAAGTGACAAAAACCTAGTTGACATAAATCTGCACACCCTTAAACTAAAGCTTTTTTGAAGCACCTTTTGATTCGTTTCTAACTGTATGTGTTACTGGATACAAATACACATCTGCCATTAGATGTAAAGATCCTAAATATGTTAAATAAAGTCCAGCTGTTGCAGAAAGACGTTCCACACACCAACTTATTTTCATCCTTTAGATAAACTTATAGTTTATAGAGGGTTTACAATGGATCAAAATGATCTTACAGTAAAAATCAAGCAGAAGAAGGCTCTAAAAATGCACAGCATTCACACACAGACAGACAGATGAGGGATACAGACAGACATGAAAAAAGGCTGAATGCAAAGTGTTAGAGTATAGGTGTGCATAATATGCAGTTCAGTTTCTGGAAGTTTTCTGTTTTCCCCTCAAACAGGTTTGTTTGTGTTTTAGTTGAACTGTACAGGACACATGCAGCAGTAAGCAGCATATGTGGCATTATAACAGGGGTGTTTATACTTTTTATATTCACCATATATTTACTGACTGGGGACTGCCCAAAAAAACTATATTAACCTCCCACATATTTAAGCTGATCTGAATAAGTACTTATTAAAAAAAACCCAAAAAAACCCACAAACCATCTAAAACAGTATTCAACGGCACAATTAGATGCAAGCGGAGTTATTAAAGGAGAATATTGAGAATTGGGCCTGTACTGCACTAGGTTTGTACTTAAAATCTATATCTTACTAAAAGTTTGTGAAAGTCATACGATATGGTGTTTTCATGTTGACTCTGATATACATATTTGATCCACAGCAAGAATATTTGCAGGGAATTTTTAGGTTAGACACAAACACTAATTATCAAAGCACATCCTCCTTCATTTACAGATGTATTTCTGATTGTCTGATAAATATAATAAAAGAGACATCCATCTAGTTCTGCTGAAATTGATAAAGACTGCTGGAGGATGTATATGCCAATAAAGTTATTATAACCTCTGTGAAGCATTCTTTCAACTGAGTGTTTGAGTGTCTTTGTTTAGAAGCTGAACTGACTATCATCAGCAACAGCATTTGTACAAAAATGCTCGTTAGCATCTCTTTATTGTAACACTGTCACAATTAATAGCTAGCAAAAGGTATTTTGTCAATATTTTCAATGATGGAAACCCTGACTGTGTAAGGATTTA
This sequence comes from Anableps anableps, assembly GCA_014839685.1. Classification (NCBI taxonomy): domain Eukaryota; kingdom Metazoa; phylum Chordata; class Actinopteri; order Cyprinodontiformes; family Anablepidae; genus Anableps; species Anableps anableps. The sequence goes on along the minus strand of CM026073.1, from coordinate 31,103,618 downwards.
TAACTCTAACCATGGAGAGCCAACTAATAAAGTGAGGAATTTTGCATGGGAAAAAAAGTCAGATGAGAAAGGATTGTGGGGATTGCAGTACGCATTGCATGTGAGTCTCCATTTTGGCTTTATCCTTGTTTAATAAAGAATGCGTAATCTCCTGTGTTTATGCACACTCCAGTCAAAATTTAAATAATCATAGAACCTAGTACAGACCAAATCATATTTATTATGTCCTTATACAGTATGTGAAACCCAAATGTAGCTTTTTTACATTATACTGTCTCATGAACGTGCTTCAGCTGTTCACATCCATGCAGTAAGGAGGTAGTTCGTCTTCCTGAGTGACAACTCTTTATAAATATATAACAACCAGTGACAAAAAAAACTAGTATTAAATTTGAAATAATTACTTTTTTGAATCACACTGCACACTAATAAGGCTCCTAATGATACTTGGGGGCTAGGACACCACTCTGCATGTACTCATCATTTCCTCAACACAATTATTACTTTTTAAATGAGTTTCCAGCAATATCAAACACATCAGCCACCAACTGTACACATATGGATCTAATGAGCCTCAGTGTTGTTTGGCAAGCTAAACCATAGACTAAAATTCAGTATGAATATGCACATGAGTAAAGGATGTAGTCAATGTACATTTTTTTGAGCCTTTATTGAGATTCTGCATTGGTTTTCACTTCAAAGGAATGGTTACACATTCTGTCATGTGATGGAGTCTGTTCTGTCCGCTCACGGTCCAGCCGGTTGAGGCAGATGGCCTGAGCTTCCTGAGTCTAATTCTGCTGGTGGTCTCATTTTATATGGCAGATTTTCCTCTCTTCACTAAGCATCCATCTCAGTTCTGTTCAGAACTGAATACAAAACTAGAATGAGCCTTCAGTTTTGTTCATTGATCTTTTATACTAGTATAGGATTTAATATGAATTAAATTTTTAGATAAATATGATCAACTCTTTTTTTTGTCTCAGGATGGAATTTTGTGTAATTTGTCAAAATATAAGTAGAGTTGTAGGAGAATGAAAACAGCTCATCCACAATTTATAAGTAATATATAAGCTATCTCATATTGCAATGTTGCATATGATTTTTTTGGCTCCATTGCCATTTAATTTTTTTCATATCAATATTTGTCAGATATTTTTCAAAAGTAGTTTAGAGAGATATGAGGGCAGTCATTATAGGTAAATTCCTAATTTGACTTTACACACACCTCATTTTGAGGTATACCTCTCCAAATAAATTCATGTTTATGATTTTGTCTGGAAGAACGTACTTTTTTTCTGGGATAATTATATAAAAGGGACTTGTTTACCTTGCTGATCTCAAAACCAAAAACTTCTTCGAAATATGCAGGCTGGCTGATGAGCAGCAGGTAAAAAGTCCAGCTCCTGCAAAAATTGGCCACAATGATTGCATAGACAGGCATGGAGGAGAAGAACTTCCTCCAGGGGGTCTTAAATTTCTGCAGAATAAGAACAAACATACATTCAGGTGGAAATGACCCACACAGAGATAGTGGTTCCAAAGGAAGCATGGACTGGGTCAGAACTTACTTCTGTAGCACCCATGAGCTGGGCACTTTCACCGATGCTCTCCTCAATGTAACGACGCTCCTCTTCGGTGATGGTCGGGTGCTCTGCAGGGCTCTCGTATGACACCAGAATCCAAAACATGTACCAAAATATTCCAAAGGATCCTAACCAGGACACAAGAAGTTTATATAATTGCACACACAGAAAAAAAGAGATTTTGCAAAACAAAGTTTGATGACATAGTCTGATTCTGTCAGGCATTGTAAGTCAAGAAATTTTAAACCCATATATTTTCGCCTCTTCATTGGTTATAAGCAACAGCAGTATGAAATTACAGCAGCAGAACAAAAAGATGTGAGGTGTACTGATTCAGCAACACAATTTGAGAAGATTTATGTTTTTTGCCCCTGATGTTGCGAAGCCTTAGTAAAAGTTTGCAGTAAGTGATACTCACCGTACACGTAGAAGACTGAGGACCATCCTGTGTACTGCACCAGGATCCCAGCCAAAGGCATGGCTACCACTGCACCAGCGTACGATCCTGAACAAGACACATTGTCATGAATAAGCAGAATTTAACCCTGCTAGCGCTGTGTTGTCCATCTGTATTGGTTGTACACACAACATTTTGTAATTCTAAACCTACATTTTGATCTCTGGGATAATGTGCTGATTAATTTTGTGCAACACCAAAGATCCAGACTTAGTTTCAAACAAAAGAGAAACAGTCAATGTTATTGTTTTGTACCGCAAAAGGAGAGAGTTGCCAGACGGCTTCTTTCCAATGGTGGAGCCCATTTACTCCATATCCCATGGCAGGCTGGATAAGTCACTCCCTGCAAAGTGACAAAACAGAAGTTGGACAATTTCTTTCATGTTTTTTTATGTGTCAGCTACAGTGCATAGCACTGTATTCATAATGTATTCAAAATACTCATACCTCTTGAATCGTTCCACATTTTGTCAAGTTTCAACTGAAGCTTCAGTGGATTTTATTAGGATTTTGTGTTAACTGGGATTTAGTAGGGATGTAGTGCATGGTTGTTAAATGGAAGGAAAATGATATAAACTTCTCGACATATTTTTCAAATATAAATATTAAAAGCAAAGAGTGCATATGGATTTAGATCCCTCTTGAGTCAATACTTTGAAGAACCCCTTTTACTGAAAATATAGCTGCAGGTCTTTTGAGGCACACGCTTTGTACATCTGAAGACTGACTGACTGCTGTTGTGCCGACATGGCTTATGGTAAACTGCAAACTTCTTATGGCTTTCTGACAGCAAGATATTTCATCTTTCTGCTCTCCCATATAGGTCAGATTTGTGAAGAACATGACTAAAAGTGTTCCTAACAACAAATTCTCCCACCTGAGCTGTTGATCTGTGCAGCTCCTCCAGAGCAGCCTTTTTGCTACTTCCTTGACTAATACTCTGCTTGCATTTGAGCTTAGGTGGATGGCCAGGTCTGGATATATTTGCAGTTGTATCGTACTATTTATGCTTTCCAATAACAATTGAACAGCGTTCTGTGAGATGTTCAAAACATGGGATATTGTTTTGTAAGTTAACTGTGCTTTTAACTTCTTTACAACTTTATTCCTGAGCTGTCTGCTGGTGTCCGAGGTCTTCATTAAGCTGTTCATTTATGTTCTCTAACAAACTTCCGAGGTCTTCACAGGAAAGCTATATTTATACTGAGATTAAGTTTCACACAGGTAGCCTTTACTTACTATTTAGCTGACCTATGGAGGCAATCGATTGTATTATTTTTGTTTAAGGGTATCAGAGTAATGGAACTTGTATATCACAACATGTTGTGCTCCTTTGTGTTATCACATAAAATCAAAACAAAATACACTAAGCTTTGTGGTTTTAACGTGACAAAAGGTTAAAAAGTTCAAGTGGTATGGATATTTTACCAAGGCACTGTAACTAAACTGTTTATGGGCATGTTTTTCAATTATTCCCTGAATGACACTGTCTCTTTCTATTTTTTGAAAGCCTCACAAAGTAAGCTGAAGTTAATAACAAATACTGACATGCATTTGAGCCGACTTTTCTAATAAGTACTAATAGTCCAGCACAAATTCAAGTCAACTCCCCATTTCATGAAAAAATAAATAAATAAACTGAATTGTTCCCATTAAATCTTCATTAAACACTAAGTGGCATACAATCAACTATTGATTGATACAAATTGCTAGGGATTGCAGTGGGAGACAGTCTGAAATGCTAATGCTTAATTTGTCGTAATAAGTTGTGGCGTTGAACACCGCCAGTTCGCTCTCCCTCAATGGTCATGAGCTGCTATTGAAATGACAGTGTGCAGCGCAACACAATGACAAAAGAGGCTGACCTTCAATCTGATAATAGCATATCTCTCTCTCCTCAAATGAAGCCCCTTCCTGAGCTGAGGGAGGCGGCTGCATCAAGTGGTTTTTATGTTGTCTCTTTTGTTCTGCATGTGTCCAGCTGTTTCAGCATGGAAAAACCATTACACACGAGCCCTGCTATTCACAGTTTCAATGCTGTTTGTTGATCAATCTGTGTACAGTAGAATGAATGGAGCTCCATCATAATAGGACCCATTTTACAGTCAAATTCAAACAGAAAGCAGAAGGTTTCAGTGTGTGTGTGGAGGATTTGTGTACAATGTGGCTAAACACAGAATGTTAGGACAGTTTTACCGTGGGGTCAGACAAAGCTCTCATCCTGATAATGATTCAACAATTCAAAAAGCTTTAAAGGTCAAAAAGAGATGTACAAACTGTGCATCAATACCTCCACCAAGCCTTGCAGTATCCTTAAACAAATTACGCATCCATAGTGCGTACGGGCTGCAGAGGGAATGAACATGTTCAGGATGGATGTCAGTACAATAGCAGCACCGAAAACCCTGGACAAAAACAGCAAAACCGGTTAAAAAACAAAAATAAAACCATCATACTATCTGAACACATATCAGTTCAACAACAGTGCATTAAAAGCAACGATATGTTCTATTCTGTTGCCACCACACTAAAATTATAAACACTCATAGACAAACTTGTCCTAACGAGATAACACACACACCAGAGGGTTATTCAGTTTCCAAGGAGGATGTGTTTGCAACAGAAGGCATCAGTGTGCTCAGATGGCTTGCTAAGATCTCTAAACATTTGAATTTTGTTTCAATCATGAAGTCATTCAGAATCAAATGAACTAATAAAGACTCCATCCTCTCCTAAGATTTTCATTTAATCTATTCAGTTAATTGCATTTAATTGTAAACCTACAAGCCAGCATTCTGAGCTCTTCCTCATACATGTTTTCACTATTTTCTCATCGTTTAGTCATAGAGCTCTGTTGCAGATTTGTTCGGTTCCTTCAGCTAATAGCTGACTACCTGGTCGTCAGTGAAATAATAATGTGAACACCACAGACATTGAAATTGTACTACAATCATTACCTAGAAACCGATTTCACACAAGGCTTTGGCTGGTGCGGTTGCCATGCATCCCAACATAAAGGATTAGACACGGTCATCCCATGGGAGCTCATTAACATGAGGAGGCACGCCTGGCGGGCATGAACCAAATCCCCAGTTCATCTGCTGGTTTGCTCCAAGCCCAACATTCATATCAATGAGGACCATCACATCTTTGTTTTCAGTACACTATAAAATGGGTTATTAAAATGCTATCCATCAAAATCTTTACATTTTGAGATGCTAAATATAATGTTCCATCATGGTTAAACTCTTAACAACTTTAATAATTTGGTAACAATTCCAACACAAATTTATTGAGAAGATCTAAGTGAAGTTGTTGCTTCAGTCAACCTTTATTCCTGTTTGTTGTTTAACAGAGAACAGCAGGGCTAATACAATTTGTATTATAACTGAATACATCAACTTAATAAAGATTAAGAACTGCCATAATACTCGTGGCTTGGAACATTTCTGAGTTAGAGCAAGTTAGACACGTCTATTTTTTAATTTTGCATATATTCTACTCAGATTTATTAAGTAAAATCTCCCCTCAAAAATGAATGCAACTACCAATTGCATTGGTTAAATGCAAACAGTTTGTTTTCAGTACACAATTCAAATTAGGTTGCAAATTGTAAGAAACTGAAGCCTGATGGTAGAAATCATGCGTGCGTTTACCTGTTTGCAGCCAGTCTGGAGGAAATATAGCCTCCTGGAATCTGAGTTATTATGTAGCCCCAGAAGAAAGAGCCATGGATCATTCCCACAGTCTCTGGGTCCCAGTTGAATTGTGCTTTCTTAAAAAGAAAAAGAAAAAGAAGAAGACAAAGATACCGTCAAAATTCGTTTTGTACATTTTTATTTTATTTTTTATTGTAGAAGTATGAAAAAAACAAACCCTAATAGTTAGAAATGTTTTATTGGTTTTATTTGTGAGAGGGGAAAAAAAATTGGTAAAACGGAATGAAAACATTAAACGTCAAAACAAACATTTGCAGATATAAGAAATAGCTGTAACCACAATTAATCTAAATAAATCCATAAAATAAAACAAACGGTCGACAGGCTTTGGCCCCGCCATCACCTATCAGACAAGAAAGGGGGCTCCCTGATGTGGAGGAGGGCGGAGTTTGTGCGGGCACCTCTTTGATGATGATCTTGCCGTTCTGATGGATCGTGCTGTTGTTCACCATGCTGACGATAGCCACACCCAAGTTACAGCGGATACCGAAGGAGATGCAGAAGCCGAGCCCGCTCAGCATGGCGATGATGTATCTGCGCGGAAGCCCGAAGCAGGTGCAGTCACACAGGGGAGCTTTGCGCTCCTGGTCCTCCCTGGGTCTCCCATCCTCCGTCAGCTCGATGGCCTCACCTGTTTGCTGCCTCTTCTCGAGCCTCCTGCACCACAAGGCGATTATATAACAGCATGAAGTCGGGTTTTTTTGTTTTTTTTTTTTTAGGTTACACATGCTTTAATGCATGCAGGCGTTAAATCAAGCACAGGATAAAGGCGGGATTATTATTATTATTACAAAAGAATCAGGATTTGGTTTTTAAAAACCTTTTTTGTTGACTTATTGAGGAAAAAGGTAAAGGAAGACCTTGTATTTCAAGGATGCCTTACATCTATCTTTAACGCTTTATAAGGGCCCAGTTATCGTTTTTCTCTCAAAAAAATATGCATTTCCCTCTGAGACTGTTTTCATAAAATCAAAATATTATTTTCGTTTTCTTGCTGTAAGAAAAAAAACAACAACCTTCATACCGCATTGCAGCAGCATCATCAACATCACCTTCGGTTGGAGATTATTCCAAACCTTTTTGATTTTTAATAACTACCTTGTATTTTTCTAATTAGCCTATGCTTTTACACATCCTCAATTTCTTCACAGAAAATCTGAGGTTTAATTTCTTAAGACCCGGTTAAATGCGAAGGCCTCATTCGGTAAAATGGGCCTTTTTCTCAGTTATGAGTCACGTTTCTGCGCTGCGGCTTTAAATTCAACAACTGGATCCCAATTTAGACATGAAATACGAAGGAATGAGACCCGCGCTGGGACAAAATGTTACATTAAAACTGTAAAATAAAACAAATCAGTCCAGGGAAAACTGCTCTTTTGGTTTTTATTTTAAAATACAATATAATTTCGATCCGTTTTTAAAAAAAAAAAGTAATCTATATAAATATGTAAGGCTCTAAAACAAACTGTTCTCCCCGCTTCCCCAAGGAACATATAGATGTCTTTATGACTGGGTGAAGTTCATCGATCTGAAATTATTACAGATGGATCCGTGGGTATTACAGATATCTCCAGGACCTTGTGTCACGACTCGTTCTCTTTCATTAATTATTAAAAAAAACACCCCCAGCTGCTGGTGGAGGGGGACCATCCTCCTGGGAAATAATCTGATCCTTAAATATTCGGACCACACGACTCTGCTGTCACTATATTCCACGCGTAAGAAGATTTAAAAACGATAAGGACTTATGTGGGCATCATTTTTTGGAGGGTTTTTTTTTGTTTTTGTTTTTTTTTTTTCTTTAAAGGCAATAATAAATAATGTGAAATAAAATGTAATCACTTCTTTCCCTTACCTGTACAGTTTCCCCAGGGCCTTTCCTGCGATCTGTTTAACCCCCTCTTTGATGGGGAATGCTTTCTCCTTTCCTGGCTCCATTTCCAAGTTGTCTTTTCAAAATTAAATCCTAAGATACTATAATAAAAGGGAGTGCAGCATAAAAGAACATATTGTTAAGATGTTATTCCAAATATTGCGCTTCTTTCTTCGTGTAGAAAACGCCTCGATGTCCTGAAAAGAGGAGCTCAAGGGGGGGTGGAGGGGATGGAGAAACAGGAGGAACAACGCTCAGCCAGAAAGAGAGGGATTCACAGTCACCAAACAACAGTCAGATAAGTCCGCTTGTGCCTTGCGTGATTTTAATCCGTGAGGTGCCATTTTTAAAAGTCTTCTCGGCGATTAGAGAGCAGTAACGCAGAAAAAGCAAGATTATTATTTCAGATGTGATGAGGGGAGGATTTCCGCTCCTATCTGAGGTGAGGATCTCCGGTGTGGCAGCAGCCGGAGGAGCTCTCGGCATCACGAAGGAGCACGAAGCGCGTCTACCTGTCAGCAGCTCCTCCCTCCGCTCCCAGGCGCCGCGCCGCTCCTCTCCTCTAATTCAATTATACAAATTCAAAACCTGTCAGCGGGAACAAGCGGCGGCTGATCGACCGCTGTCCTTAATTCGTGTCTAACTGAGCTGGAAGTGATTTTAGGAGGATGAACACTAAATTAGTCCACTTGCAACAAGCCAACACTGAAACGTTTGACCTGCGTGGAGCCATACAGTTCATTCTGTAAACCTTAGAACAGAAAGTGGCCTAAATAAATTGGTCGATTATTATAGTAAAACAGCTTATTGCCAAGGCTTCTTATACCATTGGAGCACCTATTTCCGGTTATATGTTGTAAGGAGGGGAGTATTGGACCTAGGAAAAACTTGCCTTTCTGCCAATGCCAAACATCTTTTGGTGGAGGCAATATGATGGTTTGGGCAGCATCTCCCTCCATGGAAAAAAATGCATAGAGATATGAGAGTCTGCAACCAGTGGAAGTCTCGAATTTCCCCTCTTACTCAACTCTGTCCTCCAGGAAGACTTGGCTCCGGAGTACAGCATCAAAGATTTGGGAGTGAAAAGGATTTATGGGTCTGCCTGGAGTCCTGAGCTAAACCTCACTAAACACTTGTGGAATCAGCTGTTCGTGACAGAATGACCCACACAACCACACTGTCTGACTTGGAACGAATGCTGGTTGAGGAATGGGGCGCCATCCCACAGCACTGTGTGATCAAGCAGATGATAAAAGAGGCTGCAGCAGGCTGCTGTGACTGTGTAGAGTGCTTACTACCGAGGCCCATGTTTGATACATGAACAAATGTTTGGATATCCAAGATGTCCTGTTTCTTCAGATTTAAACCATTCAATCCAACAAAAGAAGATTTGGAAACTTATCTTGGGTGAAACAACTGACTCTGCTACACAACCAGAAGAGCCTCTCTAACCCCCAAGGGAATCAAACAGGCTTTATGATGGTGTAAGATTTATTGTTTTGATTGATCAAATAAACAAACATCCAACCAAACACGTGACCTCACTTTTTGTGCTAAATACATATAAATATATTTGCTGATTTGGTTTAAAATCATTGTTTAACAAATGAGACATACAGAAATTAATTAATATTACAGTTGACTGTGGCACCAAACTGGGGTCTGAAGTCCTCATTTTGTAATATCCACGAGTCAGGAAATGCATGGGCCCCGGAGCAGAAGCCCATCCACCACCAACTATCACAGCACCAATCTGTATTAAAAATGCTCAGATTTGAATGTTTAACACTGCAAAAATTGGTTTACTAATAAGGCAACAATTACAATGACCAAATCAAAGAGTGATTGACACAAATAGAAGTGCTTGATGTTATTTCTCAGACTTAGTCATTGGGTCTGGCAGGAAAGCACACACTCAGAGTAAGGAAGGAGGGGCCAGTTTGTTTGCTTGTGGTTACAAACACACATTTCACAATTTCTCAAAATTGTCTTTGACTAATTTTCAGCTACAGTGTGTAAGAAATGTGACACATGATCAGACACACCCAGCAGTATTGGTGAATTCTTAAAAAGAAAAATGCGGCTCCCTGCCAAGGGTGTCATCCTTTCAGGGGACAACACAAGGACTCCAGAAGAAAAAGTTATTTCCACTATGTCCTAAACCAAACTGGTATTATTCAGTTAATGTGTCAATCAATTTGGAATCCCCCCCCATATCCAGTGCAACAAATTAGCTATGCACCTCAACTGGCTAATGGCGTTGATGTTGGCATCTAATTTGAAGGACTGTTTCACCATTTTTTAAAGAAAAGTGAACAGCATCTGACCATCTCTCTGTCAATATACAAAATACTTGGACTCGTAGAATATGAATTGGATTGTTCTACACTGAACAAATTCTTAAAACAATTTAAGACTGATGAAACCTTTATTCTGTTTTTGAAAATAGAAATATGTATATTAACAAAAACATCAATGAGCCAATGATGTACTGCAGTCAAATTTCATATTCAGGCAAAAGGAATTACATTATTCAAAGTAAAGTTGTGGCTCCGTTTATTCCTCCGTTTCAGAAAGCAGCAAACAAAAAACCATTCTCTGTTGCTTTCTGGTGCTTCTCCAGCTAGAAAGCATAGGTCCACCCCACCACATGCTTGCCCTACACCTGTTCCTTTACTTTTAAAAATGGCATCTATGGTTCTTCTTGACTTGCTTACAAAAGCAAAACAGCAAAAACAAAACAAAAAGATTATCAACCTACAAATGAACACTGTAAATCAATCAAAACATAAAGTAATCCTAGAAGATTTTTAACAAATCTAAAGTGGTAAAACATGAAAGAATAAATAGCTCCAGCAACTAAAATTATTAAACAGTAGTGGAAGTACACTATAACGTATCCCAGCATAACTAACAAACTGTCACTGCCATTAAATACCACAGGTAATTCAGCAAAGTGACATTTGGTATCAGAATACACAAGAGAGGAAATCTGTTTCGGTGACTTCAGCAAACTGACCAGCCGCTACCTACGCTAGAGGAACATGTAGACATCTTTATGGTTGCAAGTTTACTGTTATGAAGTTCATCAATCTGAAATTACTACAGACGGATCCGTGGGTATTATAGATATCTCCAGGACCTTGTGTCACAACACATTGTGTTTCATTAATTATTAAAAACATCCCCAGCTGCTGGTGGAAGTCGATCATCCTCCTGGGAAGTAATCTGATCCTTAAATATTTGAGCGATCCATCCCATGCAGAAGATTTACGAACAAGAAGGACTTATGGAGGCATAATTTTTTGGAGAGACAATAAGAAATAATGAGAAATAAAATGAAATCTCTTCTTTCTCTTACCTGTACAGTTTCCCCAGGGCCTTTCCTGTGATCTGTTTAGCCCCCTCTTTGATGGGGAATGCCTTTTCCTTCCCCGGCTGTTTAACACAACTTAAGGTTTATGAAACCTTTATTCTGTTTGTGAAAACAGAAATATAAAACATCAAAGAGCCACTGACGCACTGCGGAAATATTTCATTGTGCAGGCATAAAGAAGTACACGGTTGATCCTCCGTTTCAACAAGTAGCAAACAAAGAGCCATTCTCTGTGGCTTTCTGGTGCTTCTCCTGGTCCGGAAGAAAACAAAAAACATTTAGTTTTACTTTGCATGTTTCACATAGTACACTTTTCAGTTTATTCACCTTGTAAGTTAATTTATAAGCTGATACATATTTATGTAATACATATAAAATTGCTTAAATGTACTATTTCAGAAATGAAGGATTGAGTTTAGTTATTGCCTTATTATTAATAAACAAATACTGTGTAAAAATCCAGTGCCTCTTGGTGGCCCTCTGCTGGGGCTTAGTTTGCTTGTGCCTCAGGCTGGCTCTGCCCAAGAAGCACCCTCAGAGAAATGAGATTATATATCGAGAAGGAGGAGCACACAGAGACCATTATGTGTGTTTTGGAAGAAGAGGTTGGAATCAGATCAAAATAATTTATAACTAGTTTTCTGCAATTAATGATTCATGCAATTTAATATTACACATGACTTATAATATAAATCAAGCAACTACTAGCTGATTAAAAGTTTAGTTATCCATTACCCCATTGTCCATAAATACATAACTCTGTAATCTCTCACAGTCGGCCTGGATCGGAGTTCTCCCTGTCTTTTGTTATATTGACCTCTGCGTGCCAACCCAAACAGCCCTGCCAGCATTTTGAGGTGTAAAAACACACCCCAAAGTGTTAATCAACACTGAATAGTTATGTTTTTTCTATCTGGCCATCTGTTCTGAGGGTCTGTAGCTGTGGCTCCTACACCCTGAGTGGGTTCACGGCTGCTGAGGGTACAAAGATCTCCATGAATAAGTTGAAAAAAATGTGTACATTAATTGCTAAAAGCACATTTTGTTGTGCCTGCAACAGGAGATAAAACCGTTTACCTAAATAAGTTATATATCTGTTTGTATTGTCATTATATCAAGTCAAAAAAAGTCAAGAATTTCTACAACACAGGTCTTAATTTATTTGGTAGATTTATTTTTGCTGTCTGGTTTAATTGGATACAGAACACTCATAAAAACTGAAAAACACAAATGAATAAAAAGATGAACATTTAACATTTCAAAATACAGTAAAGTTTATTTTTGCCTGATCAAAAACATATTCTGACTAAAATAGCAGAAAACATGAAAAAAAAATCAGGTAGAAAAATAAAATCAGGAAAAAGGGATGAGATGTTTTAAGGCATAGTGGGTACTAGTCAGCTGAGCACAGGGCATAGATAAGGCAAACTGGAAGAGTGAGGTGAACTTACATAACACCTTCAACAGACAGAGATATCTAATAAGTCAGCTACTTTACATATGATTCAAGTCCTTCAAAACACAGAGATAAATTTTCTGCATATTTTTATTTAGACAACAAATGACATGAAATGTCCTTCATATAGTTTCTAAAGCAAAGCTGCATCCATAAATAAAAACAAACAAACAAAAAAAACATTAAAGTTTGATCAAACTGAAAGGTAAATATCTCACGTTATTGATTCCAAAAACACTGATCATAGAGGCATAGTGTCATGATAATGATAAGTTATACATGTTCATGTCTTGGTAGTTGCATTACTTTAAGTGCTTTGTGCAAAATAAAAGGAAAGTGTGTCTTTTATTGTGAGGAAAGCTGAAACACAGGGACGGCTGCAGGCGCTGGCTGATGGGCTTTGTGTAACGAAGCAAACACAGGTGAAAAACATAAGAAAAAAAAAGGAAAGCACTCTTGTCCTTTCATCACTGTGTACACATTCAGCATGCAACAGCTGCTGCTCCCACGGCTCAACAGCTGACCACTGCAGGATCAAATCTGTCCTTAGTCACAGTCAAACAGCAGCACTGATTTCCCTTCAGGACAAAAAGCTACTTCACATCTCAGGTTTTGGCCTGGGGAAAATAATGAGGTGAAATTAAGAATAACGATAGATATAAGCCTGATGAATTTAACAAGATTCGCTAAAAGGCCGCCTAATCAGCGCAGTGATCTTAAAGCTGATGATTGATCAAAGCTTAGGTATGTTTATGCAACTATGAAAAGAGAAAATTGGGTTAAAAATAATATGATGTGAATACAAAGTACTACAAAAATTCTCACATGGCTTTAAAAAAAATTCCAAAGATAAGCGTGTGATATTTAGGCGACTTTTTGGTGGCACTTTAAATAAATAGCCTTACATTAAAACAATAGTGAGGTGTCTCTTAAAGACACAGTGCAGCTTCTTGTTTGAATCCAGTAAAGTTTGGATAGCTTCAGTTCTACATTAATGACACAAGAAGACATAAATGAGATGTTTAAATTCAAGCATCTCAAATTGTCAGCATGCACAGAGTTTTGGTCTTTAAAACAGGTGAATCAACAGTCAGCAGGTGACTAGAGGAAGGGTGGCTGACAAGTGGGTAAAGTTCCCTGTGGGTTTGCCTTTAAATAACAGGTAATTCAGCAAAGTGACGTTTGGTTTTAGAATACACAAACGTGGAAATCTGTTTTAGCGACTTCGACAGACCGACCAGCCGCTACCTACGCTAGAGGACCTCTGATAGCACCTCGTGTTTGGGTAATGTCGGATAGATCATCGGCGTACAGGTGCACTCCTTGTTGCCTTGTTGGCTGAGCTGCATTTTCAGCTTCTCAACTTCATAGTTGTGAAGATACTCCTGGACTAGGAAGCGCTCCCTCTTTACACGAGCCCTCACATCAGAAGGAACGTCCGGAATCAGCCAGGCCACAAAATACTTGACCAGGAAAACAACATGCTGTGAAGGAAGAACGTGACACTTATTAAACTATGGTACTTTTTGTACATGCACAGGACTATTTACATTTTCTAGATGCCACATTCAAGAAGGAACATTTCTAAGGAAAAAAAAACAGACTGGATATTTTGCAGACTTTGATCTGCTGTCCTTATGCAAAGAAATCCTTAGAATGTTAACATATAGATATTCCTATATAATTTTCATGTGAGTAAAAATTCCAGATTTTTTCAGAGTTCTCACTCCTTTACGACTGTTTTAAAATATAAGATGCAAACATTAACTACATATTTTTTTTGGCAGAGGAAAAGACAAGTTAAAAAGAAACAAAGAAAGGAGATGAGGAAACAAGGCAGACATGAAAAAAGGAAAGAGAAAAAGAAGGAAAACAAAGGAAAAGCAAAAGAAAGAAAGCAAGGAAAGAAGGAACAAAACAAGACAGGAAAAATAGGAAGGAAGGACAGAAGGACACAACAAAGGTGCGATACAAGGACAGAAAGAGAAGGAAGGAAAGAAAGAAGAACACAAAGAAGGAAAGGAGGCAGGACATAATGAATGAAGGGCAAAAGGAAGAGAGGACAGGCTGAAGGAAAAGAGTGATACAGAAGGAAAGAGTGAACAACACAAGTAAGGGAGAACACCAAAAGGAAGTGCAGGAAAGAAGGAAAATTAGGAGGAAGGAAGAAAAAAGGATACCGGGAAGGACAGCAGTAAGAAAACAAAGATGGAAGGGAGGAAGGAAGAGAAGAAGAAAGGTAACAGACAAGTAAGGAAGACCATGGGGAATAAGGACTAAGATGAAGTCAGGAGGGAAGGATGCAGGAGAGTAACAGAAGAAGACCTTTTTTCATACAACTTACACTGCTCAGCACTTTTAATGCAGTGTTTTTTGTTTTTGATTTTGTTTTCTTTACTGTTTGTATTCAATAGGTGTATTATTAGTTTTAAAGGTCAACTTCTAAAAGCCTAACCAGGGAGTGGGCCAACAAATTAGCCTTTGGTTAGAGGGCCCATAGACAGGACAACAGTTTCTTTTAAATGTAGCATTAAATAAATAAATAAATGAAAGAATGGAAGAACAAATGAAAGGAAAGCTAGACAGTTTGATAAGGAATACACTTAAATAATACAAATATTTTTCTTATTTTCTTCTTTTTTACTTATCCAGACCTGGAAAATACTAAAATCAACTTTCATACTTTTTTGGATTTTTCCAGACTGTGAAGGATACCCTGTTGACTTGAACTACTGTGAAAACAGAATATAGAAAAACCATTCATCTGGCATGAAAGTAGAGTGATACAATAGGAAAGTTAATGTAGGACAAAACTACCAATTTCAAAAGTCAACAAGCATGACATTCAGGAATGTATCCCGTGCCAAACATGCATCCCATAAAAAAACACCAAAACCAGTGAGTTAGCCATCTATAAAGCACTTCCTAACTTAACCACCACTAAGACCACAGGATACTTTTTTTTGCATCATGCTCTGCATTATTCACCCAACAATTAAAGTAAATCTGCAACTCTGTGTAATTAAAAAGTATAAATAATGCGTAAAAGATGCCAAATTGGGTAATAAACAGAAGACAGGGTTCCTACATAGTACTTATATCATAATATTAGTTTTTTTCAGATTCTAAATGTTCAGGTTTTATGGCTGATGTTTAGTCTATTCATCAAGTCCATGTATAGATACTGACTGAAGCTAGACATAAAATGTTTGGATGGTTGCATGCTTTTACAAAGTAAGTAAAATATTGCACTCTTCAAAGTAATAAAAATAAAATAACAAAATGCCTCAACGTTAATGTAAAAATATCTGCAAAAAAACAGTATAAAAATTAATAGACTGTGTACAAAGACAGACTAAAGAAAAGAAAATATAATAAAGGAGCTTTTTAAACTATTATTTCTATTAGATTCGACGAAAAATGTTCAAGGATTTTTCAGAAAAAAAACACGCTCATCTTCTAAAAACTTACCGTTTACAATAAGTTACAGAACAACATGTGATTAACACCTTAAGATATGGCAATAATGATGATGAGAGTTATCAGTGGAGGTATTACTACCATTAGCTCTTTTTGACAGTTTTGCATTGCAATTGAGTTTGAACAAGACTGTATGTCTTTGAATACAAATCTGACAAAGGGATGTGATTTTTATTACCAAAAGCTGGGGCACAGCTACTAGACAGTGTTGTGTAAATGTTTTGACTGTGACTGTTACTGTAAAAACAGTTTGAGAAAGCAGAACCTTATGGGAATGTGTCAATATGAGTACACACACACACACACACACACACACACACACACACACACACACACGTCTATAAGGCTAATTTAAAATATCCAGTACTGAACGGTGGAGAAAGTGAGGCCTGTTTTCTTTACCTCCATAATAATGATGAAAGCTAGCTTGGCAGCTAAAATATGCCAAAACTGCATAGTGTGGGAGTACTGCTTCTCGTGCCCAGGAGGGTAGCGATAATCACGATACCTGCAAGGAAAAGCATATAAATCAGACATTAGAACTTTATTCTGCTTAGCATTAATACTTTGCTTAAAATTCAAAAATGAGATTGAAACTATGTTGTTTACTAGCAGTGTTACTAGAACTTATTAAACATATGCTAAATTTGATGGCTTCCCACAGCATCGTGCTTCAAACCCTGTGTTTCATAATAGGGATATTGTGTTTAGGGGATGTGTGATGTTATTTTTCTGTCATACATAACAATTTGTAAACAGACCCATCCAATAGATCAGAATATTATTGAAAACTTCATTTATTTCAATTACTCAGTTCACCAAGAGAAACACATTATGTAAATTAATTATAGAGATTGATATTTTTAAGCCTTTATTTGTCTTAATGACAATTTTTCACTTTCAGCTACTGGAAACACAACATTTAAGATCAGAATATTGCATCAGACCAATAAAAAAAAACATTTTTAAAAACAGAAAGGTAGGCTTAAGGAAAAGTATGTTTAATACTTGCTTAGAGGTTGTTATTTTCAAAAAGGTACTTTTAATCTAACAAATGAGCCTCATTAGAATGCATAATCTAATTCATTGAATATAACTGTACATGCCAAAAAACTTCAAATATGATTTCATCTAACAAAAGCATGTTTGCTGTGTTACTTTATGTGTCTTAGGACTTCTTGCGGCTTTCTTTCAACAACAGCTTTTTTCTTGTCATTCATCAACAAATGTGTAGAGTGAAGTCTTTCCATTTTAGGATGATGGACTGAACAGTTTTACAATCCAGCTCAGCTTTAAACTTCTTTACAACTTTCCCCCTGACCTCTCTGGTGTGTTTCTTGCTCTGCGTGATGCTGTTTGTTCACTAATGTTTTCTAACAAACCCATTAGTGCTTCACATAACTGTAATCACACTAACAATAAATCCCACAAAAGAGGGGGTTTATTTAGGTGCACCAGAGTAAAGAGAGGTGAACACAAACACATGCCATACTTTTCAAATTTTTATCTGTATAAAAAAAGGTTGAAAGCTTTGTATCATTCTCCTTCAACTTGTGTCATATAAAGTAGCACATTAATCACATAATCATATGTATTCAAGAAAGAGACATTTTACTCAGTGAATACTCTGTGCTGATAGACTGTGCTGATAATCCATCTAAACTTTAACTTATATTAAAACCAAACTAATTTATGACACATAATGCCAATATCATAATCTTTGATCCTGTCTGATTAACACAGAGAAAACATGTTCTGTGCTCTATCTAGAGTCTCTGTTTGCCTCTTACCTGCAGGTTGTAACGTTGAACCACATTGGGTTTTCTGCCTCCTCAGGTCTGCTGGAGTCTTGAAACTCAGAGACGTTAAACACAGACAGACTGTTGTTTATGTAACCTTTCATATTCATTTCTCCCTGCGGCTGGTAGGCATACATGTACACCAGCCGAGGCATCATGTCAGAGGTGAAGGCCACGATGAATGCCTAGAAGCAGGAAAACAATTTGCATTAGTTGGTTTTGTAAAAATCAACCCAAAGGGCCTGACAGCAAATTCTGCTATGCGCTCACATTTGTGACAACAGACAGTACAGCCATCCCGTTGAGAATTTCCTCCCAGGCCCCGATGCTGTGTGCCTTGGCTGCCACAGGACGTCTGAACTGAGTGGTGAGCTTCCAGGCGTCCACTCGGATTTCAATTATGTTGTTAAAAAGAGCCAAGAGCGGCGCCAAGGGAAAGGAAGCCACGAAGAGTGTGATGAAACCGAACTGGATCACTGTGAGAGAGAGGAGAAATGCTGGTGAGAGACAGAACAATGAAACAGCACCATCTATAGGATTCATGTTTTTCAACACTTCTATGTTAATTTATCTCCTTAAAATCTGTATCTTTTTAAAATAAGGATAAAATTAGAGATCATCATCACCAGAAATATATTAAACATTTTAATTCATTTTACAGTCATTTGGTCTACAACAACACTGTCTACTTGAGAACCCTACTGTCCATCTGTGCGTGTTGGATTGATTCCTACCCATTTCCAGGTACTCATAGAAGAGTCCCAGCTGACCAAAGCTCTGCAGGTCATGATCCTGCTCCCAGCGACTGTACAGGCTCTCTGGATGGCTCCTTGCCTTCCTGCTACCCCACCAGTTCATCACCCATCTATAAGGACACAAGAGGGCAGCAGAGAGCCTTCAGAAAACTTCTGACAGGGGTAAGGAAGGCAACGTAAACTGAGAAAGAATAATACAAAAATACATAGATGCTCCCTCCAGTTTTTAGAGCATCATATCCATAGCTGCCATTTTTCATCATGGCATTCAGCTCTGTTCTGATGGAATATGAGACTTTTGTGTTGGGTCTGGATTAGAGGTTGACCACAGCATGTGAGAATGAAGGATTGTGTGTCTAATCAGACTGTCAGCAGCACAGGAGCACCACAGGGGACTGTACTCTCGTCATTCCTTTTCACTCTGTACACTTCCGACTTCCAGCACAAGTCAGACTCCTATCATTTACAGAAATGCTCAGATGACTCTGCAGTTGTCAGGTGGATCAGAGATGGACAAGAAGCTGAGTACAGAGAGCTGGTGGACCACTTTGTGGCATGGTGTGGAAACTATCATCTTATCTTGAATGTGAACAAAACAAAGGAGATGATTGTAGATTTCAGGAGAAACAGGGTCAGATCAAACCCTATTTCCATCATGGGAGAAGAAGTGGAGGTGGTTGAAGAATATAAATACCTCGGTGTTCATCTAGACAACAGACTGGACTGCAGACTCAACAGTGAAGCCTTCTACAAGAAAGGACAGAGCATAAATTACTGCTTGAGGAAGCTAAGATCCTTCAAGGTTTCCAGCAAGATGTTGCAGATCTTCTATAAGTCTGTTGTTGAGAGTGCCATCTCCTCTGCCATCATCTGTTGGGGCAGCAGCATCAGAGCCAGGGACCTAAAAAGGCTCAACAACCTGATAAAGAAGGCTGGTTCTGTTCTGGGGACGACTGTGGAACCTCTGGAGTTGATGATGCAAAGAAGGATTTTGCATAAAATCAAGAAAATGCAAACTTCACTTTTATCTGAAAAGAGGCCTTTGGACCACTAAGCAACAGTCCAGTCTCAGATTCAGGAGTGGCAAGACAGGAGGAATGGGGCACTTGTAGCCCATGTGTTGGACTTGTCTGTGCGTAGTAGCTGTTGATGCTCTGACTCGAGGATCAGTCCACTCCTTCTGAAGCTTCTCCAAGTTAGTGAACTGATTTTGCTTGACAATCCCCTCTAGGTTGTGGTTATCCCTGTTGTTGATGTAACTTTTCCTACCACAGTTTTTTCCTCCACTCAACTTTTTATGAATATGCACTACGTAACCAACTGTAATTGTTTTTTCCCAAGAAAAGGGTCATCATTAACCAACAACACAGGATAATCCTTGTTACAATCATTATATTTAGTTAAGTCATGCTACTGTTCGTCTTTTAAGGACTATTAAGTCACATTGTATTTACTCAATATGGAGAGCTACTGCATGTTTCTGTACTTACGGCAGCAGAGCTTCCTGAATGTTGCCCCACACCTGTTTCCCAGTCATCACTATTACCAGCTGTGTTGTTAACTCAATCAGACAGCCGCCAGGGTCACACTGCAAACACACACAGATTGAGAAAGACAAAAAATGGGAGATGAACAGATTTTAACTAAGATACAGACCAATTGTAAATTAGCAGAGCAAATCAAGTGCAGTGTAATGTAAACATTACCTCTTCGTTTCTGAGGTTGCTCCCGAACATGTAAGCATATTTTCCAGGATAGCCCACAAACTTGCCCTTAAAGAATGCCACGTAGAAGCACGAGGAGTAGTAGTTGACAAACTGGAAAAGGAACATCTTCACCGTCAACTTGTTCTCATACTCCAGGTGAGTCTTTGGGATTTCTGTATAGAAACCAAAATATAGGATTTTACATAGATTTTTATACCATGAAATTTGAAGAAGTTATGAAGCTCTGGCCCTCACCCATGTCAGTAATCCAAATAGCCACTTTCTCATACATGAGATTGAGGATCATGATGATGACAAAGTTGATGCAAGAGGCTGTGACGGAGGTGGCCAGCTGGGGTGTGATGTAAGGGCCGACCACCTCCAGGTGATTGGTGGGGCTGTCCTTCATGAAGCTAGCGAAGGCCGCATACACTGCCAAGCGGTACGCTATGACCCCAATGATGCAGGCAATGATCAATGAGATCTTCAGGACAGAAAACACAGTGATAATATGAAAGACAAAAATGAACAGAAACACAGTGAAAACATCACAATCCATCACAAAAAATTGCAAGCACAAATCCATGAAGGAGGAAGGTTATTTTTAATCAACAACACGGATGTTAGGAAGGAGAGTCGTACAATATAGAGTGCACACACGCGCCATAACTAGAGATGTACTGATTAGAATATTGTGGCCATATTCAGATCTCATTTTTTGCAAAGCTCTGACCTGCTGATTCATGTTTGAACCAATTCAGAGTTTCTCTAATATAAGAAGATACAGTACCAGCATTACATATACTTCATTGCCGTTACACGACGTGAGATAATTGATTACTTATTTTAGGAACAGAGCCAACATTGCACTGCATGTGAGAGAAAGGATTTTACTATATAGAATATAGAATAGTAAAATCTAGCTTTTATCGTACGTTCTCTGATCAGGAAAAATATCTAATTTGTAAAGTTTCTAACAGTCCAGTGTATGGTCAGCGCATTTTCTCCACATGTCCTGCCCTGTCCTGGCATTACAGGCACACTCTATAAAGAAGCTGGTCGAGTTCTTTTGTCAGGGCAGGTATGCTTCACAAAAAGGGGATTCTGGGGCACTAGTCTGTTTGTTTAGTCATACCAGTTTAGAAATATGAGGAAATAAGGATAAGAAATTTTGGACCAGTATGCTCGAAACTATTCAGTTTAACCTGTCTAAACAGTAAATATGCCAAAATATTGTTCTGTTTCATTTAGACTGGTTACCAAGCATTACCTGCGATTTGACAAAGTATATTTTCAAGTTTCCTTTTTGTTTTATACATAATCGCCCTGGTGAAACAGCATGAAGGGAAAAACAGCTGAGACAGATAAGAGGAGGAGGGTAGATGGATCTGATCAGAAGATAAAACGCTCACCCACAACAGGACGGTAGCTCCAGACAGACATGAGCGTGCACACTTGCTTGTTACGGGTAAGTAAGGCTCCATTTCCTAAATCAGAAGCAAGCAAAGCATTGGGGTCAGTCATTTGTGTTATATCCTGAAAAGAAAACTCTGAAAGGCCAAGTTCCTTAAGCTGCCTCCAGGTTCACATGTGAGGCAGAACCTTGTTACTCAATCAGAACAATTTTTTGTGCATTTATCTTTGCTTATGTGATTTCTTTATGAGCATATCTGTTCAAGAAACTCATCAGGCAACAGCGAGAGACTAAAGATGGTGGAAGGAAACTCAAGCCTTGGAGTCTTTCCAGAAATAGTTGGTATTTCCTCACACTACACCACAACACCTCTTCCTCACCAAACAGGTAGTCCTACACAATGCGACACCCTTACCCAAAGGATCACAGAAGCCCAGCACAGAAAAAACTTCCCTGCTAGATATGTAGCAGTTTTGTCAAGAACCCCCTCTTGTTCCTGAAGATGTAGTAATAAAACATCACCGTAGTCTTTAACTTTTTTTTTTTTTTTTTTTTTTTTTTTTTTTTTTTTTTTTTTTTACCACTTTGTGTTTGCAACATTTTATGCAATTCATACATACAGGGTTCATCCACAATTTTATGTAAAAATGCTATCCTTTTCAGACTCAAATTTCTCTGGTCTTTTTAAACAGTTTTACAGGATGAAAATAAACGTCATTATGATGGATGGATGGATGGATGGACAGGAAATGAAGATCAAGTCCTGATATAGTTTTTGTAAGTTAATTTTCTTTTTTGTACATTTAATCAGATCTGAAGATATTTAAATCAAATTCCAGATTTTTCCAGGCTGTGTAGGATCCCTGTGAATGGCTTCTGCTGAAAACACCCTGGAAGTCCATTTGAACACCAGTAAGTACCAATAAATTACCAGTAAACACAATAGGTTAGTATTTCATTAGTGCACAAACACCTTAGTGATGGGGTTTTCCTTGCTCTTTGTACACCTGGTTTCATACTCTGGCCGAAGCTGCAGCTGCTGCTGCTCCTCCTCAAAGTCAACCAGATCCCACTCATACTCAAGACGGGCCTGGCGCCTCTTCCAGAACTCCAGAAACAGTGTCACTGGAGGGGCAAATGATCAATTACACAATATAAATCAGGTCAGAATACTTTCTCTGATCACAGAATTAAAAGCTTCAACTTAAAAGGGCTTGTTACAGAATGTCTTATTATCGGTTACAAAGGAACTAAAAGCAAAACCATAAGAAGCTACACAGAGCTTTGTTTTTTGAAGGGAACTATTTTTTAACCAGTAAATAGCAAGTTACTAGACAATCCACTAGGTGGCACACTGAGTTTAAAATCAAAAAATGTTGAGCACAGAAACATTTACATACCCCAAATTCCCATAAATATGGCAAAAAATACAGTCGCCACATTGTCAAATAGGTGTGATTGCTGGAAGAAAAACAGGTTTATGATATAATCAATGAAAACAAACTGATTTATTTACTGATTAGCTATTATTCTTTAAATGGCATGTATTGATGGTAAAAGATGGGTCACTATAGGTCAACAATTCTCACCCACGAGGAGTTGCATGTTGTGTTGAGTTTCCAGTAACTACATTTCTTGTCACAAAGGGGACACATGACAATTTTGCCTCCGATTTCTTCACTGCAGATTTCTTTACTATTTAGGAAAACATAGGAAAACATCTAAATGATTACAGTAGTATCTGAAACACCAGGAACCTGGACGATATTCTCTGTGGAGCTTACCTCCACTCGTTGTCGTCATAGGTGAGGAACCCATAAGTGAAACAAATTGTTCCAACAACTGCAGCAAACAACAGCATCTCAGTGTAGAAACCAAGCCAAGCAAAATAGATGCCAATCTTCTCTCCATAATATTGCCTTTTAAAGATAATAAAAAAGCAGAAGTTATGCCTTCATTCCTGACACCTGATTAGTATTGAGTGACAGGCAGCTGCCACAACTTTTAGGGTTTTACCTAATACGGTTAATGGGCTGCTCCTTGAAAAAGCATAAGAATCTTGCCCAGTGTTTGTAGAGGTCATATCTTTCACTTTCACAGTTGGCATCTTTGGATTTTGTCCAGTATCTGGACTGCAGGCATAAAGAAAACAGTTTATCATTTAGTTTTTTCATTAAAGTCATTGCAGAATGCGTTGCAGCTTCCAACCTAATGTTATTGTTTCGAATTCCAAAGATAACTATGTGTTTTTTTAAGAAAGTACTTCATGTAAACTAAAAGAAACTCACATCATGAAGTGGGAAAGCAGAAGTGTAGGAGCCATTGTTCAATAACCTCTTGATTCCCTTTTTGTCTCCACATTCCTCACTGACATACAAACAGCGGGACAGGATATAGTAGACCTAGAAGGATGGGAGAAAAATGACCGGTGTCTTAAGGGGAAAAAAATGAATTTTTCTTCAAACATAAATTGCAACAAAAAAACCTTCAAAATGTTACTGCACTGTAGCTGATAAAGTTTTAAACATTAAAAGATTTTTAGACTGAAGGTCAGGAATAAGAAAAGGCTGGCCATGCTTACTATCCTGTTCCGAGTGGAGGGAGGGAAGAACGTGTCTTGATTGTCGATGAGGAAGAAGTCAGACTTGCTCTTGCTAAACGGAGCGGTGAAATAATCTGGCTCAGGATTCATGATGCTTTTAGGTAGACGAAAAGGAGTGGAGAGCCAATTCATGGGAATTTCCCGATCGTCCGGTATGTCGCTAACTTTGAATGGAACCTTGATCTTCAGCACGTCTGCATAGGTGGCCAGCACCTCCCACGGTGCGTGGATCTTCACAAAGTACGTCTTACCATCCTCAGACTCCTGATAATGAAAACACAAAAAGTGCAGATTATAATAGGTGTCCATAATAAGTGCACAGTTATTAGCAGCCCTTGTAATCATGTAGTTTGGACTTTTTTTCCCTGAAGGAACAAAAACAAACAAAAAATACACAGGTGCAGACACACACAACAAAATCTAAAATCACACCTGAAAAAAAACCAACAACAAAAAACAAAAACATTAATTTTTTTTATTCATAACATAATATTCAATACATTAAATTATTGAAAAGTTCAGTTATTTCAGTTAATTGGGTACAGTAAGTGAAACACATTATATAGAATAATTACACACAGACATATGTTTTCATGCCTTTCTGTCAGTTATGATGATTTTGCATTAACAGCTAATGAAAAACAGAAACTTGAGATTAGAATATTACATCACTGGTGAACAAACAAGATGTGACACAGAGGCCAATTTTTCATTGTCACTCTTTAAAATGGGAAAGAGAAGAAAACATAAATTTTACTGTAGGTATGGCAGATTTCTCTTCTACAGTTAAAAACGTAAATATTCAACCTTTGCTAAATGCAACTGGGACTTTAACTGGAACTGTGTGTTTTGGTCAGATGAAACTACGTTGTTGTAGCTTTTCTACAACAGCCTAGCTGCTGTGGTAAGAATGTGCAAGAATCGAAGAATGGATATCTGAAAAAGAATATCACTGACACTTTTAAGTACAGTGAAGGATCTGTGATGCTGTGGGCCTCCTAGAACATTTGGGGGAGAAACATGCTGGTGTCCTGAATTCCAGGACATTTTGGATAAAATCTGTTAAAATCTTAATTCTGTCTTAGATTGTCCACATCTTACCGACTTATCTTCTGTTTCCAACTCCAGGCCAGCTTTTTCGAGGTTGGCTTCGTAAATTCTCCGTCTCTCCTTCAGCAGAAGAAATGTAAAATACAAAGAAGAATCTTAATGTTTTGAAAAGCACAGGCAAAATTGAGCACAAATCTTAAATAAAATGCTGATAGGTTATCATGACAAAAAGCCAGAATAAGGTCCATCAGACTGAAAATAGTTACTTTCCATTTAAAAATCTCCTCAACAGCTCAACAAACTTAAGATTGCTTATTTATTCAATGTGAAATATGCATATCTGACAGAACACTGTTCATCGTGTGAAAGAACGAGATGACCATGGAGTCCAGGGATACATAACTGGTACAAAAACAACCCAAGAGTTTTATGAACAAGAGTGGATAAACAAAAACCGCTCATTCAGTAGAGTTAAAGGTAACAGTCAGAGCTGCAGAAACAGGCTTTGAAAATAAGTTAAATCTATAGTATTATTAAAACTACCACATTGCCTTTTGTCTTATAGATAACATTGTCCTAATACAGAAATAAAACCGTCTTGTTAGGGAGGAGATTTAGTGCTATATTATACAACACTTCTGGCTAATCCACAGGAAGTGGCCTCCTGTTGGCCCTTCCTCACTCTGTGGAAAAAATGATCCAGTTCCTGTCACTGCAAGCAGCTACACTGTTGACTCACTGACTGAGAGTGTGGGCAAAGTGTGAGCTGGTGACACACTGCTGTGAAGGCTAACAGCTCCCTATGAAACAGACAGAACCCTTCAGCACTCAGGGGTGACAAAACTACTGCAGCTTCAGGGCCTTGTGGACAAAATGGCCGTTAAAACACTCCAAAATGATATTGCAACTATCACAACATGACAGAAATATGCAGAAAATCAAAGCTTGTCTCGCCTCATCAGTTCTGTGGTATTTAGGACAGGATGCTGGTGCACAACTTCAAGGATATCCTGCATGAAGCGATTTAAACTTTGTGAAAGATTTAACCTTCAAGAGATTTAGTTCTGTCAACTGTGTGCTGTGTGAAGTTAAAACAAGATAAAAACAACAAAAACATGGAGATAACTAGTCACCGTAAATTTAACTTAGTTCTTACCTGTTTTTTTTCACAATCTTTATCGTCAACGTACGAGAGGACGAAATCTATTCTCCTCACCCCATCTTGGAAGAACACAGAGTCTTTGCTGAGCTTCTGTTTGCCAATCTACAACGAGATAACACAAAAATGCACACACTTAAAACAGAAACACAGGTACAGCTGCGGTCTCAAATGTTTGGAACAATGCACCACAGAAGATAAGACAGTAAAACCAACTAAATGATAAAAGTAATTTCACACCAAACACAAACGGCATGCTAACAGAGGGCTTCTGAGATGGATGAGATGCTCCTGCTGTGCCAGCTTTATTTTATTTTAATTTTTGCAGAAAATGATAATAAAATGCTTTTCAGGAAATCTGAGGAAAAATAGCCAGGGAACAAATAAATGAAAGCTTTGTCTTGAAGTTAATATGTGATTTACCCCATAACACCATAAGTTGATGCTTTTCTTCATAAATCCTGGATTTAATATAGACTCAAATTGGTAGTTTTCAACAGTGAGCATAAGCCAATGCTAACCCTGCAGAGGCTAATAGGCCAGGGAACAAAAAACACTGACTGAACGGGAATGCTGTAAGAGAGGACAGGTCTTGCTATCTGTGCTTTTTCAGAAAGCCAGACGTTTAGACAGAAAGCTAAAAATAGTTGTACACATCGTTTCTTCCTCAACCCCTCTGCTGCAGCTACCTACATGAGTGCATACAGTACACAGCACCCATCTGGCACAACCACAGCTACCACATCCCACTCACTCCGGGCTTTTTGCACTGTAATCCTGATGTGAGTTTGTTCAATCTATTGGGCTGATGTTGAAGGAAAGAACGGAGGATAAGGAAGAGCACTTTACCTCCATGGCCTTCTTGCTTTCTGCTTGTAAAGCATCAGTGAAAAAAAACAAAACATAACAGGATGCTTGACTCACAGTGAAAAACTGCCTCTCCCCAGGGAAAAGAGCCCGGCCCTGAAAGAACGGCCTGTCTCCGTCTAACTGCACTGATCTTCGTCCTGCTCATCCAACCAGCCCACCAGCCTCTTTCACGGGACAACCCCTCACTTGCACGGTCATCCAGTAAAGACTGAGCGAACAGAACAAGAGGTGGGGTAGGGAGAGATGCCGAAGAGCAGCTGCCAGCTAGCTAATCAAATAAGCGCTCTGCATCAGGAAAGGCATGAGCAGAGCTTGGGGGTACATAGTGCTAGACTATAAATGGGATTCATCCTTTTTCCTTTTGTTTTTGGCTACATGTTATTCCACACATGAACTATTCTATTGTTGTTCATGTTTTCTTAGGCCCATGCAGTGCTCTCACTTCATAATATACATATAAAAAAACACCTTGTTTTTTCACCATCTGACATGAAATCAAACTAAACTTTTCTTGTTTGATGTCAGTTATTTACGTCATGATCTAATATAATTTTTTATTTCCTTCAAAATTATAAGATTACATGCATGTACTTAGTAATGGCACTGATTGCAAATTTCATCAAAATGCTAAATTTAGAACTGCGCATGTGCCGCGGCCATTTTAGTTTCGGTCAAACAAGAGGGGTAAACCGTATGTGGTGAATTGTACAAGTCCAATCCTATTGTCAACAAAACACTGCTGTTTGGTGTCTGCCGGAGTGACTCGCGACACGGTGATTGTGAGGGGAGTTTTTTTTTTAATTTAATTTCCTAAACCCCAAAGGAATGTCAAGAAATGTCAAGGCTGCATACAAGCTTGTAAACGAGAGGGGTTGACTGTAGAAAATGTGACCAAAGACAACAATACATGCTCTCTACATTTCATCAATGGAAAGGGGCCAAAGAGGACTTTCCAGACCCAATACCAGCATCTGCAACGTCTGGGCAGGTATATTGCTTTTTCTCAGCAGAATGAAAACGTCAACATACAATACATGACATCCCTCATCTTCGAATCGTAAACACACCACATGCTGCAACACAGGACATTCAGAGATTCATGAGTTTAACTCAGGAGACCAGTAGCACTTAGATGTGTGTGAAAACTCTCAATAAAGTATCAAAGCTATAGGCCCTTAATTGGTTTATTTGTTACCCTTTAACAACCCCACCAAGAAAGAAGTAACTTTTGAGTAACTGGATGCTGGCATCTGTAAAAACAGAATAAAATATACTTTACTGTAATTTGAAACAGCAATAAATATAAACAGATCTAATCGATTCACAGGCTTTTCCAATCAAATACTGTATTGGAAAAAAAATTAATTGCAATGCACTGATCAATCAATATTTTTACCCACCCCTGTTCCCAAGCAATAACTTGGCTAGGTAGGCCTAGATAACTCTGTGCTAGTGAGTGCTTTCTATCAACCCTGCCTTCTTTCCGCTCACTTTGAGTCCTCCACATTTCAACCAATGTTTAAGTTGTTCTATATTGTTTTTCTGTATTGAAGCATGTTGAAATGAAGCTCTTCATTTTCCAAAGTTATACACATTTCAAACGTTGCCATTTTAAGTCTGTACTCTGAACATCGGGGCAACTAGCGTGCTGATGAATATTAATGAGCAAATGTGACATCATTCGCGATCAGTGCCATTGGTAGAATTGCCTTTTGTCAATGTATGACTTGGGTCAAACTTCTGAGTATCCTACTACAAGCTTCTTACAATAGTTTGCTGGAATTATGGCCCATTCCTCCTGACAGAATTGGAATAACTGGATCAGGTTTATAGGCCTCCATACTGACACACACCTTTTCAGTTCTACACACAGATTTTCTATAAAAATAAGATCAGGGTCATGTGATGAACACTCCAAAACACTGACTTTGTTGTCCTTAAAGCTATATTGTAATGACTTTGGTGGTATCCTGAGGATCATAAAGAACACCCATGGGTGTCAAAGATTTCTTTTCGTGATTTATGTCTTGAAATGTTGCTTCAATATTTCAACCTAATGTACTTTCCTCCTGTTACACTCTGGTTTGTGATGTACATCCTTCAGCAGCAAAACACCCCTACAACATGACCTTGCCACCTCTACTTCAAAGTTAAGATGGGTTTTTTTAAGCTTGCTAACTTTCCTCTTTTTCCTCCAATTGTATCAAGGGAGTTTATAGCCAAACTAGAGCTGGGCAACCTCTGCGGAGCTTTCCAGTTCCAAACTACATATACATCACAACCACATCTCATTACCTCCTGGACCATGCTGACCATGACAACAGGGTGGGGGCTTTCTTTGACTGGAAAGCTGCTGCAGAAGCTCTCTAATTTACTGTAATTATAGATCAACCATATGGAATCAGAACATCTGCAGGGGGCCACCACTGCTCAGTGAAACTGGACCAGATTCCTGTACATTTACTAACCTCTCGCAAACTACTGGATCCAAAATGCACATAGCTGTTATACTCTTAAACATGTGATATTAGTGTAAAAGATACTATTTTTTAAATTATTTATAACAAGCCACTGTCTTCAGCAATGATTTAGATGTAAATAAAGTTTCGGATATGTGAGTAAATGTGGCTATGCTATGAGTTTTACTGTATGTGTTCCTAAAATGTGGTCTAAACATGGAGTCCATGTAAAGCATCCCACAATACATGACCTTTTTCTACAGACTAGGTAAAAATTAAAAAGAGTAAAGATGACAAGATAGAGAAGCCTATTTAAAACATTGCAGAGATTATAAGCTTGGATAAATCGTTGTATTCAGTTGAAGGGAGCAAATCTAGAAAAGCCTTTAAGTTAAAAAAAGACACCGTTCATCAAGATGCGTACGTACTTTTTAAACAAAACCACATTTAAGCTATTTAAAATAAGCCAACGGAGCAGTATATGTTTAGCTACATTTTCCTCCTGTCATGAGCACAGGGCAGGGCCTAGATTATACCTTGTACAATGTACTTACATATAAATGCACACAGCCACACACACGAACACATACGTGATTATCTACATGTTTATTCAGAACCCTGTGCCTTCTAATTATGCTTTAACACCACTGGGGTGTTGCTTTCTCCGCAGTGAAGCAAAAGGTATCACAGGTGAGAAAAAAAATGATCAAAAGCTATTTTCCATTCTCACTGAGCTGATGGTATCATTAGTGCATGTTTCCATTGCTCTCAGAAACAAGCATGCTTACTACAAGCCAGACTCTGCTCTCTACCATGAAAAATGTATCGACTTCCCGTGATGTCCGAGTGATACAGTTTCCCTCTCTGGATCAATAAAATATCTTTCTACCTAGCTGTATTTTTTGAACATCTAATGCCTGTAGCAAAACTCAACACCGAGCAGACAGTCCGGCAGGCACACAGGCAGACACAGAGCTGTATTGCATCACAAGCCTGTTTTACCATGCCATACCCTGGAACGATACTTCAGGAATAGCGCCCGTTTTCTCCAAAGCTGTGGAGGAACCGAGTAGACAGTGAGAAAGGGCTTTACAAAAATCAACCTCAAACCACTATAGCTATAGCAACAAACTTTACAGATGTGATTAACTGGCCAATAAATCAAACACACCACAGCTGAAAAACATTCAACTATCCTACAGATTAAGCAAAAACAACATTTCATAACACGCAGGAAGGTCCTGGTCAGTTAAGGTCAGAGTTGACATAAGAAGATGCACAAAAACACACTGACACAGCAGCTAGCATTTGCATGCCTGACTGGTGTCTTACCCCAGTGCAAGAATTGATTTGTTCTAAGCTGTGAGCCCTGACCCGTGGACTGTCGCTGTAGTCGGATGGAGCCAAGGAGGCCAGGCTGGTGTTGAGAGACTCGCACGTCTCTACACACACATCAGGCATTAAAGGAGACTTTCATATCACGCGAAAGAGGAAGAACACAGGAACATTAGAGTTTTGTCCAATCTTGTTTTGGTAATAGGAATAAACCTCAAAAAAGCTGATACTATCAAGTGTTATTTTAGCAAACAAAAAGTAGAACGCTTGTTGTAGAAGGTGGGCACATAAAAAGTACAGAAAAAAGGAAGAAAGGAACTCTAAAAATGTTTACAATTAATTCTCACAACCATCTCACAAGAGGAAAGCTGTGGGTGGAGATACCATACTGTGAAAGAGAAATTTTATTATTATTTTTTTTTTATCTTACAACCACAAACATTGGTGTTTTTTATTTGGATTTTATGTGACAGACCAACACAAAGTACAATAATGCTGATGTGGATGGAAAATTATAATGGCTTTTGAGGATATGTCTCTACCACTTTTAAATATTTAGAGTTTATGTTTTTCTCATCTGACCAGAGCACCGTCTTCCACATATTTGCTGTGCTGCCAACTTGGATTGTGGCAACTGCAAATAAGACTTCATATGTATTTCTTTCAACGGCAGTTTTATTTTTTTGTCCCACTTTCTCATAAATCCCAGATTAAGTAACTGAATTTATAAATAACTGTTCTTAGAACTGATTCTCCCACCTTACCTGTGGATGTCTACTACTCCTCCAGAGTTACCATGAAGTACTTGGCTCCTTCCGATTAATGTTCTCCTTTAAAAACCATCCATCATTTTCCTTCCACTTCACCACTTTGCACTACTTTGTTTATGTGTGTCACATAAAATCCCTCCAAAAGTTATTAAAGTTTGTGGCTATAATGTGATAAAATGTGAGAAAGGGTTAGGATATAAGTTATTTTTCAAGGGACTGTAAATATTAAAATGTTCCAGATGTTAGCATAAATCTACATCAAACTGCACCAACTCAAACCCACTAAGAAAAGTTTATTATAAGCCAATAGTGAAAAAAACAAAAGGCTGATGATTATAAAGCAGATGAATGAGCCATTCAGCCTATCAGAGAATTGGTGTTTACCTCTGACTGTCCCTGCTGGAGGGATCCTGTGCTGGAAGAGGCATGCTGGTGATACCCATTCCCATCATCTGCAAGACAAAATCAAACCAACACAATATGAGACTGGGTCACCACAGTCAGCTGGCAACAGTGGGGTTTCAACCATGTGAACAGCTGCCTGAGGTAAAGAGCAGAGCACTGACAAGCAGTCAGAGTTGTGGTCTATATTTGTACAGCATGTTGTGGCAGCGGTCTCTCAGGGTGCAAAGGGTGACTTAACTGAATCACCCTGAAAGAATAAGCACAGCAATGCTGCCATGATTCAGCGGCTACAGGAGTGACTTCAGGACACAAGAATGAGAAGTCTGGTAAATCCCCTTTAACATGTTTAAAAATAGCAGCAGATCATGTGATGAAACATGGTAATTACTCCAACTACATTCCCCTTTTTGCCTCCCCTCTAAATGACAGTCTGACTACACCGGACAGATTCTGCGAAAGGATTTACATAAACAAATGATGGGGCAGACAGAAAAACAACAAAGACAGGGGCCTGGAAAAATAAAGCAAAAGGTTTCAGCCTCTTTGTTTTGCAAAAATAAAATTACAACCTTCCTAAGTACTGGTATCTGATGTTATATTTAGTCTTGACTCAGTATAAAAAGAATAAATTTACAGTTTAAAAAAGGCTTCAAAGCTGTTGTCTATATTATATACAAAGTTAAGATTAGCAGCTCGTGGCCTTGATAATGCAAAACAAACTGCTTTTATTATAAAGAACGGAATCACAGGTTGTTTAACCTTAACCCTAGGTTTTACTGTGGCTATTCATACATATGTAAGCTTGAACGTCTTTGTTACCAACACTGCAAAGGAGTAGGACAAAACAGTACATTACTACTACTTTGCATAAATGCAACACATGTTTGAATGGGGCTGTAAAGTAATATTCTTGATCGGTTGATAAAGGTTAAAAAGTTAGATTCAAAAATGCAGAACTTAACTTAATACATTTCATTGGGTTTAAGATCCTCTAAATAAGATACTATAGAAAGTACCAGAGTGACCAGAGATTTCTCTGGTTGGGTGGAGAGTTACTCAACAGTAATGTAGCACTGCCCCTCGCCTCTTGCTGAGCACTGCCAGTCAGCTGGCTCCAACACTTCCCACACTTACAGGATGGACAAATGTGGTTCTTTGAATTTACAGTCTCAAAAAACACTGTGTGAAAACTAGAGGAGCAGTATTATGGTGAGATTTTGAGAAGCTGCGAGCAGCAGTTAGCCTGAACCCAATAATACAGGCTTGTCATTTGTCTGAGAATCATTAAACACATTTTAATGTCAGACAAAGATGACATAAGTAAAACAGATAAAAAAAATAAAATCATGATTTTACTCATTAAGGGACAAAATCTATGCAAACCAACCTGGTCATGTGTGAATAATCAGTTCTCTTCCCTCAAATGAATTAACTATGATTAATCATAATTGTTTCGAAAGTTCAGTTTCACAAGCCACACCCAGGTTTTATCACTGTCAGAAGTTTCGAATCTGTAAATTACCTAAAAAGCTGTCTGAAAAGATGAAGTAGACAAAAAGATCTCAAAAAAGTACCACATCATGTCCTGATCTAAATAGACTCAAAAACAGATAGGAAACAAAGTCATCAATATCCATCAGTTTGGAGAGGACATTTATAAGGCAACTGAAATTTAGCAAACCACGTTTAGAGTCATTATTCAGAAACAGAGTGATCACTGATTAGTGAACCATGCCAGGAGAAGATTACCCTGAGAGCGCACTAACAACTCCTCCAGGAGATCACAAATGGCATCCAATGGAGGGTTGCAATATGAAAATCTCTGCTGACCACAAAACACATAAAAGCTGCATCCCCTCCTTTCCCCCCCAAAAAAAAACATCTTGGTGATCCCCAACACTTCTGGATGCACTGATATAAAAACTTGAGCCAATATCGATATTAATATTGCTGTTATGGCCGATAACTGATATTCACCACTGTTATATATACCCTACCCTTTCTATACCATGAAAAAAGCAATCGCCCCATGCTGACATTGCTTCTCTGCTTCACTTCAACACCCCATAATCCTGTGCTGCATCAATATCACATGACCAGACAAATACTATATGATGAACTCCCTTTCCTCCGCCTTCAAAAACACAAACAGCAACAAGATGGATATAAACATTGGTTGTTAATATTGGCCCAGCTTTACTTATCGGACTGATGCCGATATGTTAAAAAACGTCTAACATCGGCAGCTACCAATGTTGATGCCGATATATTGTTTATCCCTACTGATGAATCAAAAGTGGAGCTTTTTGGAGGGTGTGCATTCCAAACATAAAACCAGTGGAATGATCTGGGGCTGATTTCCTGCTTCAGGACCTGGACAACTTAAGTAATAGAAGGAAGAATGAATTTTGTTACACAAGAAAATGGTGAAGGAGAATAAGGGCTGCATGGTATTAGGCAATAATATGGGGATTATTTCAATGACAAAGAGTTGGGGTGTGCAGTATATGCCTATTTTCGTCTTTCTTTTCTTTCTCATCTGTACTTCCTACACTCTGTGACCTTAAGCATTTTGGGCAATTCTATTTGTGTCCAGAGTGAGAATCTACTGCTGTGAGACTTCGTCCAACTGGGTAAATATTACATTAGCATGATAAAGGTAAGTTCATATCGCTTTGAATATATTAGCCAACAATTATTGTGCTCCAAAAAGTCATTTGCAATAAGAATATTGTACATGCTGATACTAAGATGATGGTATATTCAGGAAATATTGTGCAGCCTCAATGCACATCCATCAGTTTGTGATATGAAGCTCAAACACACCTGGGATAAGAAGAAAGACGAAGATCCAAAGTGCACCAGCAAGTGTACCTCTGGATGGCCACCTGAAAAATTAAGCTTTTAAAGCAGCCTAGTCAAAGTCTATGAAAATCTATGATATCCAGTTGTGAAGCTCTGACATTACCTGCTCAAAAACCTTCAAACACGGCTGAATCAAAATATTCTGGAAAGAAGAGTGGGACAAAATCCCACCACAGTGATGTAAAGTGTGGTAAAACCAGTTATCAGGTTTAGAGAGTGATTACTTTTTGACACAGAAGTTACACTTCACCTAAATCAATTAAATAATTTCTTGAAAATGATATTTTGTAATTACCTAGGTTATCCTTACATTTTAAAAGTACTAATACAATTAAAAAAGTAATTTAACCTATACATTTTTTTCTTTAAAACTCTGAATATATACACAGAATGTGATAGTGGGAAGGAGGGGGTTGGAATTTGGTTACTTTGGTTATGATATCATGAGACTCCTATATCAACCTGTCTACAGTCAGGAAGAAGCAACTTGGAAAGATTTTACAAAACTGGATGAAAGTCAAAAGCTAAAAATGGCAGCAGAAGGAAAGTAAAAAGACATCACACACCTTTTTGTAGCATTTATCTTCAATGCTTATGCTACTGATTTTATGGAAAACAAAACATCATCAAACTGGAATTGTTAAATCCATGGAGCAAGTATGATTGTGCAAAAAAGAACGTGTGGTGTTGGTAGAGTCCACACAGCTGTTTATATGCATCCCTGGCCATCTCACTGAGCCCTAATCTACCTAACATGAGGACTGAAGCAGCCCCTCACAGTCCTAACTACAGTTTAGAACATATGCCACATTTATGCTGAATAATAATAATAATAATAATAATAATTTCCTGTTTCGATCATAAACAGACATCATCATGTCCTTGACTAGAAAGCATTTCATTCACAGTACAGCAGAACAACTCTCAAACAGCTGAGCATATTTTTTCACAGTTGGGTGCTTTATTGGATGCAATATCAGCCAGTCAGCCATGCCAGCAGTCCTCCCCACCAGGAAGCCTCCACAGTTAAAGCTTTGTTCAGAAGTGAGCAGCTGATCACTGTGGAAATGCTTCAACATTGTTGCGGTCTCTTTTTTTTTAAGTCAGAGAAAATCTGAAGGAGAATCACAATGGAGTGAATCAAACTAATTACAAGTCATTTTACAATTCAGCTATAACAAAAACAAACCCTGGCGCTTTCAGAAAACAGCACAGATAGAAGCTTTTGAAGCTAGCAAAAGTAAATCAAGAACATTTTCTTTGCAAGAACAAATTATGTAATTTCAGTTCCTCTAATTTCAATGTAAGCTGTGTTTCGGTTGGACAGATTTTACGAAGCATGATGGGTGTGGGTACTGTGATGAGCTGAAAGTTTCAGATACCCTGTATATATGCTTTATGAGGGCAACAGGGACATTTCTAGACACTTTGCCGACATCAAGACAAGCAATACTGCTCAATATTCTGAATTACACAAGACTAAATACAGGATAGTGACGTGTCAAAAGCGTCCACCATGTTTCCACAAACAGTTTGAGAGTACTACTTAGTCTTCTAAGTCAATACAATTACAGCTGCAAGCCTTTTGGGTTATTTTTTTTACCATCTTTGCACACCTAGAGTTTGAGTTCCAGTGTTTGCCCATTCTTTGCAACACAGCTCAAACTCAGCCAGAAAAAAATCTGAAATTGTTTTGCTCCCTCTAACAGGTTGTCTTCAATGATGTGCTGCATTTGTTTTTGTTTTTTTCTAATATTCCCATCAACTCTAACTTCCCTCAATGTCCCTGCTGAAGAATAGCATTCCCACAACATGATGCTGCCACCATGGATGATGTATTCAGGGTAATGCGCGCTGTTAATTTCCTACTACTACACAGATTTCTTGGAGTGCAGATTATTGCTTCTCCACTTCAGTATTATGCTCTACTTTGTGTTGGTCTATCCCTTGGGGGGGGTACATAAAACACATTAAACGTTCAATGGGATTTGCATGCTTTTGCAAGGTATTGTGTACACCAGATTCCTTGTGATGTTGGTTGCTAGAGAGTTCTCAGAGTGACTCATCTTTCGTTCAGGGCTGCACATTTCTTTTAGCCATAAATGGTGAGAAGAGAAAACCCCACTGTGTGGCCAGCTTGTTTAAAAACTACATTCAGTTGGGGACAGAGGGGGATTTGGGGTTTTGCTGCTGGTGTATAAAGTGCCTGTCTGGAGGTGACTGAGTGTTTCCACGAGTCAGGCCAGCGGCTAAAGTCTGGCTCCCTATAAATCACTCACTGCTGCCTCCATTGGAAGAAAGCAAAAACATGAGCTGGGCAGGGTGGGAGAGAACCAGGGTGGGGAAAGTTTTGAATTTTACTTGTAATAATCTTACCACTAAATTTAGCAATACATATTAAAATGATAAAGAAACCGATACAAATGTGTTTTGTATTCATAAATAACATTTTAAAAAAATAAATAAAAATTCGATGTACAAGATAAAAAATAGTAAAATAATAACACTACAACTTTAAATCTTTTTTTAATTATTATTTATTATAAATTCCTTTAATTTAAAAAGGTATTCTTCATAATGAGTCTCTTTCGTTTAATATATCCACAAGGAGTTTAGACCTAAAGAACTGACGCAGTTCAAGACGTTCAGTAGCTCCATTTTAAATATAATCTTACAAGTATCCGCTATTTAAAACGTGACGCTGGTTCTGGCTCTTTTGCTACTTACCGCTGAAAGATTCAGTCGGGCTCATCTCAATTAAACTGTCCCCTCCTCCTTTCCCCGTTATTCGGAGCATTGTAAGATTTTCTCGGAGTTGAAGTGCCCCGCTCCGAGTAGTTTCTGTCCGAAGTCCTATGTCCGTGGCGCGTCCCTTCCCCAGCGACCCAAGTAGCTGACTCGACAGGCAGCAGCTGCCCTCTCTCACCCACTGACCGCTCACTGCCGCATCTCCCCGCCCGGCCGGCCCGGCCGGCCCTGCCCACAGCAAGCTCCGCAAGGTGGAGGAGGGGGGTATCTCTCCCCCACCCCACAGGCCAATACTCACTGAAGCTCATAACCACGTTGGCAGCACGTGGAACCAAACCCACTAAGCCAGCCGTCAAGTAAACTTAATCAATTAGAATTTTTAAAATAAGAGAATATTTGATAAATATCATGTTCTACTCCATTAAAAGGGCTGCAGCTTTGAAAGTAATAAAATACAACCGAGTTTAATTAACGTTTGCAGTTAAACCTCCCTAGAGAAGTTAACAAGCAGTTGTTTACTTTAGAGTGTTTGGCATTGGCATCGATGTCAATAACAAAATTAGGCAAGCAGAGCTGGCCCAAGGTACATGCAAACGACATTGCCTTGCAAAAGCTTTAATACCCTTGAAATTATTGTTACACATTTTGTCCTTCTACAAGCACAAACGTAAATGTATTTAATTGGGATTTTATGTTATAGACTAGGGGTGTCCGATCTGCGGCCATTTGGGGACCCGGAATTATTTTGTTTGCCCAACAACCACAATTCAAGAAGGGTACAGATTTTACCCCCCCCCCAGCACAGGTGGTTGTTGGGCTGTTTTAAAGGGGCAGTATTATGTGTTTTCCAGCCACATAGAATCATTTTATAGCACAATCAAGTAACTATGTTACCTTCAGTTGTCATAAAACTGCTGTATATATCAAATATGACTTAAAAGAAATTTGACTTCATGATTTAATACCTTGAAATTGGGCCTTTGTCTCTTTAAGAAAGTCCTGCTCTTTCTAACCCTCTGCCTTCAGGAAGTCATCACAACATCG
Organism: Anableps anableps; assembly: GCA_014839685.1. Lineage (NCBI taxonomy): Eukaryota > Metazoa > Chordata > Actinopteri > Cyprinodontiformes > Anablepidae > Anableps > Anableps anableps. Next base: position 31,064,690 of record CM026073.1, on the reverse strand, counting down.
ATCCTCTATTAACTCTTATACAATTTTTTTTACAAGTGTTGCACTGAGAAGTAGCTCATATAATGAGCTCAGCAGATGCGCAGTTCCACCAGGTGTTTGCTAATTTCTCTTGGCTCGTCTGAAGGAGCTGAGTGGGGAAGTTGCAGGACAGGGGTGTTCCGTGAGGCAGAATCTCGGAAGCTTAAAAACTGCAGCTCTAAGGAGAAGCTGCACCTCGAAGGCGGAGCTGTATCCATCCAGGCATTTTGCACAGTTGGCTGCCACGGGAGATTAAAGGATTTCTCAAACACCCATGAAAGAATCAAAGTAACATTTCAGATATGTTTTTGATGCGGGAATAACATTATAACATGATGTAAAGCTCAAAAAAGTTGATTTTACATGGTACTGCCCCTTTAAGAAAGTCCTGCTCTTTCCAATATCCTGCCTTCAGGAAGTCATCACAACATCGATCCTCTATTAACCCTTTAACAACATTTTTACCAGCGTTGCACTGAGAAGTAGCTCATATAATGAGCTCAGCAGATTCACAGTTCCACCAGGTGTTTGCTAATTGCTTCTGGCTAGTCTGAAGGAGCTGAGTGGGGAAGTTGCAGAGGAGGGGTGCTCTGTGAGGCCGAATATTGGAAGCATAGAAACTGCTGCTCCGAGGAGGAGCTGCACCTTGAAGGCAGAGCTGTATCCACCCAGGAGTTTTGCACAGTTGGCTGCCATGCGAGATTAAAGGATTTCTCAAACATGCAGGGAAGAATCAAAGCAACACTCCAGATATGTTTTTGAGGAGGGAGTAACATTGTAACATGATGTCGATTTTACATAATACTGCCCCGATAAATATTATAGAATTTCACTTTATGCAGGGTAATTCAAACAAGACACAGAAAAAATAAAATCTTAAAATATTAAATACAGGTATGTTGGGTGGTGACGGCAATAGGAGTTCATCCTGTAATTGGTGAGATGCTGGTTTGAGCCTCACTCCATCCATTTCCATCATTGTGTCCTTGGGCAAGACACTTCACCCACCTTGCCTAAAAGGGCAGATGAGGACTAATAAAGGTATATAAAAAAAAAAATATAAGACCCCAGCAAACCATAGAGTTTTATTCATAAGCAGACTTACACTGTGGATGCACTGTATGATTATTTGCCTGATTTTACCCCTGATTTCCAGTCAAGTAAAGTCTGTGTCACTCTGTTCTAGTTGTGGTCAATCAGCAGGGTGAGTTGGCAAAAAAATCTGTTAGTGTGAGATTGAGTGAAGACTGAAGTCTGTAAGTGTGAGAAGGAAACTGACCCAACTCAACCTCAGTTGCTGTCAATCAAACATGTTCATTTCTTTTTTTTCTTTTTTTTTTTTTTTTTTGGAAAATCTTGACGAAGTCAGGGAGTGTGAATTTATTACCCATTTGACTGCAAATGTTGCCGACAGCAAATGAAAAAAAAGAGGCTGGTACATGAAATCAGCTGCAAGTTTACTTATTTTTACTTTCTTTGTAACTATGCAACATTATAAACATCAATGCAAAACAGCACTGCACCAAATATAAAGCATCACCTAACCAATTACAATTCTACAGCGATAATACACAAATACAACAACAACAGAGAGAAACTGAGTATCTGGTAATAACTCTTAGTTGAATAAATTGACATTTCTGAATTAAATATTGTCTAAACAGAATAAACCTTTTCATCATACTTTCTTGGTGTTTATTTGCATAATACTTGTAAATTGTATTTGTTTTTACAATTCATTACTGTATTATGTTTTTATGATGTAAAGCACTTTGAACTGCCTTGTTGTTGAAATGTGCTATAGAAATAAACTTGACTTGACTTGACCTGATACAATGCAAACATGATATTGTTGTCTGTTAAGACAGAGCTGGTTTTATTGCAGCCAACATGGGAAGTCATTTCAAACCAACAAAGGGCCTCAAATACATTTTTCCAAATTCTCAACATGATTACAACAAAGAATACAGTCAACATGATCCAAATCTTATTCACTTTTAGGATAAACATCTGAATTCTAAGAAAATCTTCTATTACCCCCATCTACTGGTAATCTGTTCCTTCAAACTGTCTCTATTGTGAAAATTCCAACGGGACTTAAATGCTCAGCTGACTTTAGTTAGTAAGTTTGATATGATATCACGACAATATTTCAGTTTGGCCACAAATGTTAGGAAATTAAATACCTTTCTTTTTAACCAGACAAATATTCAAGAGCCTTTTTTTGTTTTAGATCTACAATAATGTAAGCATCCCTGTTCAACAAAATTTATACAACTCGGTTTCTTTCAAATATTGTATGTTTAGTTTACTAAATAACTGAATTTCACAACTAAAAAATGACATTTAAAAGAAAACTAAAAGTATTTGTGTGGCCCATCAGTGCATTAAATGTAGAAGATAAGTACATGGTTCTCAAAAATGTGTCATATAATTAATAAAAAGCAATGTGCCCAAAGATGTTCAGCCAGTGTTATTATTTTTCTGAGGGCAGCTAATGTTAGACAAAGTGTCCACAACTTGCACTTTAAGTTCTGACACCAGTGTGAAGAGTTTTTTATTTACTCCTTTTGCTTTGAAAGAACTAGATACTTCATTTGCTTAATTTGTTTAACAAAAATGTCCATGGTGAATTTCCAGGAACTAATCAGGAACAAAGTTAACTTGTGCCACCCCAAACATTTTCATATTAACATTCTCACAAATGCCACCTGGCCATGGGAGCATTCAACATCTGCTAATCCCGCAGAACAGTCAAACAGAAATATGTGCACATGTGTAAACTGTAACAATATATAACAAGTAAACCTTTATTTAGACATAATGCCTCCTTTAGCAGGCAGGATGCTTAGTTTAGTGGTTTGTTTAGAGCAGGACAATGCATGGTGTCCTTCTTAAACAACTGCACTGCTAAGTGTTTGTTCCTCTCTGACATGAAGATCAGGAAATGCTCTCTCACAGTTCATCGTTGCACCTCCCAGCCTCCTCCCCACTCTGTACTTCCACTCTGGTCAAATTTAGCAGCAGAGGGCCCCCTTGTCAGCCTTCAAGTGGTTTACATAGTCCTGTGCGGGTGTAATTATGTGATCCTCATCTGTTGGGTGTGGCTGCCTGTAGAAATACAGCCGCTTATTTATTCCACCGCTATGCTTTTTTCTCCAGCCTCATGTTGCTTCTCCTCCTTGGGATGTGGGTCTGCTTGGGTGAGCACTGCCCTCCGAGGTTTCAGAAGCTAATGGTAAAATCATCTTTAATAACAAGGCACAGAGGACCACCCGTTCATGTTGCTTTACCTTTTTTTCACACCCAAATGAGATACTGGGGAAGTCGATGCAGACACAGTGTGTGAAAATGGAGAAACTGAGTGAGAATGTTACAAATTTACTAATGTTTTTAGTTAGGTTTAATGAATCTCTGAAATAAAGAATTAGACTTAAGAGACAAGCAATTGCTGCATAATTTCCTCAAAAGAATGTTCCCAAACAGTTTCTTTTCATTTAGGAGAAAAACCAAGCAGATTAAAATCAGAACTAAGCATAGAACCTAGGATATATAAACACAAGTATAAAATGAAAATATGTGACAAAGCAATAATAACATTAGCCAATGACCTAGATACATAACAATAGAAAACAAGGATCATACACAGACACTTTGGATACTGACAAACACAACTCCAGGGTGAACTAAGGTCAAACAGAAAGAAAAACAACAACTGAAAAATAAAAAGGAAATAGCTTTACAAAATAAAACAGGAAGTTGACCTGAAGCTGAAACACAAACACTAAACTCACATATCTTAACATATTGTACACTAAAAGTAAATACTTTTGTGGATTTGTCAGCTCACACTTGTTTCCAGGGTTACAGTATTTCATTAAAGCTATATGAACATAAGTTACAAACCCAGTGTTTACAGACGCTGTCAATCTAATCTGATTGAGTTTGAGCTGTTTTGGAAAGAAGAGTGGACCAAATTTCAGATTAATGATAACAGTTTAATTTTCTTTCTACTTTACAGTTATGTCATAATTTGTTGGTCTAATCACATAAAAATCACAAAAAACTGCACTGAAGGTTGTGACTGTAATGTGACAAAATGTAAAAAAATTTGAGGGGTATGAATCCTTTAAGAAAAAACTTCTTGAATGGCTTCATGCTTTATTTGTTTCTTCTAATTTCTGAATTGAAATGAAACTACTTAAATGACTCATTTTTGTGGCATTTTCCATAAATGTGGAGAAGAGCAGAAAAGGAAGGAAAACTGCTGTGGCAGACTGTTTTCAAGACTTTCTTTTTGGGGTCAGTTAAACTGTCACTAAGGAACGTTCAATGCGGTGAGTTAATTTTCTACATGGGATCATAGATATTCTGATATTTCAATTAATTCTAATTATAAGTGAGGTCGTCTTTGCATATTGACATATTTAACATACGTATTTGCTCACTTTCTCTTGGTTTGACTGTAATTTTAAGCACATAGACCAGAGCCCAGTAAAACTCTGGAACTGCTTGAGTTTCAATTTCCGAAAGTAAAAATGGATATTATTCTTAAGTAATTACAGTGTTTCTGCTGCTTATACACTAATGTCTAAGAGTTAATAACTTCATACATTTTGTTTCAATTACAGTTTTAACCCAGATCTTTAAGTGTATGGAGAGAGAAATAAAAAAAAATTCTCACTGTCTGGCATTAAATCAGACTAAATGTTTCCTGTTTTGGATCCGTTAGGCTTACCAAAATTTAGAGATGAAAATAATGAGATCATTTTTTCAGATAACACTTGAGTATTTTCCTCAAAGTCAGATTTACATACACTAAGATTACTGTAGTCTGCCTCTGAACTACTTGGGAAAGCCCATGGCTTTCCAAGCTTCTGATACTTCCCAATGGAGTCAAGCAGGAGCCACACCTGTGAGTGTATTTTCAGGCAACACCAGAAACAGTGCTTTCCTTTTGTGACATCATATAAAAAACTAGATTTTAGGGAGAGAACTGTTGACCTCCACAAGTGTGGTTCATCCTTGAGTATGCTTTCGAAATGCCTGAAAATGTCATATATTAAAATAATTATATACAAGTATAAACAGCATGGGAATATCCAGCTAATATAGGTTCAGGAGGAAAAGGGGGAAGCTTGGAAGTATCATTTTGGATGAAAATTTCTTGTCCCACATGTAGAATCACACTTGAGAGACGAGTTAAGAAGGTAATTAATTTTTTTTTTTTTTTACAATGTTCAACAGAGAAAAAGGAATGTTGGGGAGGTTTCCCGAATGGTCAGTCCATTCCAGGCCGAACCGACTGATGGTTGGAATGTTTTTTTTTTTTTTGTTTTGTTTTTTTTTTTTTAATCCAAGCGCATTAGCACTGCTGCACAGCTGGCCTCATGACTTGTGGCCAATTTTACGCTTCTTAGGCAGTGAAACGTCAGACTGGGTCAAGGGACACAAGTGGCCCCTCCCAATTTGAAAAAGAAAGGAAGAAAGAGGAGTGGGTTAAATCTGCCAACATGCCAAAAAGAAAGGAGAAAGCGATGGTTGGGGCTGAAAAGCTTGGCAGAAAAAAAAGAAAGAAAAGGTTATTAAATTATGCAGCCAAATGCACCAGATTAACAGATATTTTCAGTGGTGGAGGGGCCAGGGTAAGTGACAACACTTGACCAAGCTGCAAAACTACAGCAGGTTAGCAAGCACTGCCTACATGCCTCTATCATCCCATCCCAGACTTGGCATATAGGGCACATAGCACATTAAAGGCAGGCTATCACCAATGTTACACAATAGGTACAGAAATAATTAATCTGCTTGATCAATTAAAATCCACCCAGATTGGCTGACAAGAAAAAGGCACACATCTCTTTATTGCAAAAGAAAACACTTTAGGAGAAAGTCTGTGTTCAAAGTAAAAAAAGGTAACATTGGAATATACAGACTATACATCTAGTTCTGTTCTGTTTTTAATTATTATTTAGTCTTTTAACCAGTTCAAGAAAAAGACAAAATCAATAATTCACTTCCTGTATGTTTAGAATTTTTATCAAGTTGATTTTTATATTGTGTTTGTGTTCTATCTATGAACTCTTTGCAAAAGTACTATAAAGTTTATCATTCTTGTTGTTAAGTAGCAGACAAGACAGTGTCATCTGAAGTTGTGGAGTTGTGAAAGAGGGATAGGATAATGCCAGCAGGAGTAAGGAGGAGGAGGCAGAGGTGGATGCAGAGGGACAGGAGAAAGAGTAGGAGAAGGAGACAGAAGAAGAGGAGGAACCACTAAAATATGCCAGGTGCAGTGTGCGGGATTGGGCTGGCATTCCATCTTCCCATAGGATTGTGTTAACCTCTTAAGATCAAATGATCATGGTCCATCTAAAAATCAATACAAAAAATGATTTCCCTTCATGATGTAATAGGTCTGTATAGCATTGGAAGTTGTTTTATCTCTAATATTTGCTCGAATTTTTTATAAGCTGCAAGTTTATTTAACTTTTATTGACTGATTTTTATTTTTGTCATTAAACACACACACACACACACACACACACACACACACACACACACACACACACAGAGTAGATTTGATTGTTGAAAGCACATAGTGTTTTTATATTGCAAAGTTTTTTTGTTTTAAATTGTGGTTTCGTCCGCTGTGCAATCAGACAAAAGGCCTCTCCAATCCAAACAGAAAAACTTTAGTCTGATTTAATATCAGGCAGGGAGGATTAAAAAAGGTTAGGCATCTTTTTATCCAGTGCATGGAAATATGTGGTTTCAACCTCATAGATTTAAATTCACTAACATACATTAAATTGCTGCTCCACAAGGAGTTCTGAAGTAATGCAGCTTATAAATTTGAGGATTTTTATCGGTTCTTCAAGATTTCTAATGAATTGCTGCCTCTTGAAAAATGTCAGAGCGACTGATGAGTGTAGGATGATTCAATCACAGCTCTGTCAGAGAGAGGCCTGACAGACGGTTAGACAGCAGCATGTTTGCTACCATCTAGCGGCGGATGAGCGGAACTTCATAGTGCAGAGGAGGAGGGGAGGCAACGAAGAAATATATGTCATTCCATTCTGTTTCACCTGACAAATCACATCCAGAGTCTCATTTTGTCTTTGCTTGCAGTACAACATAGTGGACAGTGGTTTCCTTGTATTTTTGATTCGCTTTGTTCGTGTGGACTGAGCTGACACGAACACAAAAGGTAGCGTCAGTTAAGATAAATGCTCTGACACCAGCAACAGGTAGGATCGCTTCTGACATACCTTTGCTAGTCACCAACGGTACATTTCCTCCAGGTGTAATCAGGAAGTTAGCGACTGTTTGTTTGTTGAAGATTGCATTTTTTTTTTTCAGTTGGATATAATAGAGAGCTGACCGAGACTGGAGGAGTGAGGGGAGAGAAAGGTTGTTATTGTCCGGGAGGTCCCCACTGGTTTCCCTCATCATGCCGGGCCACAGGAGGCAGGTGGGTGATCACGTTAATAATCATGTCGATACATAATTCAGCTGTTCAGGGGGAAGATCTTTGTTTTATTACCGAAAGCTCGCTCCTTAAAAGCAATTCTTATCCTGCTCTTTAACATAGCGTCCAGACATACTAATTACTGTGCTGTAAAACCTCTCCACATGACACAAACATCATTAAAATACCTGATTATCTTTTACAGTGTTCATCTAAAGTACGTTTGAATGTATTTGCAGTCAGCTGGTAACTGTGGGCTCAGATTGTTCCTCAAGATTAGCCGCTCCCTCTCTGATTTGAACGAGATACAGGCTTAGATGTATGGGATTAACATGGATCGTCCTACTCATTAAGATATATCACAATGACCTACTGTTCAGGCAAGCAAGAGTTAGAATGTGCAGTGGAAGTGCTTTGTGATGAGTCAGGTTCATAGTTTGTCTCTGAACTGTGGCATTCCTTGACACGCCTCAGGTTATAGTTAGACAGGATTCTTCAGCAGGCAATGAATTCTTAAGTAGTTTTTGTAAGATTTGAATCAAGCGCAATTGAACTTATCGTCTTGTTATATGAATTCATCATTTTTCTAACCCTGCCCTGAAGGTTATATACATTTACAACTTATATGTAGTTTATCATTGTGCAACTTAAGTTCTGCCTCTTTTATTATTTTGTGATAAAGCCCAGTATCGAGCTGCTGGAATTTATGGGAGTGGTGAAGGAAAATGGCAATGAACAGGCATCACTTCCTGCTGTGGTGAGGTGAACTGATGGACCAATTCTAAGAATACCCAGAACTATTCTGACCATTCACCATTAAGTCTGATCTCCATCATTTTTGTGCACACAGTTCACTCCACTGTCATACGACTACGTCCTGGTTGCCAAAACGATCGATGACCAGGAGAGGCAGGCCTACAAGAAACAAATTGAATACATAGAGGCGCTAAAGAAGAAGAACTTCAAAGTGACAGTGGGTCTTACATAATGAGCAAAGGCATATGCACTTCTTTCTTTGTGGCAAAGACTCAGATTAATTTATCACAATTTCTTCCTGTTAGAAAATCATCGACGATCATCTCGTCTTCTATGGTATCCAGGCACCAAAAGAAATATTTCAGAAGTACAGGTATCTGCTCAGAGTATCTGATGCCTGCAACTGGAGCTCAAATGACAACAATGTCCCACTTAGCACAAGGTAAGACCAGCAACTCCAGCTATGTTTGGAATTCAAAACAATCCCTGATGCTATTTTAAGCATTATTCCTTTTTATGGACCATTATTATCACCGCCTGTTTTAATACAAGTTATCTTTAAAGTGCATTTTAAAAACAAGACCTGCACAAGTTTGAATTTGTTGTGGATTTCATCCAACCCACTTTGAGTCAAAATTAAACATATAGGCTGAAACATATGCACACATCCCCACTCATTGTTGATTAAACACCATTTAGCAATTTGCAGAGATACTAAGCACTTTGTGTAGTCATCAACAAACTTCTGCTTTGGCTATTCTTATTAGAAATAAGTGAGTTAGTTTTGATGTTTTTTTCCTAACACAAACCTAGTTTTAAACATTGCCCTTGAACTTTCAATAGTTTAAGTCAGTGCAAATCTAGAAGCTCAAGGTTATCCTGCTTTATCCCTTCTAAAACAAGTTTTGATATGTTTGGGATCATAGTCCTATTAGAGCACCAAACTGTGTCTGAACTTTAATAAAGATTTTGCTAGTATTTCTGCTTCTTTATTATTCAGTCCCCCTTATGAACTACACTTGTACCATTTGCAGCAAAACAACCAATTAGCATACTGCTGCCACCACCATTCTTTACAGTTGGTAATAATTTTTTGGTTTGAATAATTTTTTTTGACTCCTTCAAATACATGTTTCATCATTGTGACCTAGTAGTTAAATCTTTTTCTCATCTCACTATAAAATTTTTCTTCATAAGGCCTTTGGCTTGTCCATGTGTGCAGATGCAAATTACTGTCATCCTAGAAAGTGTCAATTTTGGAGTGGGAGCAGCTGTCTGGGTCTGCATCATCCTTTTTGTGGTGAAACTTGGTGGTTCTTAGGTTGTTTCCATTTATCTTAGTGAGACAGTTTTCATCAGATGACTTAAAGTAGGACAAAACTGAATACAACCAATTTCCAACATGACATTAATCCCAAATACACACCCAAACTGGCTTTGGAAGGCTTGCATTAAGATAATTGGATTGCCTCTTTATAGCCCCAATTTCAACATAATTGAAAACCTATTGACTATTCTTTAAAGCTTTTCCGTGCCAGTAAACCAGGCAGTGCAAATAAACTCTATCGATTCTGCCAAAAAAGTCTCGTCAAATATCCAGCCAATATAACCCGAAGCTTCCATATTACTACAAAAAGCATGTTGTGTCTCTGTAGATTGCTAACAGACATTTATGTGTATATTGGTGGGGATGTTTGTATACATTTGAGCTTGACTGTAGTATTTTGACTCTGTATTTATTGGAGAACATACACAATAAACACTTAATTCTTGTTTAAAAAAAAAAACATCTCATCACTCTTTGCTGAAAAATATAAATGCATAAATTCCCACAAAATTTATTTAACTTATGCCAAGATGTATGTCAACTTCAGACTGAAAAGAAATAGGACAGTTATCTTTATAAACTTTTAATTTTTAGATCAGTCTGGTTTTTCTCTTGTGTGAATTTGATCATTTAAGTTATTATTTAAAAGTTACATTCTTTATTGATCTGTTGAATAAATTACATTCTTCCCCTCATTTTTTGCAACACTGACTTTACAAGTGATACTTGTTCCATTATTGCAGGATAAGGATTGTCCACTTCATAATAAATCACACACGTATCCGCTCTGGAGGTGAGTAAGAGCTGTTGATAATCTAGACTCTTAAAAAGTGTTTCTAATCAACTCTTCATTTTTCATATTATTCTTCTTTGCTGGTAAATTTCCAGAGAATTTACGGGATCTCATGAAGGCTAAGGTTTTTGAGACGAGGTTCTGTTTACATGAGGTAAAATTCCAACTTTACATTATTGTTGAACACCAAGCGCTTTCATTTCAGATCTAAAATGTAATTACAAAACAATCGCCTACTCTTTTGATTTAATTGCACCAAAGCTTAGAACAGTCAGGGACTTTTTATCAGTTATGATTAATAACACCAAACAGGTTTGGTTGCAGACAAAACAATTGCACCCTTAAGATGGCATGCATTGTGCTTGCTTAAATGTTTTTCTTTTCTTAAATGTTTCTAAGATCATGAGGTGAAACTTAACTGTAGTTTTCTTAACAAACAATGTTTCCAAAAGATATTTGCTCACAGAAAAGCAATGCAATTCATGTTAATGCAATGAGTCATCCAGTGCTGAGAGTACACAGGCATGTGTGTGAGCATACAGTGTTGTTATGTGACTGGGAAAACATTAACATGTTTGCCCTTCTGTTTTCTGGACAAACACATGCAGGATAAATTAAATTCCTATATGTTCAGCATCATTGTTCAGATGTGCAGCAACAATAATTTTAGATATTCATTGGATATTGTTAATTGAAACATGGTAAAACCTGTTAAAATGTTTTACAAATCACACCATATCACATTCTCACACTGCAGGACTCCTTTCTTAGTGCAACTGTATGCAGTATGGAAGCAGTTTGTTCAAAGCTCTTTTTCATATTGATGATTTCCTTTGATTTTGTGCCCCCGCTCTCAGAAAAAGAAACAGAAAGAGCTGAAGCAGAAATGGGCACGATGGACAGCCTGTCTCCAAGGGCAACCCATAACTACTGTCAGGTTTGGATTGCAACACAACAGCCTCTTCATTATTCTGCTTTTTATGCAGTTGATTAAATGGCTACAGGGTTGTTTTTGAAACAAGAAAGCAGCCAAGATGCCACCAAGATCATGCACTAATAGAAGTCTGCCAGTGGAATTTAACATGCAAACAAAAAACAAAATGTTGAGATAAATCATACTACCAAAAGAAAAAGAAATGATCAGCAATGATTTCTTTTGACATAATTATAGACATTTTTGAAAAAAATAGCAACACAAGGTTCATCCCTCTAAATGACCATAGTTTAGTATTTTAATAGTACTGATGCTACTCTGGTTTGACTTGCAACACAGAACATTTATGATTTGTTGTCTACTTTTGCTATTTTATTTCTGCCTTTCCAGATCACATCTTTAAACAGATAATTTCATTTTTTGTTATATTTTAGTTTACTACATGTTTTGAAGCTTCTGCAAGATTTTTGTAGATAAAATAATATGAGAGAATTTTTGAAATGGGGTTTTGTTGAGAGGTTATACACAGTCATTATCTTGACAAGATAATATCTCAGTAGTTGTCCCAATCATGGCTATAATTATATATATATATATATATATATATATATATATATATATATATATATATATATATATATATATATATATATATATATATATATATATATGTGTGTGTGTGTGTGTGTGTGTGTGTGTGTGTGTGTGTGTGTGTGTGTACAGGCCACAATGCGAAAGAAGCTCATTTCATGTCAAAATCAATATCTCATGACCAGAGGTGAGAGGTGAAACATAGATTGATCAAGCCCCAATCCATCTATTGATCTCTCACTCCACCCTCCCATCAATCATGAACAAACAACAAGATGTTTAAACTCACTCATTTGAGACAGAGTCATTCACAACCCACATGGAGCATGTGCCACAAGTGGACACCAGATTTTAGTTTTGTTTGTGTTGAGAACAAACACTGGATCACAGTAAACTAGATATTGCAGTATTTTTGAGTCTTCCGTGTTTTCCTAGACACAAATGTGACAGTATCATCGACATGCAATGTTTTTTTTTATGCATGTTACTTTTCCTTTTGGTAGTTAGATTTAAATCAACCTAACTGTATTTAAGACCCAATCTAACAATCTACAAGGCTAAAAGGTCTGTACATCTTAGTACCATACAATCAAAGAAACCCCTCAAATGTTTCAGATCCTTATACTAAGTTATTTAAAATAAATAGAGAACCAACTTTCAAATGATAATATTATTTAATAAGTGAAAAAAATCTATTCAAACCAACGTAGCCCAAAGGCCTGGAGGCCTGCAGAGCTTTAGATGCTGTCCTGGGTTCTTCTGTGACCTCCTTGATGTGTTGTTGATCCTATGAAGGTTCACTGTTCCATTTGGTTTGCTGGAATCACAAAGTCTTAGCAATGGCTTTGTAATCATTTCCTGACAAATCAATGACTTTCATTCTTATCTGTGTTTAAATTTCTTTAGATCAAGGCATGATGTGTTGCTTTTTTAGATCTTTTAGCTCACTTCTTCTTGTCAGAGAGGTTCTCTTTAAATTTTTTGAATCTGCAGGTTTGGGAGTCTACGTGTGTGTGGTTCGTCAAATTTTACACAACTTTCCAATAAAATTTGATTAATCACTTTTTATTTAGTTAAGGGGGGGGCTACTTCTTTATTATTTTTTTTTTTAGCTCAGGTCATGATTTGTTGCTTTTTGAGATCTTTTTGTCCAGTGATTTTCAACCCTGGTTAGCAGGGCCGTCTGTCCTTGATGTTTTGGATGTGTCTCTGCGCCAGCACACCAGATTTAAATGATTAAATGATCTCCTCAGCATGCCATCAAGTACTTCAGAAGCCCCCATTTATTTCAGTCAGGTGTGTAGCAGCAGAGAAACAATTAAAGTATGTAGGTCAGTGGACCTTGAGGACAAGGGTTGAGAATCAATGCTTAAGTCTACCTTTATTTCTTGTTTGAATAAGCGTGGTAATAAAAAAATACTAGTGAATTTGAGCTTAGCTTTCAAAAAATTGTAGAAATAGTTATTCAAAGTTAATCCATGATTTAACAGGGGGTAGGTGGCTGAGATTACTGTGTCACAAGGGACAAGGTTAATGTAGATAGCTTTTTCCTGTAACTGATGAAGACATGATTTAAAAACTGATTTATTAAAAGTAAATTAAAGTTTGTTTGATGACTTCAGACATTTAAGTGTTAAAAAACAAGGAAAGAAGGCAAATACTTTTTTACAGCGTTATATAATTAACATCAATATACAAAATTGTTTTAAAATTTGCATTTACATGCAGTTTGTTTCTTCTCCGACTCTTGTGTTTTTCTCCTCACTGTTTGTGTGTTTTTTCAGGGACTACTTTGGAGAGAAGGTGGCCTTGTACTTCCTGTGGTTGGGATGGTATACATTTCTACTCATCCCACCAGCTCTGATAGGCATCTTGGTCTTTCTCTATGGCCTCAGCTACTTCAACAGTTCGCCCCTCATGTAAGCTTTCCAACATTTTATTTCTCTAAGTGATATGACATAACATTTTCCTGTGTAATTACCCCACCATAATGACTGACCTTACTGTCTTGTAGAAAAGAGGTTTGTGAGTCTAACAGAGTCATGTGTCCACTTTGTGACAAGGGTTGCAAAGTGTGGAAGCTTTCAGATACCTGCTCATATGCCAAGGTTTGTCTGGGTGCTTTTACTACGAAGTAGCTCAGTGGTTAATAACTGCTGGTTGGTCCTCACTGCTGATCTTCTCTGTTCACAGCTGAGCCTGCTGTTCGACAATAATGGCACGGTGTTCTTCGCTATGTTCATGGCGATATGGAGTGAGTTTGTCAGTAGATAAAACACACACATTCAAGATTATAACACTCATACCTCACAGTGAGACATATTTATTAACTGAAAATCAACTGAAGATTTCTGTTACAGTGCTATTGTCTATTTGCTGAAACATTGTGGCTGTACCTTGCACGACTGCATCTTCTTCTGCCTCAGAATTATTTCCTTTAGCTGCCAGTTTTTATGATAACGAGAAGTTCACTGCCAAGATAATATCAAACCTACTCCTCTTGGCTACTTACCTCTGAAACAGGCGCCATCTGTCTGTGGGAGTGGTTAAGCAGGCAGTAATTTATATAACTTAAAAATAATATATAATCTTGCTCCTAAAAAGGCTGAGAAATTTTGTGAGAACTAAAACTGAATTGTCTGATATGACTTCAAAGACATAAGTGAGATGTTCCAGACTAAATCATAACTTTAGTGTGGGTCGGATGTTTGCACACACTCATCATGGGCATGAATGTAATGTTGATTTGGGGCTCCTAACAATTTATTTGAACCCTGGTGTTTCATGTAGAGTTATCAGACAACATACAAAATTCAATAGATTTTAAAAATAAGAATTAAATGCACAAGGTTGATTTTATTGTGACTTTTATTATATACACACATGGTCAACATTATATGTACAGGCTCAAATATACACACTCCTATTAAAGTGTCAGGTTTCTTGTGATGTAAAACTGGAAATATAAGACATATAAAACAGAGTAACTTTATTGCACCAGTATACACGCTCTTAAACTAAGACTGTGTTGAAGCTTCTCTTGAGTCAGTTTTGGCATTCAGTCCACCTCACTTCACACCTGCCATCAATTAAAGAGAATCTGATGAAACAGAGTACAAATTCGGTAGTCCCAGTAGCAGTTTCCTGACATTTGCTCATTTGGATCCTTGAGCTGAAGTTTGCAGAGATGTTACAAAGGATCAACATGGTCTCATTTTACAAATGTATCAGTCAGGAGAAGGGTACAAATAAATTTCACAGCACACCTTTTACCAATAAAGGCATTCAGAGATAACTGGAGAAAATATGGGAGAACAGGGACATTACAAAAATGACATTTGTCCAAGACTGACAAAAAGATGAGACCGAAATGGTCAGGGAGGCTGCCTTCAGCAACAGTCAAGGAGCTGAAGGAGTTTCTAAAAACTATTGGTTGTTTTCTACATGTGGCAACAATCTCTTGTATATTCTTCATGTTTATGAACCAAGGAGTAGAGTTGAAAAACACAACCATCTTCTTTCAAAGAAAACACCCAAGTCTTGCTAAAATCTCCCAAAGCCTCGTGGGATCACGTGTTATGGTCTGGTGAAACTAAACTAGAACTTTAGGGCCTTCGTTCCAAAATGTATGTTTGGTACAAAAACAACACTGCACATCACTAAAAACACACCGTACCTACAATAAAAAATGAGGGAAGTAGTGTCATGATTCCGGGTTAGTTTTCTTCAGTGGAACTATTCCTTTTGTCAATCACTGTATATTAATAAATCCCACACTAATATTTAGTTGTATGACTGTCAGAATTTTGCACCTAAACTGCATGCTTGTTTTTAGCTTCTGACTGGATATTTGAGCACTGATTTTGGCAGAATTGGGAAATTTCATTTCAAGTTGTTGGATTTCTGACAGACTTTGTCTTTAAGCATAGTGCTTTCAAAAAACTTTTTTTGTGTGTAGTAGAGGACAGGGCATTTTAAAACCTTATTGTAACCTGTTTTGTCAACATCAAACTGAGTTTCGATCAGCGTTTGGGGTCCTTCATGAGTTGTCTGTTTTTAAGCATCTGAACCAAACTGTCCAGAAAACACCAAAGCTCAAGCTTGCTATGTACTAACACTGTTAGATCCCAGCGTCATCTTCCTCCATTAAGCAAGTTTCAGTTCACCATGGGTTGAGAGGATAAAATTAAAAGGTTTCTCTGCAAAGCTGCCCACATTAACAAGCTAATTGCCTTCTGGAGGAAAACTTTATGGTCAATGCAGTAATAGAAAAAAGTTATCTGTTTGTCTGCAGTGGCAAGAAGTACGTTTGTTGGAGTCAATGTCAAGCTTTTAAATCAGCGTACCAGCTGTCAAGTATGGTGGCAGCATCATGCTGTGTTGCTGTTTTGCCACTGTCAGTGGTCCTGGATGGAATAGTAAAGCAGTCAGCTAGTTGTTTTATCTCACTTTTGACCTCTTATTTTGGTAGTTTGTGCTCTGTGTCCTATTGACTTATATTACTTCTCATTACTTTCTGTTTTATGTCACTCCTGTAAACACAGTTGGGTGTTCCAACAAGTCAGTGATCTCAAACACATCCCTACTGGTTAAGAAATAGATAAGGGGACATTAAGATTTTAGAAAGTTCTTTCCTGAAATACACCAAAAAAAGCGTGGCTTATGTTCTGTACCAGAAAGACAACAAATTTAAACAAATCTGTTCCAATTCTGCCAAGAAAAATGATGAGCTAGCCTGTATGTATAATTTTGACTGTATGTAAACTGGAGAAAATACTCAATAACTAAAAACTTTTGGAACCAATTTTTGTTTAAATCAATCACTGAAGATGTGAATAATATCATCACTTCATTGTGAAAAAACCTCGTTCAAATGCATTTTTAAAAGTGCAAACTTAGGAATAAATGTAAGTACTCTTCTGACCAGTTTGTTCATTGATATGAGAACATCTGGCACAAATTCCTTATCAGCACGAATATGAGCTTCATATAATAAATGTGAAACTTATTGCAAATTTTTGAATCTTTGAATGTCTTCTCAATTTAGTCTGCAAACTCCCACAAATTTTCGACTTGTAAGTAAGTTGTAAACACAGAATGAAAAGAGTTTTTATTAGTCCAACTTCAGTTTGGTTGAAGTTTCTTGTAATTTTGTTAGATAAGATACTGCAAATACAAGCAAATTTCAAGAACGTAGAGGTACTCTTAAATGTCGAAAACACGCACAAAGTGATTTTATGTCAATCAGGTATTTACAGAGAAGACTGTCTTCCACAGCAACACTGTTTTTGGAGTTCTGGAAGAGACACCGGGCATGTTATGTATACGAATGGAAAGTGATTGATTGGTCTGAAACAGAGGTACAGTCAGTTGAGAATATTGTATTTCTCTCAGGCAGTACTAGAGCTCATTGGATGTCCCTTTGGTCTAATTTATTACTTTAATTTAATTGCAGGAGGAACTGATCCTGGAAATCATAAACGATGTTGAATGTCAACCAAAGCAGTACAGGCATTCTTACCTTCAGAGCACTTTGGTTTTGATCTGTGTCACAGTTATGGTGAGAAATGTAATTTTTCATCAAAATGTATTAATTGGTCAAAATAAGTGAATATGTTCTAGGTGTCAGAAATTTACCCAAAGATATTGAGGTTCACAATATATTATGGAGAAATATATATTTATTGGCAGGAGTAACAGATTTTTTTCTGTTTTCTCAGATACTGGTGATTATTGGCTTGACACATTTCTTGGTGGTATTCAGAGTGATTGTAGCAGGGTTTCTGGCTAAAGATTTCCCAAGCAACATTTCCAACATCGGCGCTATGTTAGCAGGCGCTCTGCTCCATTTCCTCATCATCACCATTATGACTAAGGTACTAAGGCCTCTAAATGTAGATTTCATTGTTATTTTTGCAGTACTCTGTGATCCTGACATCTTGGGTTTTTTTTGTTTTTGTTTTTTTGCAGGTCAACAGGATTGTTGCTATGAAGCTCTGTGAGATAGGTATTTTTGCTTTACGTGTTCCTGTTGTCACTAATATCTCCTTTCAGCTAAAGCTGGAAGTAGGGAATATATGCATATTAAAAATTAGAAACCATACACATGGAAAAGAATTGTCTGTTGTGATTGAACACTAAAAAGTGTCTTTGCTTTGAAAATTTAGGGCAGGCCTTAGAACGGTCTCATTGGAAAACAAAAACCTGCTTAACACGCATATTCTCTTAATGCCTTTAAATAGTTTAAGAGCTACACACAGGTTTTATTTGTTAAAATAATGACATAAAAAGTCAAATCGAGATTAAAAGTAAGTTTCCAAAGAACTTAAATATTTTTACATAGGTACTGTACACCATTGTAAAGAACGGTGTTCTGTGCTTAGACTTTGGATGAGTAGAGCTATACTCAGGAGAGGGAAACAAATAGAAAAAACACTACTGGATATGCTGTATCTCAAATCCTCTGAATATCGTTTATTTCTTGGGTCTGTGTAAACCCAGCAGAGCTTTGAAACATAAACTTTGTTCTGTTTAACAGAAAAGACAAGATCATTTGCTGCCACAGAGAATAGTTTCACTGTCAAGATGTTCACCTTCCAGTTCTTCACCTACTTCTCCTCCCTCTTCTATGTGGCATTTTTTCTTGGCAGGTAAAACTTAGGATTTATGCTCTGACTTCTGAAACCTACTGTTTTTCACTGATTGGCTAAGGCTTACAGGGCAAGTCACTGAATGGTTTTCTTGTACTGATAACAGGATTAATGGTCATCCAGGTGAATATGTACGGATTGCAGGGCAATGGAGACTGGAAGAAGTAAGTAATTACAGTTTCATATCTCATTTATCATTGTACAACTAAAGGAATATTGTTGTGTGTTTTATGTGAGTAATATGACAACATTGTTCCCACAAGCTTCACTGTGTTTCTTTTAGTGTCACCCGAGTGGATGTCTCACAGACTTGTTCATTCAAATGATTATTATAATGGTGCTGAAGCAAACCATCAACAATGTGTTTGAGTACACTGGCCCGTAAGTAATATTCACTTTGTTAATTACTTTGCATCATATTGCTTCGTGTCTTTTTATGTTATACTTTCTTATATTGTGTCATATTTTATTGATCCTATTATATTGCATCATATCATTTACCAGATGTGGGTAGTAACTACTTACATTTACTCGGTTACATTTACTTGAGCAACTTTTTGGAAAAAAAAATTCAATTCAATTCAGTTTATTTATATAGCGCCAATTCACAACAAATGTCATGTCAAGGCACTTTACAAGAAAAATAAATCAATTCAATCATACATACATTACAATTGATCCTAGTTATCAAACAGTACAGTAAGCTCAATTAATTATTCAAGAAGTTTCTAAGGAAACCCAGCAGATTGCATCGAATCATTGACTTGCAGCATTCACTCCTCCTGGCTAAGCATGTAGTGACCGCATGGCGTTGTGTCATTGACTTTACAGCAATCCCTCATACCGAGCATCCATGTACTGACAGTGGAGAGGAAGAGCTCCCCTTTAACAGGAAGAAACCTCCAGCAGAACCTGGCTCAGTACAAGTGGCCATCTGCCACGACCGACAGGGAATTTGAGAAGACAGAGCAGAATGCACAAGAAAAACAGATGAACTGATATAAAATTATTTTCGATGTTCATGAAAGTAAAAAGTTAATAGCAGGAGAAGGAGAACGATTCGTTGATGGCAACATTATCTCAGCTGAAGCCCTCCTCCAGGAAGGTATCAGAGCCAAAGAGAACGTCGGACCAGGTGTAGCCTCTATGGACAGAAAAATAACTGAGAGAAAACAAACAGTTAACAGTTGAAATAACAGCAAATAATGCAAATTGGAGAGTAGTAGAAGAAGAAAGTGAGAAAAAGTTGTCAGTTTGTCTTCCAGTAGCTTAAGCCTATGGCTGCATAGCTACAGAAATAGTTCAGGATAATCTAAGTCAGTCTAACTATAAGCTTTATCAAAAAGGAAAGTTTTAATCCTAGTCTTAAAAGTAGACAGGGTGTCTGCCTCACAGACTAAAACTGGGAGCTGATTCCACAGGAGAGGAGCCTGGTAACTAAATATGTCAGAGTAGTTTACCTACTTACTTACCATACTTTTTACTTTTACGTGAGTGATGTTATTTTGATGTGTTACTACTTCTAGATGTATGCTTATTTTTGCATAACTTTTTATCATTTCATATATCATATAAATATTGCATCATATTGTATATTACCATATCATGGCACATTATATCATATTGTGTTGTTACATTTAGTGTCATACTACATTATACGTATCCTATCACATCAACTCATATATCGTGCTGATTAGTTTTATCTTTTATCTTCCTGTTTTTGCTGATTCCTCTTGAGAGTGGATCATCCCTCGCTCTCACCCTATTCTTGTTATTCTCCGTTGTCAAACCTGGATCCTGCTGATCCTCCTGCATTGACCCTTCTCAGTGGTCTTCACAACTTATTATAATTTTCACATTGTATTGTTTTGTATTATATGGTATCATATCATATTGTATCATATTCTTTATGCATGTATCGGTTTGTGTGGTAATGGATCACATCGTATCACGTGGTATTGTGTCATGTCAGACATGTAAAATGTTGGTTTAGCCTAATTAAAGCTGTCTGTTTGCATTAGCTTGCTCTACAGATTCTTAGGGAAGAGGAAAAGACAACATAAGCTACAGAGGAAATGTGCCACATGCTACCTGAAAGATGAATCTGAGCTCAAAGATGGAGATGAGCTGTGTGACAATTGCAAACTCAGGGACTGGCACAAAAACTATGAACTCACTGATGTGGACTCTTTCAGCCTCTTCAATGAGTTTTTGGAGATGGGTATGAACTTTGTGCTCAGTAGACACAGTAAACACAGTAAATACCTGACTTGTATTGGTTAATATTATTTTTCTGTACTCTCACTTTAGTGATCCAGTTTAGCTTTACCACCATATTTGTGGCAGCATTTCCGCTTGCTCCTCTGTTTGCTCTCATCAATAATGTGATTGAGATCCGTTTGGATGCCATTAAGATGGTTACGCTGGAGCGCAGAATGGTTCCCAAGAAGACCAACAATATTGGTAACTATGATCTGTGGATAATTTTAGTTTATTGTAGATTCATGCATGTTGACAGTTCTTTCCTTTTTCCTCAGGCGTCTGGATAGACATACTGGAGGCTATTGGTGTTTTAGCTGTCATTGCAAATGGGCTGGTAATTGGGGTTTCATCTGATTTTATCCCTCGACTTGTGTATCATTACGTCTATGGCCCATGTGTCAATGGCACAGCAGTGGAGATAGAGTGAGATTTTTTTCCTCTTTGTTAAAATGGTTATATTTCGCAATGGTCCATAAAACATTTACTTCATCTTGATTCTTTTTGTGCCTCAGCTGCATGGTTGGTTACATCAACAACACCCTGTCCATTGCATCAATGAGTGATAGCAGAGTAAAATTTGACCCAGACCAAATGGTAACTCCTGATGGATTCAATGCTACTTCATGCAGGTTTGCTTTCCTTTCATTTTGTTTTTGAAAAACCCAACATTTTTAATAAATAAAGATTATTCTATCAGCACACATATTTTCCATTGTGTATCTTTTCACAGCTACAAAGACTACAGAAACAGTGACTTTAATGTTACCCCACAGTTTTGGCTAATTTTAGCTGTGCGGTTTGCTTTTGTTATCCTCTTTGAGGTAAGTCTTAACAAAAACAAGCAAAAAAAATGATTTACATCCTGGCTGAGCTTAACAGCTTTTCTTTCATCCAACACAACACCAAAACCTGACAGGGGTTTTTTTTTTTAAACCAAGCTGGGGGGGAAAAAAAATCACATTTTGCATGGTTATAGATGGAAAAAGATATTGCATTCCTAACTTTATCTACTCTCCTTGCAGCATGTTCTCGTCATATGTAAATTCATTGCAGCCTGGTTTATTCCGGCTGCACCGATGCAAGTGAAGAATGACAGACTCCTTAACACACTCGAAACACTTAAAGAGGAACTTCAGTGAGTCTCTGTTTCTATTTAGCTTCACTTAAAGCACTTAAAGTATGTAACTTTTATGAAAAAGTAGTTTTTTACATATTTGTTAAAATTATCATTATGTCGTGACAGTGTAATATAAGACAGATAATCTGTGAAAAAAAAAAATCAAGCTCCCCTGTTTATAAACACGTTAAAGGTGGTCATTTCGGCAACTTCATTTAGCTGAGGAGCGTTCACTTCCCCGCGGACTAGTCTGTGAGAGATACCAATAAGTTTTGATAGAAAAGTGCATTCAGATCAATAAACTTTAATCTCTGATTGAATCATTGCACTTACAGACTTAAACATGACTAAAAACAGTAAAACCTTTTGACCATTTGTTACTATAATAACATATTTATTATGTTATAATTTACATTTGAAACATAATAAATGTATAATTTAAATAAATTCTGCTGATGTGGTCATCCTGTTCAGCTATCAGCGCTGGGTAACAACAAAAAGAGAGGGAGAAAGACAGCAAGCATGCAAAAAAGTTGTTATTCAGCAATAAAACTAAACTTTCGTCCAAAACTTCTTTACAGTCTTTCAAAATATGTGATGACAGGCATTTTACAGACTCAGACTTCTGTCTTTACTTACACTTTCCAGAGAATAGGTGAAAGGGTCTTCCAAACAAAATTACTGCCAAGTGTTTGAAAGCTACATTAACCTCAGAGTTTTTCCACAACAGTTACGCCTTTTAACAAAATCAAAATCTTGTCAAACTCAAAATAAAAGTGTAGCATTAACCAGTTTTCTGCAATACAGTAAGCCAGGTGAGCCAAACTCACCCTCATTAATTCAGGGTAATATTAACAAAACAAACATGCCTAAAGACATGGCTGGTGTGTACAAGCAAAAATAATACATGCTTTTAAATTATTTTAGAAACAGAAATATGAAAGTGTGGTACGGAGCAGCTTTTTCATGTCTTTCGTATACAAGACATGGCGTGATATATCTTTCTTGATATCTTTCTTTGAACAACTCAAAAATTATTACCCCAAATTTGTAGCGTGAATGACTAATAGTCAGCCCATCAACATCTGAGTATTGGATCTCTGAAGCTCCTCCAGAGTTATTCTCTGATCAATGCTCTCCTGTAGTGTATATAAGGTGTAATTTCAATTTAAATAGTGAGGTTAATAAATTTAATTTGTGGAAACTTAAATTTAAGGACACACCATATGTCACTTAGTTTTGATAACTGATGTCAGAAATCAGTCAATGTTTCTTACACTTCAGCAAGTTGACATTCAAAATTTACCCATGAAATAATATCTTTTATCACTCATCATTCAGCAACGGAGGAAGAGCATTTTTTTAGCAGTGACACATTTTTTTCTGTTATTGCGTTTTTTATTATTGTGTGTAAAGAAGCTTGATGGAGGTAATGAAAACGTTATTAAAATGTGAAACATATTATACTGATTCAAAGTGTACAATTGAAGGTTATCCATCTACCATGAATGATATCTCATGACTTCAAATATCATTTCCTGCAGGTATTTCAAGCCTGACGCCGTTTGCACTCCTTGACAGGACATGTTTTACTGTGAAAACATAACCCCAGTATGGCCTTGTGCATCTACGTGTAAAACTGGGAAGGTTTTAATCATTTTATTATCATCCTGAAGAGATCAATGATGATCTTTGAATTAACACTTTAAGTGCTGCCTGGATTGGACACATCCTTTTTATCCATGTACTGAAAAGCTTTACTGAAAGACAGTTTTCTTATTGTTTTGCTCTATAGAGACAAGGTCAAAAATTTACAAATGAGATTTGTATGATTCTCATACTAATTTTGGAGTTTTAATTATTTGAGATAACCGTTTGGAATGATGATAACATACAACTTCAGGTACAGTTAAAAACAAGGATTTCCCCCTATCAACACTGGGTTAAAATATAACTATGGGCTCAAATACATTCATACATTGACCAAGTATTTTAATTTGGCTTTTATTTTTATGGTTGTGTGTTGTATAATCATTTCATATTTTATTTTATTAGATAAAAAGCACGGTTTCTTTAAATTGTTAAAAGTCCCAAATTACTAACTCCTGAGCAGAAGTGTGTGTATACTGTATACTGTAACTGATGTTACTGACTTTGCCTTTTTTTATAAAAGTAATGGTATATACTGAGTTTTGGCTGAGAGCTTAGTGGTGGATCTGTGATTGTGAGCTATACAGTTTATGAGTGTTCTACTGAAAACTTAAAGATTGTTTATAGTACTAAACTGCACATAGACTGCTGATTGTGTTATCATGATGCCTTACACTGTAAAGCAAAAAAAAAAAAAAAATGCTTGTTGCTTTTTTTCAGATAAAGTTTGTTTATGTAAAGGAGAATGTTTTGCATTATTATATTTTATATTATTGAATAAAATAAGAAACTTGTATGTGTATGAGATATTCTTTAAATGTCTGTATTTTTGTTTTCAGCAATAATAATGATTATATTATTAATTTTTATTAAGCTTTCTAAATAATAACATTTTTAAAAGTATGTGGTCATAAACTGATGATTAGTATGGTAAATATCTGAATACCTAGATAAAGTAACTTATGTGAGGCAATAAAAACCATGATGTCGAAGTCCACTTCGCCTGTAAACATTTACTTTAACGAAGATATTCCTTGATCAAAAATGTACGTTTTTGTCATGTTTGAGTTTAAAGCAAGACCGAAATGCAGACAGGAGTTTAGTATGATCATGGTGCAGGTTTAATAGAAGACAACAAAAACTTATAGACGATGCAGGAGGAAAACAGAGACATGCAGGATTGGAGAGTAACGGACAGGAAACTGACATGAAAATGGCAGGATTCAGCAATGAACAATGAAGCTAGTGAGCTACACAAACAAATGAGGAAGTGGAAGTGCAAATTATCGAATGCAGGTGAGGAAATCAGGTCATTGGGAACAGCTGGAATGAAGCAAAACTGGTAGGTTGGGGGCAGATAAAAAAAAAATAGTAAACTTAACTAAGACTCAAAGCAACAACAAATCAGGGGGAACATAACACTGATCTACGAGAACAAAACCCAAATGCAAAATGAACAGAACATAATAATAAACTAAGAAACTAAATACAAACGAATGAACAGATATGGAAACACTTAGAAAAGTGGTGTTCAAAGTCAGTCCTCAAGACCGGTATCCTGCATGTTTTAGTTCTCTCCCTGGTTCAACACACATGGATCAACTGATGACTCGATAGCAGGTCTCTGCAGAACATTGCCTTGCTGAGGAGGTAATAACTACCACCAGTGAGAGAACTAAAACATGCAGGATGCCACCTTTGAGGACTGACTTTGGACAATCGTGACTTAAAACAATAATGAACACAGAGAACTCAACAGAATGTGTCAAGACATAATGAATATAAACGAATGACAAGGAGATGGTCAAAATGAAAATCGACACAAATGAAAATCAAACACCCAAGGATAACAGTTTTTTAAAGTAATGTGATTGAAGCTTCTCATAAAATAAAAAGAATTATATGAGACAAATCCCTGAAGGTATTTTCTAAAATGTGTGTAACACCTAGAACCTAGACCAGGTGATTCCTGTTTTAAAAGATCTGTTCTGACTAAGATCAGATCTTAGTCTGTCATTTTGCATGTGTTCAACAGTCCATTGAACCACTTTCTTACTCTCATTTGCTGCAACACTGACTGGACAAGTGAGACAAGTACTTGTCCCTTATTGCAGGATAAGGATCATTCATTTCATTTTTAATCATTCTTCTATCTACTTAAGAGGTATGAAAGTGGTTTACAATCCAGACCTTTTGAAATCATCTTAAGAGCTCAGTTTTCATGTTATATATATTTTTCCTGGAAACTTTCCAGAGGGTTTTTGATGCAATGTTTAAATTCCCTTACTCAGCTTTTGGTTTTGAAAACCAAAAGCTGAAAGTTGCCAAAACCTTTGATTTACTTGCACGAGAGTTATAAAAAAAGAAAAAAAAAATTGAAATTTTATTTCTCACTCATAACACTAAAAATATATAAATACATTCTTACTGATATTTATTCACATTGAGGACTTCCTTTGATTTCACACCATCACTTTCAGAAAAAGAAACAAAGAGAAGATGACCTTCCACTTAGGGTACACATCTACTCATCTCACCAGCTCCATATTACCTTCCAACATTTTCTTTCTCTGAGTGACGTGACAAGGCATTTTCCTCTGTAATTACCCCTTCATATTGACCTTACTGTCTTGTAGAGAAGAGGTTTGTGAGTCTAAGAGTCATGTGTTCATTTTGTGACAAAGGTTGCAAAGTGTGGAAGCTTTCAGAAATCTGCTCCTATGCCAAGGTTTGTCAGGGTGCTATTAAATAGCTCAGTTGTTAATAACTGCTGGCTGGTGATCTTCTCTGTTCACAGCTGAGCCTGCTGTTCAGCAATAATAGCACAGTGCTCTTCACTATGTTCATAGCAATATGGAATGAGTTCATCAGCAGATAAAACACAGACATCCAAAATAAATTACAATCTTTATGCCACATATGATTCAGATCAGCTGCATTTGTTAACTGAAAATCAAATAGCAAATACTGCTGTAGTTGCCTAAAAATGTTTAGATTGCTCAGCACAAATTCCACAACTGGGTGTTTATCTGCCTCAGAAGTATTTTAACTGCCAGTTTTTCTGATGCCAAGGAGAAATTACAAAACAGAGCAAACTAGTCTTGGCTGCTAACCTCTGAACACACTTTCTAGGGTTTTTTGCTTTTAAAAGTTGAATGTCATGGTTTAAAAATAAAAACATTTTGCATGGTTACAGACAATAAAAGATTTAATTCCAAACTTCATCAACTTTCTTTGCAGCATATTCTTCTCTGGTGTAAATCCATTGCAGCCTAGTTTGTGCCAGCAGCTTCAAAGCATGTGGAGAAAGATCTCAAAAGATTAAAAGAGGAACAAAGGAAAGTTTCAAAGATGTAACACTTTTAAAAATCATTACGAAGAAGGGTTGCACTTGGAATGTGAAAATGTAAATAATTTCTTCATCTTTAATGGATTTTCTATCCAATTAAAACTATTATTTCTGCAGGAATTTTGAAGTGAGATGTGATTTGGACTCTTTGATAGGACATATACTATAAAAAGACACAGTCACCCCTCTCAGGTATTGTTTGCATTCACACATAAAGTGCCCACTTTCTGGACTGGACAAACTGAGGCTCATATAGTTTGATACATAAGTTTAAAGACACCGATATTGGAGATGTATGTCATTTTAATTCAGACCAGTTCATTTCTTAAGCTGAACTGTTCAATAAATGTTCAATAAATGTTAAAGCCAAGAATTGGGTGCTCAAGGTTGAATATATATATTTGGGATTCTTTAATCCACACTGAGCCAAAACTATGAAAATGGGTTCAATATTTGCACATATTGTGATTTAACAAAAAAAAATATTGTGTTTTTCTAAAATCACAGAAGTTATTCTCTTCTCAACGAAGTTGTTCCAAACAATTTTTTTTTCTATCTGGCTTTTTTTGCCCAAGGATTCTATTATTTAGGTACATAAAAATGTATGAAAACAATGATAATAAAGAGTGTGAGTGTACACAAGGAATGGGGTACATTTGCATGGATCAATATCCTTTTTGTAGATTTGCACAATGACTAACTGCAATCTCCTTAAAAGTTGCCTGTAATCATCATTTCTTTATTTCTATCTTGATATATTTGCTACAAGTGCATTATTTATGAAGATCCCAATGTGTGATGTATTTTTAGTTATGTCATGTGACTTCCAAGACAATGTATTAGCAATCCCTTGTTTTATCTGTATATCAATATCTGCAAATAATAAGTTCACATTAAGACAACAGAAAAAATGACAACCTTTTGGCACCTTTAGCGCTTTCCATATAATTTTCGAGACATGGTGAAATGTTTTTTTCTTATCTGGTCCCAAATTACCTGATGTCCCAAAAGACCTCAATTCACCCAAATCTAAGATTTTTGCTCTTCTTGGACAGAAAAGACTCAATAGAACTATTATCTCTGTTCGTCTATGCTGTTTTTGTTTCAGAGCAGCTTTTTAACATCATCTGGTGAAATGGGGGGGGAAGCGATCCTTAAAATCTGTAAAAGGATAAAATAAAGAGGTAAAGTTGCTGACAGTGCCAATAACTTTGCGGACTCGCCAGGTCCAGTTCTCTGAATGTGAACCAGCAGGTAAAAGGTTAAACCGGAAATGCACCTGTGCGCCGTCAAAATAGGTGCTCTGTTATTACAGTTTTACTCGCTAGAAGCACAAGAGACAATTCTATGACTTTTGCTGCTCTGCCCCTGCTGGTTATTTGCATTTTGACTACAGGTAACCGGTGTGCGCGTCACGTGTGCAGAGGTAGCCAATCACGAGTGGCGCTTCAGGTTCCTCCAGGTGCAGTTGATGAAACAAAGCTGACGTCTGCGTAACGACTTGTATGCCTCTGGTAAACTAAATGGTAATAAACTAACGATTTCTGCTGTCATTGGGAACGACGTTTGCAGAGAAAGCGGCGTAAGAGGTCTCTTTTCCAGCCTGAGGAAAGAGGAGGGGGAAAGTTTGGCTCATGGCTCTGCTTTTAGTTGCTTTATTAATAGTGTGCGGGATATGGAACAAGACCATCGCCATCGGTAAGGATGTACAAAACTATTTACTTTAGTTATCATTGAACCTTTAATCAGCTTCTTTTAACTGAGTCTGTTATTAATAAACTAGGTGTTTAGATTTCGTGATGCTGGTAGTACAGGGTCAGTGTACATGTGGTCATAGTCTCCAGGGTCATATTTGTCACGGAGTCACATGTTGTTGCCAGGCAACAAGGTTAACTCTAGACTTTGGACCCGGGTGATCTAGTGCTTAAACCATTTAAACATAGTAAAATAACCAGTCAGGAGATTTTCTGGGAAGGTTAGTTATTTAGTTTAAAGTCGCAGAAGGCTGACGTGAACAAACATACCCTGACACAGTGTCTTACGTACCTATTGACCAAAACCCACAGGGAGGGCCCTGTGGGTTTTGGTCAATTTCAAAAGTTATTCACTGGGTTTTGTTTTTGCAAACCGTTTGCACAGACCAAGAATATTATCCATGTATGTGCACAATTTACACACACGCATCATAGGTCTAAATTCCATATTAGTTTTAGGCTTTTAATTAATTTGAATCATTTCAGTGTGATATAACAAACAACTTTGAAGTATTTTAAAAACAAGAATTTGAGTTTTATGGGCTGTTCACTTGAATTCACAACAAAGTGAAAAACAAAACAAACAAAAAAAACCCCAGCACAAATTAAGCACACCTCACACATTTTCAACTGTGTTCAGGCTTTGGGAAGGCCATCCCATAAGTTTGATGCTTGCCTTGTTTGGGATGACTGTCCCTACTGGAAAACTGATCTGCAACAGGAGATTTAGTTGAAGAATTTGAAGTCCTCCTCCTTCACTTTGTGCAATGCACCAATTCTGCTGACAACAAAATAGACCCTCAACATGATGCTGCCACCAACATGCTTGACAGTTGGTACAGTATTCTTAAGTTTAAAAGCTTCTTGTTGACTCCAAATAGCACAATCTGTTGAATGGAAGATAATTTATTTTGATCTAAGACTCAAAACAAGTCTTTTTATTTTGGCAGTCTTTTCAACAGTCAAGGTCAAAATAGTAAATTGTTTACATCTGAACATTAGTGTGTTCAAAGTCAGTTTTTGTGCTTTTCTTAACCATGCATGGAAAAAAAACGCATGCAGAGGGAAACGCTAGATTGTATTTTGGCAATTAGCAAACAAGGCTGGAAAATCAGAGCTTTATATGAATAACCTAGACTTTATCTTTAGCAGAAGGTTGTAACACTGTTTCTTTTTGTAGGTCAGACTTGTGTGGATGAGAGCAGGTTTAAGGAGCAGGTGGTTTATTTTGGACAGCAGGGACCTTCATATATACTGCAGTGTCCCCTGCAGACACTTCAGCCTCAGAGTCTCCCCAAAACCCTGTGGACCTGGCAGAAGGACTGTCAGCAGCTGCTGAATCAGGAAGGAAAGGCCTTCCTGGAGTTCTCCAGCATCAGCTTAGAGGACCAAGGGAATTACACTTGCATGCAACAAGGAAACAGTACTCCATCGTTCACTGTGCGCCTTGTAGTAAAAGGTGTGTGTGTGTGTGTGTGTGTGTGTGTGTGTGTGTGTGTGTGTGTGTGTGTATATATATATATATATATATATATATATATATATATATATATATATATATATATATATATACAGACAGATGGATAGATATTATCATATCTGATAGTTTAATAGTGTAGATTTACTTTCCAGTAGCTGCATTTACATCAACACACTTAATGTGTTTAGCTCTCACAGTGAACACTGGTACCTGTGGTATGTATTTACAGAGTCTCAGTGTGCTAAAGCTCCAGATTTTAAACCGAACAGTGACTCCACCAAATTCTGGAGGAATGTGGGATCCATTGTGAAACTGAACTGCACTGCTCTGCTTTTCTGGGACCCATCAGAGGAGCAGTGTGAAACCATACTGCAGTGGAGCAAAGATGGCCAGCCACTCACCAACCACACCATCTACCTGCACAACATAACATCATGGTCTTTTAAAGATTTTAAGATATTTGTTTTTCTTCAGTGCACTTTGCACCTCAGTTGATGTTTGTAAAAGAAGGTAAGATTATCTTTTCTCTCTTATTCATCAGGTCCCCAGATTCAGGCCAGCTGATTGTAAGTAGCCTCCTTGAGTTCACACTTAAAGAAGCAGAGGATTTTGGACTTTACAGCTGTACAGTGAGGAACATTTCTGCTGACTTCAGTGTGCAAAATTTAAGTAAGATAAGTTGGTAAACATTTTTTGTGTGTGTGTGTGTGTGTGTGTATATATATATATATATATATATATATATATATATATATATATATATATATATATATGCCTTTCTTCACTATATTTTTTTTGTGGTTAAATTATATACTTTACTATTTTTAAAATTACTCCTGAAAGATGATTTGGTAGAGAACATAG
Organism: Anableps anableps; assembly: GCA_014839685.1. Lineage (NCBI taxonomy): Eukaryota > Metazoa > Chordata > Actinopteri > Cyprinodontiformes > Anablepidae > Anableps > Anableps anableps. The sequence continues at coordinate 31,033,677 of CM026073.1, read as the reverse complement.
GAGTAGGTTATTAAATAACTAACATTTATTATAGCCCACATGGTCTTGGAAAAGACTGCTGACTACAGTTGTCCAGCAGAAACTCACTAACATGCTCCACTCAAGGGGTAAGCCACAAAAGAATGTTGCGAAATAAGATGTTTGTTCACAGATTGCTGTATCCAAACATCAGTGGAAAGTTGAAAGGAAAGAAAAGTTGTGGCAGAAAAAGGACAACGCCTTCGATGGATAAGCTTTAGGATTACTATGAAACAAAGTCCGTAAAGGAGTTTTTGGGCAGATTCCCGAGATACTGACTGCAGTTAGAGTCGATACTTCGAGAAGCCCACACACAGGTGTGTTCAGGACATTGAGAAACAACTGACACATTCCTTGTTCGGCCACCCCTGGGCTAACGAGAAAGTGGGCTGGACTGTTGCCAAGTGGTTCAAGGTCCTCTTTTCAGGTTGAAGTAAATTTTGTATTTCGTTTAAAAATTAAGGTTCTGCAGTCTGGAGGAATAGTGGAAATTAACAGAATCCAAGTTGCCTGAGGTCCAGTGTGAAATTTGTATTGTTACTGATAATTTGAGGAACCATGCCATCTACTGGTGTTGGTCAAATGAGTGTTATCAAGTGCAAAGTCAACCCAGATGTCTAGCAGGAAATTTTAGAGCAGTTCATGTTTCCCTCTGCTGACAAGCTTTGTGGAGATGCTGATTTAATTTTTCCGGAGGACTTGGCCCAAACTGCTTATATTTAAATACCTACCATGTTACCTCTGTACTTGATTTGGTTCATATAGTGTGTAGTGCCAATATTTCTGTATGAAACAATAAATTCTTATCTAACATTCACATTTTCTCAGAAACTCAATTTAGAATTGTTGTTAGCTGTAAGCCATAATCATTCAAATTAACAAAAATAAACACCTGAACTATAAATCACTCTCTATGAGATTTATCTCAAGTTTTTATTTTTTGTTATTTGTCCATCGACTGAGCATCTTAGCTGTTTCCTAGTGTTAGTCATCCAATCAGCCAGATGGGTAAACGTCACAGGAAATGTTCTATTCTCATTTGTTGTTCTCTGGAAATGGCTGCCTAAATATATATTGTCTGATAAGATAAAATTTAAAATGTCCAGTTTTTAATTGGCTGTAAATTTATTCTCTCATCTCATTATCTGTATGTGTGTGCTCAGACAGTCCCAGCCACACAGCTGCAGTGATTGCAGCCATCGTCCTCCTCCTCCTCTTGGGGATAGCAGCTGTGGTGTACTCCAGGTGCCACCTGAATATTAAGCTCTGGTACAAGAACTCCTATGGAGACTATGAACTCAATGGTGAGACTTGTTGAAACAATATGAGGTTATTGTGTATAAGTAATCTTAACATCTGTCCATTGTTTGTGTGTTTGCATCTGCAGATGGAAAATTATATGACGCCTATATCTCTTATGTCAACAATGACTATGACAGGAAGTTTGTCAATTTTATCCTCAAACCTCACTTGGAGAATAAAAATGGGTACAAGGTGCACCTCAATGACAACGATATCCTGCCTAACACTGGTAACATCATGCAAAAAAAAGTTTTTATTCATTAATGTATCTGTATAATCTATATTTGTTTTGTTCTGCTGTAAAGCTAACCACATGTAGCTTTCTAATAGTAAATCTACCTTCTTTATTAAACAGAGCCTTCAGCAGAACTCCTAATGAACATAAGCCGCTCCCGTCGCCTCATAGTGCTTCTCTCTCACGCTTATCTTGAGCAGGACTGGTGCACAAATAATTTCAGGTCAGTCTCAAACAGAAAAATTTTACTTTGTCATAAAACCACAACACAAGTCAGTGAAATTGTTTTTGCATTATGTAAATGTACCACTGGAGGTCAGTGTTGAGTCTGTGCTGTGAGTCTGATGGGTTGAGGCTGTGTGCAATTTCAGGCAGGGCCTCCTGCACTTGCTGGAGTTATGTCAGCAGCCTATCCTGGTCACGTTGGAGGGTCAGATCAAACGCATGAGTCCTGAGATAAAGCAGCAGCTCAGTGAGAACCAGCATCGCCTCACCTTACTCACCTGGAAGCACAACTCTGTGGTAAGATTGAAGGAAAGCCTTCTGTGTTCACGATTTTGCAGTAAGAGCTGCAATGTCCATAGAGGCATGAACATGAAAATTACATTACCTCATCTTTTAGATGTATTTGTTTCTAATGACAACAGCTCATGAAAACCTTATGATTAAGTTAAAATGATTCAGAAACATACACAATATTTCAACAAAACAGGTTATGAAGAAGTGGTTTTCAAAAAACAAGTGATCTGTGATCTCTGGTAACACTCCCAGTTTTAGAGATTAACTGAAGTCTTTGCCTTACATTGAGTTTTTTTAAAATTCATTGCTGTTTAACCAGACTTTATTAAAGTGGGGTGTGGTTTTGTCAGATTTGACTGTTGAAATTTAAATTTAAATGTTGCTTGATTGTGATTGGTTTCTTTAAGTATGTCACACCCACTTAAAAACAGTGACAGAACCTCAGGTAAAACGATGCAGACAGCTGTCTGTTGGAGAAATCATCAAACCAGTTCAAAATGCTTCTTTTTGTGTGGCTCATTTGGGGGCTAATTTTTTCAGTTTAATTAGAGCCTAGATGTAAAAGTAAACTTGATTTCAAAATGGAAACATATGCAGAAGGAAATTAAGAGTCAGCTTGTCTGACTTTGTTTTCTGGATTCTTGAGTTCCCAAACTGGCAGCTTTATTTATTTAAAACCAGCAACACAAAGACAGCAGAAATCAATATTTCAAAAACAGAACTTTTTTTGTTGTTGATGTTGCTTGTTGATACATTAAAATCTCTAACCTTAAAGGTGACCTATTATGCTCCCTTGAACAGGTTAGGATAGGTCTATGGGCTATACAAAACATGTTCATTACATTTTTTGCACAAAATTATTCTTAGATAATGATATTTTAGTCCGGTCAGTTCTGCATACTTTGAGGTCCTTACAGAATTAGCTGTTTTTGGGCCTATTGTCACTTTAAAACCAAATAGGCTGTTGCTGGCCACACCTCCTAACTCAACATTTACACTCGCACATGAAAATGGCTGCAAACCAATGTGCAATTATACAACCATACATCTTTGACTATGAATCAGACCCAAAAGCAGAAGTTGAGCCTCCTTCACAACTAACAAGAATGCTGCAAGTTGTTTCCAAATGGTGAGTCAACAAAAAATCCCACTTCTTTTCCAGCAGCCGTTGTACAGAGGAATACAGGGGTAAAACCAGCTGACCAGTCATGCTTGGGCTCTGCTGGGGTTGCTAGATAACGGCCCAGTGCCCGGGGATTGTGACGTAACAATCAAGAGGTTTTTGAAACTGCTCGTTTTCCAGACACCAAAAAACATAAAACTTATTGCTAAAAAACGACTGGGTGGATTTTTAAGCACTTGAGCTATTTTTAGAAGCAGTTGAGACCCAAATTGAAGTATAAAAATGTGCAAAATATGAACTTTGCATAATTTCTCTCTTTTAATTTTGCTTAAATTTATGGGATAGACAAACAGTTGCATGTCTTTTGGGATACGTCTTCACCATCAGTGCAGATCTAAAGATTTAAATTTTCACCCAGTCTTCTTTGCAAGATGGCTCAGGATGAATCAGATTGAAAGTAGAGTATCTGTGAACTACACATTTCATGTCTTGCTACAGAATTTCCATTGGATTTAGGCCTGGAAACTGATTGGGGCATTCTGAAATATGAATATGTTTTGATCTAAACCATTCCACTGTATCTCTGACAATATTTATGGGTTGTTGTTCTCCTTGGATGTAAACCAACAACACCTGTCTCAAAATAACTGCCTTTCTCCATTATAGTCCTTTATGGTCTTTGTTAAAGACAATCCTCCCCATATCATAATACTGCCACTGCCATTTGTCACTGCTGGATAACAACAACTCTGTTCATAAGGTTTAAATTGCACACAGGTGGACTTTTCTGAAGGCATTTGATTGATATTCATTTTTCTTTAGGATTTCTTTATTGCAGAAAGCTTGCTTACTTTGATGTTACGAGCTTAATATAATGTGTTGCATTTGTTTATCTATGGATTTGGTTGGCAGACTCCTTCATCAGCATTCTGGAAGGAATTAGCATTAGCAATGCCTCGCAGAGTCATTTTCCACAAGGAGTCTGCAGGCGACCCTCAGACTGTACTGCAGGATGATAAGGATCCCATGCTGACCCTTGACCCCGACTACCTGGACTGTCGCTCAGACACAGACCCGGCTGGAGATCTGGGTAAAACCTAGCACTCATTGTATGAGTGGTGCTTGTATATTTGATTGACTTGCACACTTTTCCATCCATTTTTTTTTTTTTTTTTTTTTTTTTTTTTTTGCAAATGTTTGTCAGAAATTTTTGAAGCAGTCTCAGGTTTCTGTGCAAAGAAAGGTTTAGGTCATTTTGACGGTTGCAGAAAGTTTTCCATGGCCATTTTATAAAAACATGTGCCTCTCAGCTTGGTATACAATTTAAATGATGGGCAAACATTATTGGAAGCCTGTGAAAGGGAAAAATCAAATTGTCCTTACAGAAAACTAAAATAAATGACTTGAAAATAGAAAAATGCACATCCAAAGGAAAAAAAAAAAAAAAAAAAATTCAACAAAAATGCACAGTGAATGCTTTGTGGACTGGGTTAGCTGATCTGCTTAACTTAAATGAAGCAGAAACACATGGAACTATGCAAACTAGTAGTACTAAAATAACAGCAATATTTAAAGAAATGTGGGAAGAAATTTGACTCTAACATATCGTTGTCATTGAGCTGATGTTATGTTAATATGTTATGATAAGATGTTAAATCTAGTTTAAAAGTTTATCTCAACTGTGAGCAGGTTAGCTTTAGAGGAAATATTGGAAGGCCTCAGTTTAAGGAGGTGTTAAATGACTTGGAAATGTTAATCTTAATTTTTGCTTTTACCAAGATTATAAATGTTAATTGCATCTAGAATTGAAAGCAAAACCAGCTTAAAGGAAAAAAAGTTTGTGTGTGTATTACGTCAGTGGAACAGGTCTCATTCATAAGTCCTGGTAACCTGTTTTTAAAATTTAATAAAATACTTTTTAGTTCATGTATTTTTAAGATGGTAGCAAGTCCTGCTATGATGTTTAGTGGTGGCACTAACACGACATGAGGGAGATCTGGAGGTGTTCTCATTGAGAGAGGGAAAGAAATTGGATTTTCAGAGGGAAAATCTTAGGTTCTGTACAGAGAGGGCTGTTGAATAAACATGACATCAGGTTTAGGGTAGACTAACCCATTTTAATGTGTGGGGTTTTTTTTAATTTTTTTTTAAATTATTATTATTATTATTTGTATTTGCTTATGGTATTATTTTGGAATTGCAGTATGCTTAAGTGCTGCTTCAGTACTTGCTGAAGAGCTCCAGTTTTAGTTAGAAATTCACAGCAGATGGGGCATTTTTACAATGTTTTCAAATCTGCATGCCTTTCCTGATCTGTTGCAGGTCTTCGTCTCCCCATGCACAGGGCTCTGGCCTGTAAAGCTCCCGTCCTTCCTGCTGCTCACATCGAGGAAGCTCAGCCAAAAGCCGCTGACATTGATGTCTCTGATCTGGGATCCCGCAACTATGAAGCCCGCTCAGACTTCTACTGCCTGGTCACTGAGGACATTTGAGTCCTGCTTATATTTAAAATACCTGGTTCTTCTATATATTTATGCAACTTGCAGCTAAATGTTTTTTTTTTCTCCTTTTGTTGTACATTAATCTAAATGTGTCAATTTCTGTTTTTGATTATCAGAGATTAGTCTTTTTATATGTTCCTCAGTTTTGTGCCGTTTAGGTTATCTGAAACACCAAAACAAACTTTTTTGTAAATATTCGCCATTTTCTTTTCATGCCTAAAGGAAAAAATAAAGATAAATTTTGCTTTAAGTATTCTGTTGTCATTTTAGAGTCCATAACAGATAGTTGGCATAGATAAATCAAAGTTGTCATTAAAAATACTGGACAGATCATCTTCAACAAAACTGATGTGCCTTTCTGTCATCATGGAAAACAAATTACCTGCAGTGAAATAGACTAAATATGGGTGCAGCATGGAACGTTTAGTTTTGTTCCTGTCTGAGCAAGAACAAAATGAGGAGCAAATATGTAAACAGGGTGTGGCCAGCACATTAGTACTTGTTACAGCAAACTGCATAGACACATAAGAAATTCTCACATAACTTTTTTCAAAGTGTGTATTTTTATTAGCTGTTTAATCGGATCATACATCTGATGGTGTGAAACACACAAAAGTACAAGAAGTTTCCTGAAAACCCCACATATTGGTCACCACTTACACCACTAAGCAGTATTTTTATAAATTCCACTCTTGTTTATTTTTCCCCAGAAAATGGTATTTATATACAAATTATATACGTATTTATGTGTACTAAGAAACAAGTCTCAAAAGTGCTCATTTTCAGTATTCATCTTATGCATAAACCTAATAGTCCTCAACTGTATATTTTGAGTTAAAAAAGTAAAGAAAATATACATTTAACTTTGCACACCATTTCTTACTCCACCAGCTGAATACAAATTATTTTTATAGATTTTCTTTTTAGTGTAAGAAAACATGTAAGTCCATAAACACAATCCCCTAAAGTAAAAGGTATTTACGTCCAATTATTTTTGTCTCTGGCTTTCATTCAAACAAGGTTAGACACTGACTCAAACATTTCTATTAGGAAAGAACAAAAAATATTCAATTTAATTTTTAAAATTAAAAGGATTATTTACAAAGCTCAGTTATTGTAGTGAGTGTGCACAAGGGCCTGCCATAAACTGTTTTTTTGTTGGGGGTTTTTCTTAAGCCATTTTATTTAAATTCATGTTGCTCTGACAGAAATAAAATCCCTGATTGGAGTCTATACAAACAGTGTTGAAACGATGTAGTTCGGATGCAGACAATATCATAGTTCAATGTTGTAAAAATACAAAACCGTTTCTCCCATTGGTCAGATCCAGCATCACTGAGAGGTCTAAAAATGCTGTAGTGAGAAATCATCTTTCGAGAAACCTTTCTGTAACACAAAGCCAGAGTTATTAAGGACATTGTTTAAATGTGGACAACTGAACAGTAATTTATTCCAAAAATACACATCACTTGACATCTAATTTTATTCTGGACACTTAGTAAACAGTTAAATGGTTTGCTTTTGCCCATATTTTAAACACAGAGCAACACAGTGCTGACAAATATGAACACATTTTTTGTTCTGTTTGGACTTGTTCATTAGGCAAGAAGCTGAAGGCCACACCTTTGGGAATGTCAATCTGCAGAAGGCAGTAAATTCAGAGGGTAGAGCCCAGCACAAGGACCGGCTTGACTGGGTGATGCAAACACCCAGTCTGTGTGAGCTGCTTCAAGATGTATGGCTTTTGACCATGTGCCATCCAACTGATGAGGTAGCAGCAGAGATGGAGGATCCATCTCACACACACAGATGGAAGAATGAGGGTGTGGCACCCAGACTTCTTGCCCACACCCTTTATCAAGGATATGTATATGTTAGGTAAAGAGGTTGTTAATGTATGCTCACCAAACTAAAATGATGAAGTCATTCACAGAAGTTTAAGATTATTACAGAAATGTGCTAGGACTTGTACAGAATGGACTCGAATAATCAACTCTGAATTTATCAAAGGTAAATTCAGAGTGAATATAATTCAAAAGAACAACTGTCTTTGTTATTGTTGCAGCTTCTTACCTGTTTGAACATCCTGTGCAGTTTCTTGTAATTATACATGTTGGCAAGGACTGTGGCTGCAGCTCTGGACGCTTTCACATCATCCACGCTGGAAAACATTTCATCCAGTGTTAACATTTTATATGAATGAAAGACCAGATGCAATTTCTGTGTAAACTTCTTATACAGATAGCATGCATTTAAATTGTGTAATATGTAGGATAAGATGCCACATCACAAACCTGTAGGTCCCTGATTTCTTGAGGTACATCAGTCTCTCCAAACCACTATTTTCAGTGATTTTCTTGGCAATGTCAAAACTTTGCATCACCATATTATTGAGAACACCACAGATGTTGATCACCACATCCTCAGAAGTTTTAGTGCGAGTCTCATTCTCCGGCAACTTCTTTACCAGGGTATCCACTGCCGCTGGGACTAATTTAAAACAATTAAAACAGGTAAAGATTAAAAATGTACCATAATTATAGGTTGAAAAAGTTGGTCTTTACAACCATTGCTTTTTAAAGTAAACAATCATTTTTAAAATGTAAACTTAATATCTCACATTAAAACATTTTGGTTAATTGATAGAAGACATTGTATTTGTTGCTTATGGTCCCAAGAGGAATAAACTTAGCAAAACTTTTAGATCACTTATAATATAATATAATAGTTATAAAAATTTGACAGTTTTAAATTTGGAGAGTAGGAAATCTGAGCTGCCAAATTATTTTAATAAACTAAACCAATTTTCTTTGAGTTTACACATCACACTAATCCTTTCCCAGAAGAATGTCCCTTGTATAAACACAAGTTGTATAAGTAAAGCACTGATAACCTGTAATTCTTAGCTTTAAAAATGTTTTTACAAAAAAACAGACTGACTGCTAGTGTTACGGGATATATTCCTCAACACTCCAGTGAGAGAACGTAGCTCGTTATTCCTGTCAGTGCGCATGAGATCCAGCAGGGTTGGCATCATTTTGACCTGGTTCACCATATAGCAGCATAGCATACCAGGCCACTGCAAGTTACAGACACAAAATTTTATTATTACACATGTAAAATGGTTTCACTTTTTACAGAGTTCAGCTCAATATGTCACCCACCTGCGCTTCTCCGGAGGTGATGTTCTGCAGAGCTCCAATGGCTGCCTCACGTGTGGTGGCATTAATTTCACATGATTTCAGCACTCTATGGTACAAGTCCACTATCTTAGCATGCCACAGCCACGTTATGTCTTTTGGTGACTTTGATAAATCACTTAATGGTATTTGTTTCCTCTGGTCTTCCATTTTCTACCAATCAAAAAAGGATACAAGTCAGGTGTACAACAAATGTCTCATCCATAATACACACATAATCATCAATGTTGATGACTGCTTACCTTTCTGGCTTTTTTGCTATTTGGCGTAAAGCAGCCGACGTTCCCAGAGTTATCTTCGTATGCGGTTTTGCTCATGGTCATAGCCATAGACGGAGGAAGTTCATTGTAGAGTTGGAACGAGAGGTTCCTTAAGATGCACACAGTGTTCTCCACACCCTTAAGCACAAACACAGACAGGTAAATAAGGGCACAAAGCTGGACTTCGCTTGTACTGGAAAAACTGCTTATTCTCCCACCTTTTCTTCTGATTTGCCGGTTTCAAGGGCATCATTTAGGTAGTTCACTAAAGACCCCACCAGCCCTCGCGTTTCTCGCATTAGTTTACGGGTCTTTTCATTCCCAGAGCTCAGATTCCTGATAGCACAAAGCAATAAAAGTCAAGAGATCTGTCATTTTAAAATTACCTAAGGCATTATTTTGGTGAAAGACTGATTAAAAAAGTGCAGCTGAAAATTTTCAAAATTCAAACAGATTAAGATAACTGAAGAGGGTAGTGATGCTCGCTTTGGTTAAGCAACATTCAATTACTAAGTGTTTCTAAAACTTCCAAGCGACATAAAGCACATGAGACAATTGCATGAAGAGGCTTAAACAAGTGCAAATTCTGTGAAGGGAGCGAGTAATAAACTGGCACAGCCAAACCAGGAACAGATTAAAACAAACAAACAAAAAAAAAAACAACTCTTTACAGAGCCTATTGTGGTTCTGATGCAAGTAAAGGTAGAACCTAATGGTTGTTTGTTTGATACGCTTTTCTATACTTGTAGCAATAGCTATATGCGTTGCAATCTATGGGAACATCTATTGATAGGCATGGAAGGGGTACAACATGTGAAACCTTGTGAAGCAAAATTTATTTTCATCCTTTTATTGTAATCTTGATTCAGATTACACTACATTCTATACTTTTAAGATATGTATTTATCTTTGAAAAAATATCTCAAGAGAAATGCAGTATCCATACCAGGCCTGTAGTTCGTGGTAATGTTAACATTACTGAAACCACAAAATGCAACATAAGAATATTCTGCAGTTAGCAAGTCTGTAGCTATATTTAATGACTGTTTCGCAAAAAAAAGCAGCTTTTCTGGTGTTATTGGAGACTCTGACCAAAAAGCACTTAAAGTTCTTAGTCTTCTCATTAAGCAATGGGTGCTGCTGTTGGCCCCTTTGTGACTCAAAGTTTTCACACCACAGCAGTCCCTTTCAGCTGCAGTCAAGAGCCTTAGCATCCAGACTGTTAATGACTCTGAAACCCTAAAAGTCAGGGTGGGTTGTAAATTTTAGTAATGACTTATGGTTCCTTGAAGGGAACCAAATCTTCAGAATCTGTTCATTTCAAAGAGCCGTTAAAAACTGATCCATTTTTGACAATCTGCATATTTTTAAGGACAAGCCATTTTATCCCCGATGTAGTTTTAAATTTAGAGAAATCTGGCATGTGTGGGTGAAATTCTCAATAAAAAGTTGAATCATATGTATTAAGTAAAATTAATAGTTTAATTCAAAAGGCGCAAAATAGAACCATAGTATGTTCTTGCGGAAAAAAATGGTTATGTATATATTTTCAAAAAAGTAAGTACATAATATCAAAATATAAATATTAAATACCCATATTGACCTTTATTTCAAGTGTTGTGGTCATTATTAGCATTTTAGTGCCATTTGTAATATAAAAACAAAAAATAAAGTAAGCAAAATGTAACAAATAGAGAAAAAAAGTGCACTTGAATTGCTTTGGCAGAAACAGAAATCATCCTCTGTACCATTCAATATAACAGTTAAGGCGATGGACTAATGGTAAAAACACTGAGTTATAAACATTAACTAAGAAGCAACAACAAAGAAGAAACCAAGAAGAAGTGAGCACCCCATAACCGTCCTCATGCTTTCTCCCACTGCATGAAGCCTGCGTCAGTGTTGCAGCCAGGTCATGCATAGTGCTACACACATCTGTTGCCATGAGACGTGGAAAAAAAAAAACAACAACATGCACTCTGTATGCTCATACGACCATGCTTTTCTTTTATTTATTAACCCATGTAATAAATATAATCTTTAATTAAATAAGTAGCTATTACAGTGTGTGCAGAGCATTATAAGCAAGCAAAGTCGTGAAAAAACAAAGAACGGCCTTCATTAACTGAGACTCGAGCCCTATTGTTCAGGGTAAAGAGTCGCTCAAAAGAATCAGATCATTCGTGAACATCACATCACTATTTAAATGAATTCTAATAGCCTCTGTATATAGGGCACCTTGTAAACATGATGCTTTCTTTGTATAAAATAAATCACTGTATTTCTATTGTTCTATATTGATTATTAATGTAAACTGTACACAATAAATAAATAAATAAAACGTGGTTAAAAATAATTAACTTAACGTCTGCCAGAATGCTTCTTTGAAGTCACTTTTCCAGTTCACAAGCACAGGTAATGGAGAATTCAAATTGAGACATTAGTTTAAAAAATAAAGTTTTTTTTAAGTTATAACAATGTTTGTTTGTTTTTTTTTAACAAATTTGTTTCTCACTCAATTGCTTCTCCCTTCTACAACACTAATTATAATAACATGCAAATGTTGAACTCTGCAAGTAAAGTGATGAAATTATTTAGGGACTTTTCAAACAGCCCATAGCCACATTTCTTACTGCAAAGTTAGCAAAAGTGTTCACTAACCATTTCTTCACAATTGTTTACCCTTTCAGTACACAACGTCTTAAGTTTCAAGGTTAGGGAAAATCATGACAGATGGGGGAAAAAAAAGTCTAAATGACATCATTTTAGTAGTGTTAGTCTGCAGTATAGAAGTAAAAACAAAGCTCTAATACAACTAAACACATCCACAAAGAGTTTTTAAAATCATTAAAAATGCTATTTGTTAGTTATAGTTAGGCCCTGTGGAAATTATGATGTCAAGGGTTAAACCTACCTGCCAAGTGCAACAATACTTTTGTTTACTTGGTAACATTACAAAACTAATGATATGAGGATGATTTACAGTTTAAAAACTATACTAATTTTTTTTTTTTTTACTTCATGTGAAGACCCCATTTCCAGGATCTGACAAACTTTTCTCACCTGAGGCATCCTGTCGTGTTGCTAAATATTTCTGCCTCTGAGGGAGCGTCTGAGGGGATAGTTTGGCCATCTTTAACTGCCTCTGCTCTCTTATTCTCTTTTTCACTGACAGGAATGAGGATCTTTTCAGAGAGCTGACCAAGTATCCCCTTGGCCAGACTCTCCTTGTACTTGTCTCTGGATGAAAGATTCCACAGGATACCTGCAGGAAAAACAAATAGCAGTACCCAATTACCTTTTAGTACAAGATAGTAATATGCAAATGGAAAGCTTCATGACCTTTGTCTTACTGATAACCTCAAACTGTATTGTGCTAGTTCATCCCTGTCCTTCATACTTGCTAACATTTAGATGTGTCATATTCTGTAATTAGACAACTGGAGATAGGCACCAGCCCCCCTTGCGACCCTACTAGGATAAGCCTGATGGATGGATGGATGGATATTCTGTAATCACATATGGAAGTGTTCCTCACAAATGACAGGTATTCTGAACTACTCATTTAGGGAAACTATTATGCTTTCTAGGTAAAAATGTTAAAAAGCTTGCTTTTGGTTTCTGTTGCACAGTTCTGGCAAACTAGTCACATATAAGGTGAACATATAGTGTTGTTTTATCACTTTCCCAAAGCTTCATGGTGAACTATGGACTCTGGGGTAACTGATAAAAGAAAAAAGCAACAAGGCCTTCTTTCATAGAAAGGGTGCCGCACAGGCCTGTTGACTCCTGGTAAACAGGCCTGGGCGGCTCACACACATACTCCCTTGATCTCATACACAAAGCCCATAGATATGACAACACTTCCATCTCCTCCCCTCCATGCCTTCAGATATACCACAAGTCCTACAACTTTGGAGTTTTCTCTTTTTTTATTTTCTCTGCATAATCTCAGATTCAAAGGCTACTGTTACGACAAAGGATTTCCAGGATACAGAAGATGGTGTTGTATTCTGAAAATTAATTTGAAGTATATCTATTTTTTGAAAGAGCTCCAAATGAAGCTTTATAATAGCTGTCAGCATGGGACTTTGTCTGATGAATAAATGTATTATTATGAGACTCAGATGTGAAGGTTTATGCTTTAAACTTAACCTCCTGTATCCATTTTTGAGATTCCTATTGTGAAGTATAAGAAAGTAGCTCTTGAGTTAACTTGCTGTGTTGACAAAGGGCTGATAAAGATGTCATTATGCTGACCAAAAAAAGCCTTAAATTTAATCCAGATTTAATCAATGGACAACCAGACACCAATTACCAAACGATGACCAAATTATGAATGCTCATGTTATAGAATATTTTAGGAGAACCACGTGAAACATCCAATCAGTTTACATCACTTTACATCAAGAAATGCATCTTTGGCCTACACAAAGGAAAGCATGGCTGTTACTGCATGCGAGTTAAGGATTTTACTTTTATTTATTTAATTGTATTTCTATTAATAAGTGCCACATGCTTTTATTTTAAAAGCTTCAACTTGTCTATAAACAACACTGCAGTCAACCTAAATCTAACATGTACACAACCTGCCTAAAATACTTAAATTGACAGTAACCATCTAGAATTTTGATCTTTTGAAAATTTATCTTCATGGGCTATGACATTATTTTCAAGCACTTAAGGTGCTGAAAATAGACACCCTGCTGAGATGTGTAAAAACTATTATTGGTAGGCTTAGGCCTACATCTGGTGCAAGCACAGCTCTGGTGATGTCCAAAAAACAATAAACCACCATTCCATCATGAAAATATGAAACTAACAGTAAATAACCTAACAGGAAATGATAATCATATCATGTATCCAGTAGAGGTGTACATGGTGTGGCTTTGAATCACGTAAATGCTCCAGTGCTATTTTTTGACAGCCAGACTGTCTTCGTCCTGATAATTACTCTGTTTACTTATTCCAATTTGTGATCAGAAAATGAACATACTTCATCTCATTTCTTTGTCTCCGATTGTTACAGTTTGTAACCACTCTGAAACATATTTTTGCATGGAAAAATAATTTTGTGCTGTCGCTCCAGCAGTAGCGTCTTTCCTTATCCCTCCTCAGTGGTGGACAGGATGTGAGCTGACGCACGTTTGCAACCACCCTACATGTGGACAAGTTAAACCTGGACAAGAATATTGTACCTTGATTTTGGATACTTGAACATACAATTTGTAATTTGTGAAACTACTTAACTTTTAGTTTTCATAAATCCAGTAAGTTTTTCTAAAACACAGCTATAACCTTGACTTATTCTAATGAACCCAATAATGCCCATCCTTTACCACGTGAGTTGGATACATTGTTCCATGCAAAGCTTTGTATCAATAATAATATGAAAGGTGGGCTTCATGTGCTCTTTTTCTGCTCATCAACAAGATTCCAAACATCTTCCTGAATCGATGTGCTCAAACTCTGTCTTTTGGTGGAGATCCAACTTTTTTTGTCCTGATGATGATCACAGTCTGCATTATTTTACCTGTGATGTTTTTGTGGAGCTCATCATCATCCACTTCAGTCGCTTCACTCAGCTCTGAGATGCCGTTTTCTGAGATGAGGGCCTCCTTGTTTGCAGTGTTCTGATAAATGAGATTGCGCATGGCTCCGGTGGCAAACCGGCGCACTTCAATATTATCACTGTGGAACAGCTTCATCAAATAAGGAATGGCTTCCAGTTCCCGAAACTAGAACAAATAAAAGGAGAATGTTGCAGAGATTTAAAAAGCTCTGTTATCATTTTGTTTATTATTACAGATTATGTTAAATTAAGCCCTTTTTAACCCCTGCTCACCAAGTTGTACAAATCAAGCATTAGTATTAGATGTTCATAAAGAATAAGGGGAAAAATCTTTCTATGTTGGTAAATATTGCAAAAAAAAGGAAAGAACATTTTTACTTCAGTTGTACTACATTTTATTTATGAATCTTTTCCAATACAAAACCACAATAAGGATGTGCATAAATGGCACTATTCTATTCATGCGTAAACTCACAAAAGCAACTCATAAGAGGACTGTATAACTTGGAGAGGGGAGGGGGGGGGTCTATTAAGATCAAAATAAACAGATAACTGTCAGCCAGAAGCACCCCCAGAAAGTGTTCAAAGGGGTCACCAGATGCAGGCATTTATAATCTTGGGGTGGTGAATGAAAACCAACACAATTTTATTCCTACTATGCCTGCTGTTACATTTAGGCAGCATGGTTAAGAGTGAGAGACAAAAATTTAAAGCTGACATGCAAATAAATACATTTCAAATGTTCTGGTCTCTGTACTTGTTTTTTGTTGTTGTCATTTTTTTGTTCATTTTTAACAATTTCCAGAAAAATGAGTTGTTGATCCTACAAAAACAAAAACTTTTCTCCAAAGAAAGAACATCTGCAGGCTTTGTTTTTTGTTTTAAGGAAATGCTTAATGCTTCAAATTCCTTGGTAATATATTTTTTGTTTATACTCCTTGTCCTTTTTCTGTCTAAATGCTCTTGGTTAGCTCATGTCTCTCTTTGGCTCCCCTTATCAAAAGGTTAAATCAACTTTGACTAATTAGCAGATGGTATGATATGATAAAGAACAGTGAGGGAAGTATTGCCCTGCCTACAAATTAGGTATTTCAGACAGTTCATAAAATTTAGAAACAATCTCCTTATGATAGGGGATAACTTCTTTGCTTCATATTCAGTGGGGTTCAGGCCTTTTAAATGCTGATCAACTATGCAACACAACGAATAAGAGGGAAACTGTGGAGCTATGATTTAGATCTTTACAGCAACCTCCAATGGGGAAACTATCAATCAAACTATCAATCAAAGGATGTCATCCTTGCAAGAAAAACAATTTTCATGACTGAGTATCTCAGTAGAAGGAATGCATAGAGCCAGAGGAATTCTAACCACAAGTGGCGTCTGTGCAAAATACCTCATCTTTTACACTGGAGTCATTGTAACATCGATGCTGAATGTACGCTGCACCCATGACTTGCAAAGCCTGGTCGTCTTCCATTAGGTATGAAACTGCAGTATGTATGTCCAAATCGCTGATCCTGAAAGAAATACAAACAAATAAATTGAAATAGAATATTTTTCCATGTTTTTACCTCTAGTTAGGTTAGAATAAAACAGATTTTGGAAAGGTGATTTGAAAAAAAGTTCAACTAGATGAATCCCTTATAAATCATACAATGTTCTGAAAATGCACTCGCCCAACCACTCATTACGGGATGTGAGAAATGTGAGGCCTGAAACTGAACCGAGCAGCCACACCCTAAACCCAAACCCGTCTTACCACTATGGAACCACCTCCCAAGCCGCAGCTCTAAGGAAATACACACTCCTGCCACTCCTGCTAATGTGCTGCATGTTGCAACACTGTATTCGTTCATCATTGTCAGTAATAAAGAAGTGATCATCAAATAATAAGTGTAATGCAAATGAATAGAAGACCCTGCCCTACTCTTTGGTTTCCTCTAATGTCTTGGCCTTTAAAAAGCTCCAGGGAAGATTTTCATTCATTAAAATCCCTGCATAGAACTGTTTACATTTCTGACTGATAGTCCACTGCTAAGAATTTATGGCAAGATAATTCCCAAAAGTATATTTGTTTGTTTTTGGCTGATGAATGCAAAGAGATTATGCCACTTTTTGTTTTTGTAAACTGGAATATTATTATTTTGATTATTTCTGGGATTTTTACTGTACAATTGTGGTCAAATTAATTGGATCATTGGCAGTAAGACATTTTGCAAACATGAGCTGGTATGTACTGTACATTCTGAAGGACTTCAAAGCATGATAGGAACATTGGATATGAACAGGGGTTTGGATAACACAGTAATGGATACTTTCCAAAGATTCTCACCCTTGCAGGTGGCTCAAGTCGTCCATATCTGTCTGGCCAAAGATGTCCATGCCCTTGCCCACGCTTTGCATGCTTTTGATAGACATGGATCGGATCAGGTTACCTTGGCGTTGCTGCAAGAGGTTCCCCTGGGAACCAGATCCGAGCGTGGACACAATGAACCCACTGTCTACCATGTCTCCTCCTGCTCCCAAGTTGCCGGAACTTAAAGTCAGCCGGGACCCAGGCAGGGAGCCCACGCTCGCCCGGTTACGGTTTGTGATTCTGTTGATGGTGCGATGGGCTGGGCCTTTGAAGGACTGTTGCTGTTGGATAATCTCTGTCCCTCCTCCTGTCATAGTGGCCCCACGAGCTAGAGTGCCACTTAGACTTCGGTGCATGGTTGGTCCCTGGGTCTGAACCTGGGTCTGATAGGACATGGTGCCTCCTCCTTGTCTTATCTGGGTGCCGTAACCATTCATTCCACTTTGGATGTACTGACGGCCAAAGGTGGCATCTCGCTCAGAGAGCATGCTTCCAGCATCGCTGTTGTCCACCCATCCGGTCACTGCAGGTCCGTTTCGCACTGAATGCACAGACATGGCATCTTGGTCCATTCGGTTCTGTCTGATGGACCCTTGGAAACCACTGGTGCGCATGTCTTCCTGGTAATAACCTCCACCTCCACCGCCACCAATCCCCACACTCATCCGGTGAAACTGGGCTATGTCTGGGGCTGCAGATCGGCTGCTGAATTCTGCCCTGTTGGACACACGAGGGCCCTGACCATACAGAAAAGCGAGAACATTATTACAGTTTGATATGCTCACAGTTACTCAGTAGTTTTTGGTGGAGTGAGTGCATGAGTTAATTGGTTCTGAGTAAATTTAGTTCATTGAAATGGTTTCTAAATTTGAAGGCAGGAATGTGATTCGACTGGAAACAACAATCCTGCCCTATGAGTTTCCATAACTCATTCAAATGTTTAAAATGTCACATTAGGTCTCTCACACTCACAGCTCAAACAGCTCACAGCTCAAACAACAGGGACCCATCATCACTGTTTCACTATTGAAGCACTAAAACAGAGGAATTTAGAGGGCAGACTTGAAGACTCAGAGGTAATCTTATCACAACTTACTGTGAAATATCACACATATTAAATCCTTCTTGACCCAACTTACCAACACAAATTTATTTCTCTCATACATCCAGGCTGATGGTACACTGATGATTCACCAAACATATCAACACAATATGCGCTGATAATTTTGTGAAATGCTGCTGTACTCACCAAGGTTTTAGAGTACATGTAGGAAGATTTAGAGCTGTAACTTGGGTTGTAGGTGCTGTATTTCATGGTTGATGAACCACCATAGTCTAAAAGAAACATTAAAAAAAAAAACAACTATAATGAATTATGTCAACAAATACCATGATTCCATCTTTTAAAATCAGCTTTGTCATAAAATTTTACAAACCTTTGAGAAAAAGAGAAATTATTTTTAAAAACATTTTCACACCCACCTGGGTTCTTGGAGCTTTGTGTTTTTTTAATGATATTTTTGCATAAGTTTGCATAACCTTACATTTTTGCAAAAATGTAAGGTTTTGAGTGGTTCTTGAATATGCCTTTTAAACCAAATTTAGCAATATGTGTCCCTATGGCATATTTTTAATTTTTCATTCTGAATGCATTTTTTTGAAAAAGTTATCATACTTTGATTTACATGTCTTTCTTTCCCATTTCCTGTGTTGAAATCCCTTTAAATGTTCATGTTGTAGCATTTGTAGCATACACGTTCTGCTTATGCCAATCTGTAAAACCATAGTACAAAAGCATTTACCAGCAGTGATTTGCATGAAGTACATTGCAGTTTAAATGGCATGTATCGTCTTGCATGGATGTCTGAATGCACACAACTTTGTAGGATCTGGCCATGTTCAGCGTCTCCAGTTACCCCTCACTTTGGGAACAATCCTCCGTCTGATGCACAAAGACCCGATGCAGACATTTGACTGCACAGACTGTGTTTGAATGTTTAGCTCCTGCTCCAGATTAGACTGAACAAACTAGTAGGTATGTAGCGAAATGTTCCTAACAGAAGGAGGCTACAGCAACAGTTGGTGTAGCTAAAAATCTATGAAGACTTAAAAAACCTTGTCACTTTCAGAACCGTTATTCATCATTTATCTACTCTGGCTAAAAAATAATTAAAAAAAAAAAGTTTATGTCATTTCTGCTTATACACCTGAGAAATTGTCAGTTTTGCTCCCTTGCATTTATTTTATGAGAATATTACTAAAACAACAGTAAGGGGAATACAGCTTAGGACACAAATCTGTAACTTGTCCCAGAAGAGATATTAAATGTCTGTATCAGATTCACTGGAACTCTTTGACACAACTTCTAAAGTCGATCACAAAGACATTAAGAAACTTAAAGGTTAATAAAGAGGAAAAGTAATGAGTGTCCATGAGATTAAGGGGAACATTAATGTCAATGCAGACATCTGGTGGTTTGTAGTTTTTAAACATATTTCAGTCTAGACTCGAGTGCCCTCCAAGAAAATCTCCTTTAAATCTTAAACAAAACCAGCTAAGACGGCTAAAAAGGGATGCCTTAAATGAATCAGGTGCTTTGTAACACTACACATTTGCCTCACTAAGAGTTCAGAATATGCAAATACATTCCTTTCTCATTACCAGTTCCCTGCAAGTCAAGCATGCCTGCAAGTTGGCAACAAAACTGTAAATCAGTCCATAACAATACAGTGCTACTCTGTGGAATGAATTGTTGTCAGATTACAAGTGTTCACTGTAGCTAGGTTTTGTTGTGTTACAGATGCAAGTT
The DNA here is from genome assembly GCA_014839685.1 of Anableps anableps. Taxonomy (NCBI): domain Eukaryota; kingdom Metazoa; phylum Chordata; class Actinopteri; order Cyprinodontiformes; family Anablepidae; genus Anableps; species Anableps anableps. The sequence goes on along the minus strand of CM026073.1, from coordinate 31,013,779 downwards.
ATACTTTATTTTTGAGCATTAGCTCTAACCAGTCCCAGTGTGAAAGTTGTCAAGAAAATCAAAAATATGATATTTTTCCAATCTGTCAGTGCATCATATGCAAATACTGCCAGGTTGTGCTGAAAACAATACTCTTTGATTGTGGAAATTACTAAGGGAAGAACATTCAAAGCTAACTATTTTTTAGTGTCAGTGAGGTGTTTAAAATTAAGTCAGAGAAAGCACAGAGATGTAAGAAGCTCTTTAAAAAAGGGAACTGTATTTTTTACAGCATGTCAAGCAAGGCTGCGTTTTAAGGCCCCAACATATGTCATCTAAAGCCGAAAAGTCGACGTACAGTTACGTGGTTGAGAACCATTTGTATTTGCACACACCTTTCATACAACGGCACAGACCACCTGGGGGACACCGCTCCACTTCAATATACATCATGCCCCTACCTGCTGGGGTTTCCCCTCTCCCTGCATCTTCTGTTTTGCTTTTACTAAACATTCACAGAGAGCACGCCACACTTTTGTGCAGACAGCCTCCTCCGTGGACAACAGCGTTACAATTTCTATTAAAGCGTTATTAACCATTTGTCAGTGTTATTATTATAGTAGTTATTAAGTGAAGAATTGTACAAATGTACATAATTTCTCACCGTGTCAGATAAACGTTCCTCAAAAGTATTCATGTCTCCTGCAGATACAAAAACTGGATAGTGGAAATGGACTAGTTAAAGAGAAATATCAACACTGCTGTCCGACTGCATTTCTGCATAAAACATGGCAACAAACTACTGACCAATCAGACAACACAGAGCCCTGTCAAAATAGTTAAATCTGGCCTGGTGTCGAGTTCAGCAGGCAGATGGCTTTCTGCAGACAAAATGACACAAATTTTGTCACGTGTCTACGTCAATGAGAGCTGATTTCGGCACTTTGGATGATAAAACAGATAACAGGAAGGCTGGACAGAGTACATTAAATTTCATCTATTTTATCCCCTCATAGCTTTCAGTGTCTGCCTATCGTGGAATATGTTTTATTTGAAAATGTTGGCATCATTTTGGAAATCTCAGAGTTAAGGGAAAGATCTAGTTTCTGTAGAAAATACACATACTGTTTTATCAAAATTAGCCTTAATAACTGTGCTATTTGCAAAGGTAAGATACTAAAAGTCAGTTTTTATAAATACAAGTGAAAAACCATGTTGAATATTAGAACAGTTCTTAAAAAAAAAAAAAAAAAGATCTGAATTGATTTTGCTAAAATTGGTTTAAAAGTAAACGAAAGATCAAAATTTAACAAAATTCAGAATGGTGCAGCTATGATTTTTATGTTTAAACACTTAAACCACTAAGTTTATCAAGTTGTACTTATCCTAAAAAAAAGTGTTGTTGTGTCTTCGCAGCAATACCTGTGTTGTTACTGTACCAGGCCCGTGTGTTCATGTCGTGCCTGAGAAGTTGCTGTTTTTCCACTTCTCATGTACCTTAGCGAGAGCCTCCAACGTGGCCCCAGGCACATTGCTTAAAGAAACCAGTTATCATACAGAGCGAATGAATAACATGTTTCCTGACATGACCTATGCCCAACCCTGACAACACCCTACACACCTGATAGCATCAGCATTTTATAGGTCCACTAAAACACACCCTGAAACACCTCTTGCACCTCTTTCAGGATCACTAGTTAGGATCCTGAATATAACACTGTTGAGACTTGTCCTCTGACATACATGCACAGCTGCAATAGCTTTGAGACACAGAAGGGGAGGTATTCCTTCCAGATTCCTCTATGTGTTTTTGTTTTTCCCATCTGCAAACACTTATGCATTCATTATCAAGTCCTCTAAAGCCACAAACCACTGAAATGGCACCATTCTGCTCTGTGAGACATTTGGGTTGCATAAGTTTCAGTCGACAGCTGATAAAATGACACATTGTGTGACTGCATATTAGCTTCCAGGCAAAAGCCTGAGATGATTTACAATGACAATCATTAAAAGGTATATTTAAGATTAAAAAAAAATATGGAGCACCACTGAAGGGGACGTGTTGTATGCCTGTTTAAGTTTTTTAAAAAACAGCAAGAACAGCATATTCGCCTGTTGAGATGGGTACAGTGGATGCCTCTGGGAAAAGCTGGGAAAAGCTAAAACCAGTAGAGTTAGGAAAAAGATTCCCTTTCCACATCCAAACAGCCTGGAGTTTAGAGGTTACATCAACAAAGGACTAACGTCAAGGTATTCTGTTTGTTGACTAAGCACGGTGACGTGAAGGAATGTCTCGACGCAACAGGCAGCAACAAGCAGGTACACATGGTTCAGATAGCAGACCATTTCTGTTTCTGACACACTTTCAGTTCAATAAATGCATAACATCATCAAATGGGGTGTAACCACCAACCACAGTTGTTCAGGAACTCTTAACCCACTGCTGGAGGTTCTCACAACTACTTGGAAACCAATCCAACACTGGTGTAGTATATGTCGCAATAATGCTTAAATAGGCAAATTTTTACCAAGTCGTATATTTTGACAACAGCTGTTTCTTACAACAACCCTCATCTTTGGAAGTCAGCTCAAAGCATCAACCCTTTCTCACATTCACACTGCTATCAGGAAACTTCATGAAACCAGTTCTTGTTGGGACCTGTTACACATTAACCACTTGTCATTTTCAGAAACTGGAAAACTACTGCTGTTGCTTCAGGATAAATTAAAAAATTCCCCAAAGGACTGATGCAAAACAAACTTGAATCAAATGGGAACAACTATGCTGCAGAACAAAAACCAATCTAAAACTCCTCCCACACAAAGCAGGCATCCATTTTCAAGCCGGCTTTCGCTGTATTTAGTCATGTAATGTGCTTTCCTAAATCAAAAGAGAAAGGAATAAATTCTAAGCTTAACAGTAACCAGGTATGAACACGTCCCCACAGCCTCTTAAATGTTTTAGTTTTGTTATTGACAACAGAAGAATATGCTGGTTAAACATAAAATATGCAGAGTACTAAAACTGCCAAAAATAAGGAAAAATCATAAATCATAAATGTCTTATTTATAATTTAGAAGCTATTTAACTTAAAAATAAAGGAGAATCATGCGGTAATGAGCATGGGGAAAACAAACAAAACTTTCCCTGACAAAGCAAACATTCATATTTCACACTCACTTCTGCAATATTTACCAACATGAGTCATTTTTAAGCGCATTTATGAAGAGTACACTATCAGATTTAAATCCATGACAATGAAAAATGTATTCCCATTTCAACAAACCCACAAAGAAAAAACAAACACATATCTGCTTCTTTAGTGTGTTAATTACCTTTGTTACAATTGAAGAATAATTTGGTTTTGTAGTTAAATGTAAAAATATACATATAAAGAATAGATGTTCTTGTATATTGTAATTTTTCTAAATCTAATTCTATGATTTAAAACTGAATCACTATATGTTTTTAAAAATATCTTTAAATTAATGAATGCATGGTCACATCAACTTACTTCAAACTTAATTGTTTTTGCTTTAATTTGGTAAAGTGAAGACTCTGGCAACACTTGAAGTGATAAGAAACAACTTTATTACTAGACGTGTTTGGGTTTGTGACCTTCATGAGGGACATTACATGACCCTAACAATGTTGATTCTTAGCACTTCAAGTGTTGCTGGAGTCTTCACCTTGCCAGATTTTTGACCCTCCATGCATTTAGTCAGTAAAGTTGTGCCAGAATATGCTTTAACTGAAAGTCCCTGGAAAGGGTTTTCACATTCATTTGTACATTCCTGATTCATCATGCAAAAGACAGCATTCTTTTAAAGAGTGTCACAGATGCATCGTTAGCAAAAGACGCCTGTTTATTTGTGCTAGGAATTAAGATCCCCAACCAGTTGGCTGCCTAGGACCTTTGATTGTTAGTCTTTACACGCAAACCTGTCCTCTACACATACATACAGATACATACAGAATGGATGTTTTAAGACCATAGGAGGAAGTCAGAGTATAAAGATAAATAAAATAAATGCATTTAGTTACATTGTTTCTGAAGCTGCAGATTAAGTTGAATCAAAACATAATAACATTATGTTATAACATTATCACTGTCTGCAATACAATCACTGAAACTGACTGTTTGGATGCAATATTTTTATTGGAGATCATCATTTTATCATTGCCATCCATTCACGCCTTGCCTGTCTGCGATGCACACCATATTTGTATTTTTAGAGGTTGATATGCTACATCTCACAGAAAATGGTGAGCAAATTTGATATTGTAAAAGAAAGAAAAGGGTCAGGAAAAGTTGAATTATTCATGATTGATTTTTGATATTGCAAAATTATCAATTTGGAAAGGCAAGGCAATTTCATTTGTAGAGCACATTTTCAGCAACAAGGCAAGAGTGTTTTATATGATTAGAAGGAAAATAAAACAACAAACAAGCAAAAAACAAAAAAAAAAAGCCATCACATAGCAGTGGTAAAGTAAGGAAAAATAATGACCAGGTGAAAAACAGGCTTATGATGTTTCAGTTGTTATTAATCGAAGGGAGCTCTAAACAAATGGGTTTTTTACGTTACTTTAAAAGGAACTTAGCATTTTTGCAGTTTTCAGAAAGTTGGTTCCAGATCAGTGGAGCACAAAAACTGAATGCTGCTTCTCCGTGTTTGGTTCTGACTCTGAGGATACAGAATACTCTGGAATCAGAAGACCCGAGTGGTCTTTTCAACTCCTGTGGGATTTGTAGAATCCCAATGATATGTTTTCCTGATATTGTTTAGCTCTATTTGAATCTTTTCACTGGTACATTATGGTGTGTTCTGTCCATACTTAAAGTTAGGATCGTCTAAAATCTCAGTTGTTGAATTGCACTGATCATAGTGGGAGCATGTTTGGAGTTTCATTAGTTCTGATTCGTTCTTTTTGTAGAGTTTTAAGAAGTTTTTTGTCTGAGGTATTCCATGTTTGGGAATTTATTCCCCCTGGTTTTGGAAGCTGTGCAGGAAGGATTTTCGCTATTACTTTTTAAAACTTTGCGACAGTTCTTATAATGTGCAACCATGGCAATGATGTGTTGTTTTTACTATTGTCAGCAGCTGATTAGCATCTCAAAGGCTCAAATAATACCTGAACTACAACCCCAAATCCCAGAGGAGTTGAAAAGGAGGCTTTGTGGAGGTAGAGCAGGACCAAAGAGCAGAGAGAGAAAGAGGGAGTTCAAACCATCTCTTCCATCGATCATAAAGGATCATATCCCCTACTGCAATGACTCTTTGTCTGGCTTTCTAACCATACTGCCAGACAGAAATTTAAAGAGGAGTGGCAAAAGCAAATGAAGTGGATTAGCAGTGCTTGCCAAAAAACTGACGCTGCTATCCAGGACATGACGTGAAATATTGTCTCTGCTGCCCAGAAATTGAGCTGTTAGCATGTTGTAACATTCATGTATGACAACCATGAGACTGTTATACAGCAACAGAGTCAGCTTCTTAAGATTCATTGTAAGATTTACAGCTACTGGAGATCCTTCTTGCCCACAGCATCACCATCCATTACGACTCTTTGAAGACACTTGAATGATATGAGTTATGGCAACATTTAATTTCCCTTTGGGATAAATAAAGTATTTTTGAATCAAATTAAAATACAACAAAAACACCCCCTGTAAATGTTGAAAGTCTCCAACCAGGCCTGACTTCAAAATCTAATATGGCTGACACGCTAAGCTTCAGTGAAAGATGCAGGTATTTAATATTTAAATACTCATTGGAGCATTTTACAGTATGCATCTCATTAAAATCAGCAACACTAGAGTTAATGTCCAACCTCTATTTGTAAACACATTCCTTTAGTGTTTGTTTGGATGAAATGGTGAAAAGTACATTAGTGGCTTATTTTACTAATCGTAATTTGTGACCAAAACAGTTAGCAAATCCCACTGGTTTGCTAACTTGCAACTAGAACACACTCAACTTGGATCTGATGTCAGAGTCGAGCTCTGACTTTCAGGGCTAATTGAACGCTGCATTTATCTAGGAATGATTGTGGAGCAGTGGGCAGAGTAGATCTTGTAACCAGAAATTTGTGGGTTAAATTTTTGCTTCCTTCTGCCACATATTGATGTGCACCTGGGCACTTTTCTCCCTACCGTCCTGCATATCAGTTTATGAATGTGGGTCTTGTGCGGGGGTATGGAACCTTTACAAATCCAAAGAGCCATTTTTATCCTCAGTCCAGTTAAATAAAACTTGATTAGAGCGGCAATTACTTGACCTTTTGAAAAAATATAACTTATAATTTTTGATAAATATTCACAATAGGAAGCCATTTTGTTTCTATTTTTAGATTTGAAAATAAAGAAAAACAAAAAAATTTTGCCAAAAGATGATGGCTACATTGTTTTCTACAGGACATTAATATTTGCGCATAGTTTTAAGCCTAATAAGAAAAATACATCTAAATAAATATTATTGGTACTTTTAGTGTTATTTTGTTGTGGAAATTTAATGTATTCCATGAAAAAAACTGAAAAAACTGCTAATGGTTCTTTATCATTTTTACCCAAAGTTAGTAAGAACCATCGTGGAAGGTCCAAAGAGCCACTTGTGCTCCAGTGTAAAGTGCTTTCAGTAGTGAGCATTACTGGAAAACGGCTACATTCAATTTATCTACTGAATCAACTTTTTTATTTACTTTTGTCGGCTTTGATTGTCCATAGACACTTATCATTTATTAAAATTCATTGTACTGTGGTGCCTATCAACACTGTAAATTTTAGGTCCGATCTGATGCAATGATATTGCCACAGCCTCTTGAATAAACTTGTTGGGTATGACAAAGAACCCAACTATGGACAGGTATTAACGTTTTACCTAAACAAAGTGGACCATTGTCCCATTTCTGGAGTATCACATATCCTTTCTGAACAGCTTATATGACTGCTGTCTGCCATTTCCCCTTTTATCTTGTCTCATGAAAGCCCAAAGTCTCATCTATGACGCAGATAACATAAATTCATAAATACACTTCTCAGGTCAGATGATTTCAACACCTGTGCTAGTATATGTGGCTTTGTTTTCCTTCTAATTCCAGGACCTATCAACTCTGAAATCATATCAGCTGACCCAACTTTTTTTTTTTTTTTTTTTTTTAATAAGTCCAAAACGCACCAGGGTGTGGTGGTTCCTCTTAAACTTGCTAATGTTTTATTATTATTATTATTTTATTTTATTTTTATTTTTTTTTACCTGACATGGCGTAATGCGAGGTCCCTCCATTCTGACGCGGAAGTGTGGACTTCTCGGCCATTTTCATCTTTATCTGCTCCTGGACCCGCCGCGCTCTCCCAAGCTCGTCCGACATGGCGGTCCCATTCCCGAGCTGGTTGTCCGACGGGAGGGCATAAGTGGTGGATGGGGCGTGTGTCTGTAATGTAGACAGAAAAACGTTCTCTGAGGTCAAGATATTCATGACGGCTGAGCCGGGAGAGGGAGAACCGAGAAGGCGCGCCTCTGATGTTCCCTGCAACAAACTGTGCGCTCTAACCCACGACAACTCCAACTGCGCTTCTGGAGGCAGATAGACTCCAAGAAACGCTTAGCCGCAGGAGGTGGAGCCACGCAGAAACCTGACACCTGACTCACAGGTGAGTTCTGGACCGTGTGTAGATAAGCAGCTGACTCAGATCCTCCAGCCATACCCTTATCAGACAAAAATGAATAGCAATACAATACAACACTTTTTTTTTTTTTTTTTTTTTTTTTTTTTTTTTTTTTTTTTTTTTTTACTCTTTTCGTTTTCTACTCCATACTTTTTACTTTTATGTAAATAAAATGTTATAATTGAGTATCACTGCTCTCACTTGAGTAAAATTTCTGGATACTATACCCACTGCGAGCAAATTCACAGAATTAAGGATCAGCATATTTTAACCAAAAATTCATGAGACCCAGACACACACCTACATTTAATGGTGAAGTGACACCTCTTGTTGTACACTAGCTTTGTTGTTCCGTTTTTTTTTCTATCTGCATTGCCATTTGGAAAGCAAATGAAGACAGTAAACACCATATATTGTCACTGTAAGTACTTTATGTGGAAGTATTTTAACATATATACATTACCTACTGTAAGTATTAGTTTCACAACTTTTATGTTGAAAATAATATTTGCAGTACCAGAACTTGCAAATAACTTTATGTTTTTGTCTGTCTGATTATATCATTTTTAAATATTAAATCAGATATTATTATCAGTTAGTGCTTAAGTAACAGGACCAAGTACTTTTTTACACTTGAGTAATTTCTTGGATGACTACGTTTTACTTTACTTTTGAATTTTACCAACATGTTTCTTCTGATCAGAAGTAATATTAACATTTTGGAGAGGTCCAGTCAGATTACAAACTTGAATCTGATACAGAATCTGTGTGAGGAGCAAAAGATTAAGGTCATGGTAAGGAGGCTTTCTAACTTCAAAGACTTTGAGCTCATCATCAAAGACAAATCATTAAAATGCTGATGAAAACATGCAAAAAGCTGGCCAGCAATGATAAGAAGGGTTTGATTGCTGTAAAGCCAATAAAGATTTTCTCACTGATTACTGAGAAGGGTATAAATACTTTTTGTTATGGTGAAATTTAATTAAAATGCAAATACTTCTTCTTCGTTGTTTACAATTTTTTGAAGGAAATCTGTCTCATTACCTATCAGAAACAAATTTCTTGGTTGAATGAAAATGATTTTAAATCCAAGGATATAAATTGTTCTGGCTTTAATTGTAATTGTTACTCACTATTTAATTACTTCCTGACAGGAGCACCTTCATAAAGTTTAAAAAAGGGTGACCAAATAGGGGCCCACTGAGAATCTTTGGTTGGCACATCAGCACCATAATAAGCCATAAGAGAATTTCAGGAGTTTTACTATTCTGTTAATTCATGTACGAAAACCCTGTGCTAAAAAAAATAAAAAATAAAAAAAATAATAAAATAATTAAGGCAGTTTGTGACAAGTTTATTAACTAATAAGTTATGGCTTGTGTAATTTTTCATTCTCTGTAGTGTGTCATGTTTGAACCACATAAACAAGTCGAAGTCCTAAAAAAAAAAAAAAAAAACCTTAATTAACTAATTACTAAATGGGTGGTGCTGCTTTCATGAACTTCTGGCTGAACTTCTTGCTGGTGGCACTGCTGCTTCTTGGGATTCCATTATCACTTTATCTTGGTAAACTATTACAAGAGATTTAAGGCAGGAATTACATACTGACAAGGTTTTGTGGATTTTTCTTGTCATGCAACACATTGTAAAAAATTGTATCAGTGAACTTCTTCATGTATAATATTTATTTCTAACTTTAAGGATACTTTTCCATCTTTAATGTTTTGCTGTGGTGAACATAATGTTATACATGGGATATCTTAAAGCACTTTAACATTTTTTGGTTGTTTATTTTTAGACCTGTCAAATAAGTAATAGGATTAAGAATAAGAACTGATTTTACTTTAGGCGTGTCTGATATTCCATGAAATTTTGCCTCAGAGCAGATGTGTGACTAAAAACCTCAAAGTGTAAAGTCATATCATAGTCCACAGCCTGCTTTAATACACTGACTTTTAACAGGGTTGAAGGCAAGCTACTTAATAATATTTAGAACATTTAGAAGCGAGTTTACTCTGAACTCTTTAGATATGTGTTGAAAGACATTTCACCACAAAGCTGACATGACTAAAACCTTAAAAATGTAGATAAATTGAAAGGAGTGTTTCAAAGAAGCCAATGCTTTTGATAAAAAAGTGAGTAATATACGCTTCTCTGCCTAAAGATGATTACATCTGCAAGTCAAAAAATTCTGCCAACTGGACTTTTGTCAGGAAACATATCTTGATCACAAGGGGAAGTACAAAAAAAGAGCTTGCATTTACTTATTAGTACCAGTAATTATGGATTTTTGTCGATAGTAAAATTGGTGATTTTATTTAAAGTTAACAAAATGGTATTCTATTTCCTATTGTAAATAGAGGAAAGTAAATATAAAAACTGTTTCACCACTTGGTATTATAAACTGAATTTAATAGCATGGTATTAAAACTTGGGATCAGAGTATATAATGAATTTGAATCTGTCTGTATGATTAGAGCTTATTATGTTTTTTTTGGATGGAAATCTGCCCTGTTTGTCTTGCAGAGGGCCTTGAGATGATTTGATAAATGTATACAATTGAATTGAAAACTGGATTTAAAATAAATTCATATTGGCCAATGTTTTCCAAAATTATATTTTCTCCACAGTGATTTCTTTTTAACAATTTCAAAATGAGTCTTCTCTCATCACAAAAGCAGCATTGTATCAGCTCACCACAATGGGTCTCTCAAACCACTTTACAAGATAAACAGGTCTGATTAATTTCCACGTAGATCAAGATTTACATTACTATTGACATGAGGAGAACTATCAATGGAAGGGTTAAATCAAAACTGGTGAGTGTTGTATGATTGTACTTTGTGAATGCAACAAAAGGACATCTCCTCTGTGTCACAATATTTGCACATATGTGAAGATTGTGACAGCCTTATTTCACAATAACCCTTCACAAAGAATTTGAAGTGCAACAAAGAACAAAGAACTAAATGAGGAGGAAATCAAATAAGACAGTAACTGTGGAGCAAAGAGACGTTAACAGTGATGGGTAATCTTTATTCTACAAGTTTGCGGGGATATGATGAACTTGTTCTGACTGGTGAATACAAAGACAGTTGCGTTAAAATAAAAACAAACTGATCTGCTGTAGGTTTTTAAAAAACTTTTTTTTGTTTACATTTAAATAGTGCGACATATTCATATAACTTTTGTTTTGTAGGCTTTTCAATGTTCCACTAACATATTACACGTTTGTATTGTGCTGCAGGAATCTAATTTTAACTGAAAGTGAAGCTTATTTTAAAATGTTTTTCCCACCTTTTCTTTTCTTTTTCTTTTTTTTTTTTTTTTTTTTTTTTTGCAAACTGTCAATCCTGAGATTTTTGTTGATTGGATTTTACAAGGTGTGGCACTATGGCACTCTGTTATTAAGCTGAAGCCGCACCTTAGACTTATTTGTTTTGTTTCATTTGAGCTTAGCAACGGGAGCTATTGTCTCTAATGCAACATTATGAGTAGTACAACATGTACTACTCACATGGTCTGGGATTCTGCATGTCTGTCTTGTCTGAATGACTACTTATGAGCTAGAGGGAATAAAAAATACTGTCCTGCATAAAATAAAATGAGCTTTTCTTTGATTAAGACCTCTTCTTATTGATTCTAAGTACTTTGTTTCCATGGTAACTTCAGGTATTTCTTTATTATGGATACATCTGAACAAAAAATATGGCAAAGCAGGAATCTTAATGAATGATCCAGCTGATTCCCCCTCTGAAGATAATTCATGATATTGCTTTCTCAAAGCAGATCTAAGTCAACAGGTCTGCAGTAATGAGAATGAAGCTGGGGATCTGCACATAAATGAGCAGCTTCTGCAGTCTACCAGTTGAGTTAGCAAAATTCCTCACAGTCCTTCCCAATCAACCTAACATCAATTTTCTGCTATTTATGTCAAAATCAATAAATAGGAATTAGATTAAAAGTACCTTTTGAAAATAACAACCTTGAAGGAGGTATTCAACATACTTTTTATTAAGCTCACATCTCTGTATTAAAATAGTTTTTTATTGGTCTGATGTAACATTCTTATCGTAAATGTCATGTTTCCATTAGCTGTAAGTGAAAAATCATCATAATTAGAAATAGAGGCTTGAAAATATCAATCAGTGCATAATTAATCTATTTAATGTGGTTCACTCAGTGAAATGAGTTATTGAAATAAATACATTTCTAAAAAATATTCCAATTTATTGAATATGACTGTATAAGCACAAACAGTTTACACAAAGCAGCTTCAGGCTAAACAATAAGACGAAAATGTATACAAGTCAGTTCTAAGCCTCAGATCCAAAACCACACTGGGAGAAAAAAAATTATTAATTTCTCTCAGATTAATTTAATGGTTAATTCAATCTTCTATGAAAGTCTAGACTTACCATGACCTTTCAGCGAGATGTTCTCCTCTGAATTTCACCTGAACTGATCTGATCTAGTGGGTGTCTCAGAGCATTAAAAGTAACAGTTACCGCCCTTATTTTAATTCATTATCCTCTGAAGAATCTGCAGCAAGTACAAGAGAGAAAGATGAGTCACAGTCAGGTATGATACCATGGGGTGTGTTGAAAAAGAAGAGGAGCAGGCCACGCCATCTGAACGGGGACGATGATGGGAAGAGAAAAATGAAAAGAAACTGTATTTATTCACTTGAGCTGCTTCATTTTATCTCATAGCATTAACCTCTATCAAAAGGGATTAATAAACCTTCTTAGGATAGAACTTATCAGTTTTGTTTAGTTTTTGGAGGGATGCAGATTTTGTATTACTTCATTTCACTTCATTGGTGACTCAGTCAGGGCGGTAAATAATCAGAACAGAAGTTCTACTGAATGTTAAAGCGTGATGATCTATGAAAACAGAAGAAATGTGACTCAAACCAGGTGTGTGTGTATAATCAGAAGAGTAACGTCATGAGTGTCTTTTACGCCGCTTGCTGTTTCACATGTCAACAGCTTTCTTTCCATCTAAAATGAAGCTGCATGGACAGAAGTTATTAGAGGGCGGCAAAACCATAGAGATACTGAGAGAAAGGCTTACAGAAGATAATCCCGACCTTGATATAAAGCTTCACAAAATGTGTCATGTTCAGTTATAGACTTTAGAGACCATATGTATTTAGGCAGTTCTTCTGATGTGCCTACCTTCAGTTTTAAGCGCAATCTGCTCTTTGACTTTCGATGTACAGTTTTCATGTTGGTACTTGTACTTTTACTGCAGGGCCCAAGATCAGACTCCACTGCTGCAGGCAAGAGTACTTACTCAGAGCACCTGATCTGATCATACATTCAGTAATTCAAGAACAGGCATGAATGATTCGTCAGCAAATGGCAAGATTACAAACATAATACAGTAATTGCAGAGCACAGATGTAAGAGTAAGCTGTCTATTGTGAATTTATCAACTGATTTTTGATGGATTTAAACTTAATCTGATGAAATAACAAACAAGCCTTTTCTTATTGGCTCAAATGTTTTTTGTTTTTTTTGTCCTTCATGTTTTCTATTAAAATCATCTTTCAAAAAGCGTGACAGAGGTGGCCCTTCACTTTGTAATATATGAGACAGACATGAAATTAATAGACCATGTTCAGTGTCTTACAAACATATTCATATTGTTTAAGCTTTTCATATTTTGTCATGTTTCAAACACAGACTTTAAGGTGTTTTACTGGGATTTTATGTAACCGACCAACACAAAGTGCATAATCATGAGGTGGAAGAAAAAGGTTAAGTGGTTTTTAACATTTTTTACAACACAAAATCTGAAAAATGTGGCCTGTTCCCCCTGAATCAGAACTTAGTACAATCACGTTTAATTTTTCCTGTCTGGAGACTGAATCTTTGTCCATTTTTTACAAAACAGCTCAAGCTCAGACAGACTATACTTTGAAATGGTTTAGATCAAAGCATATAAAGGGTGCAGTCAGAGTAGCTCCGGCTGCATATTTAGAGTCATTTTACTCCTGTTAGGTGAACCTCCACTCCACCCTTAAAACGTTTACAACCTCTAACAGGTTTTCTTATAGTATTGTCCTGTGTTTAGTGTCATCTATCTCCTGTTAAGTCTAACAGGCTTTTTTGTCCCTGTTAAAGCAAAGCATCCAACAGAACAATGCTACAGCTACCATGTTTCACTATGGGGATGGGATGGTGTGTTCAGGGCAATCTGTAGTGTCTATTCCTGCCACCCATAGCATTTTGCTGCCAAAATGTTCAGTTTGGTCTCATCGTCAAAATACTTGCTATGTCTGCTACATTGCTTATAGAAAACTACAAATGGAACTAATGGCTTTCTTTCAACACTGACATTCTTACTGCCACTTTTCTACAAAAGCCACATTTGTGAAATGAATGACTAATACTTATCCTATCCTATCAACAGATTCTCCCAGCCAAACTTTGGATCTCTGCAGCATTTCCAGAGGTACCATTGGCCTCTTGGCTGCTTCTCTGAGTAATCCTCTCTTTACCTGACCTGTCAGCTCATCTGGCCGGCCATGTGTTGGTTTGTTTGTTCTTCTTGATTTCAGGGGCCTTCACAGAACAGCTGTATTTATACTGAGATTAAACTACACACTCTAATTACTTATGATGTAACTTCTTAAGGCAATCACTACTGGACTTTATTAGGGAATATCAAAGTGATTGGTTGTGTTTACAAATGCACACCATATTATTTTCCAGATTTTTTTCTGCAAAACATTTAAAAATCTTGCATTATTTCCTTACCACTTAAGGATTTTACTGTATTTTGTGATGTTTCTGACCAAAATCATCAAGTTGAAAGTACTCACAGGCCACAAAATGTTGTATTTTTTTATTTTAAAACCCCCCAAATTATTTTATTATGATTCTTTAATTTTTATTTTTACCTGCTCAGCAATAAACTAAACGCACAATATTTTAAGTAAATAAACAAAGTAGACTGATTTTTGTAGAAATATTGGATATTTATCAGTGCCGATTGACAACAAGAAGATATTTTTAATCTATTCTCAGAAACAAGAGTAGGAGATAAGTTTATTTAGCCAGGTTGAATAAACAAAGACTTGCTTTTGAGTAAAGGTTGCAGGATGTTGGTTGTCCCATTGAATTAAGATAGAAGATTGGTTAATAACTAATATTTTGTGGTGTAACATTTTAAGAAGTTTTTCATTGTCAGTGAAAATCTAATCTTACAAATAAAAAAGCCCATCTCCATTCACAAAAGGTGAAGAAGCTGAAGAATCCTCTGCACAACAGTTAAGCTAAAAATCTGAATTATCTGAACCTCTGAAATGTGAATTGGTCCAGTTTAAAAAGAAAACAGTCTATGTTTATAAAAAATTAATGTTAAATGTTTTTTTTTTTTTAAGATATAAAAACCATCAATACATTTTAGATACAATCCTACACTACTGAATAGTGTCACGAAACCAGCCCATGTGAGTAATTGTTTCTTTTCAGTACACCCACATATAATCATTTAGGTGGAATCAATCCACCCAAAACAGAGGATTTCACAACTTTTGCACACTAAAAAAAATGGAACTTGATTGCAGGTCGCTGCTCTTATTTAGACACTCAAAAGTTCGTTTTATGAATCACGAGTGCTGACTGATGAGGCTTACTCTAAAATCACACAGGAGTATTGTCCTCCAGAAACAGGAAAAGTGACTCTTGCAAACACTTGCCCCAATGCTGCTAATCATAACACTCTGTTGTCTTAGCTTTAAGACATCTTTAATCTGGAGCCAGGAGAAAGTTCACATTAATAACAACAGAGCAAGATGGCAAATGTAAGCAGATAATTAAATTAGAAACAGAGTATATTCAGTTAAAGATATTGAAGAAAACAAGTAGCATTCAAGAGATTTGTTCTGAGAGGAACAGAGTCATGTAGAGCTTGGGGCCTTTTTGAAATATACCCTTTATTACAGCTGAGATCAAAGCTGCTTCCTTTGGTGAGAAAATGAACCTGATGGCAGAACAAACGTGTGCTTTGGGTGTGGCTGCTGTCACTGTGTCAGAAATACAAGTCGGTTTAGTTTTTTATGTAAATAAGTTCCTGCAAAGGGAAGAGACAATTTGGAGCGAAAAAGCGCTCATTTGACTGCACCCCCTCGTGGCGATATGCAGCAAATACAACATTACTCGGGGCTAAAAATAAGAGTTCCTGCCAAGATCCTGAAACATTGTTGCCTGAGCCTCAGCAAGAAATAAAATAACACAGGACATGTTGTACCATCCAGTTATCTACCTGGGATGGGTTTTTTTTCTTATGTGTGTTGAACAAAAAAAGGAACAATCCTTTCAGTTGTCTTTGTTATTGTTATTGTTATGAGTTGGACTAAAACATAAAGAACAGAGAATTGTGAGTCCTGCAATGTCATTCTATGAATTAGATTTGATAATTTTTTAGTTTAAAATTTAGCAACTGAATCTGAGTGATCAAACTCTAATGCCATTTTCTTAAGTAATAAAGTAATGACATGCATATTTATACATATTTTTATTAATTTGGTTTCTTTTTAGATATTATTAAATATTTTTAAAAGAGCTGCACAACTAAATCTGTTTCATAAATGTTTGTGCACTATTGGCTCAACCCCTCTGTGTTCATTCAGACCATAATGTACAGTACAGCTGGAAAAGTCATGCTTTTTTTGAAGTAAATGCCTGAAATTAGTTTTGTTTCATTTCAGAATTTTTATGTTTTACGTATTTATCTATTTATGCTTGTTAAGCACTGAGCTTTCAGTTATTAAGACAAATGTATAAATGACAGATAAAAAGGACAATTCTTCTCTCAAGTCCTGAAGATTTTTGCAGTTTTTTTTCATATGCTTTTAGTTTTTTTAGACCTGAAATCTTTTTACACTGCACAAGATACTGTCATGGTCAGGCACATGGACTGGACAAAATTTCCAGTAAAAAAGTAGCCAAGGTACAAATAAAACTTTAAAAGATTGAAATCAAATTTGACTTCTTAGAAGGAGAGGAAAACATTATTAGTGTTCATAAATTTTTGTACTTTTCTTTCTTTGATAGCATTCTGATTTTTAGATATTTTATTGTGTCAGACTTTTTTTCCTTTTATTTTTTATTCAAATGCTTTAAAGATGTTCTCACTGTGTTTTCATGAAAAAAGACAAAAACATTTATTGGAGCTCAACTGGATTAAATCTTCTGTCTCTGTCCTTACTCAACCCAAAATTATTACATAAAAATCAAAAATACAATTTCCAGTCCTTACTGGTTTCACTCAAGTTTCTGTCCTTGCCCCCCTATTGTTTACATATATCTCTCTACTTGGCAATATTGTCCATAAATTCAATATGAATTTTAATTTTTATGCAGCTAAAACCCAGCGCTACCTTTAATCCACATCTACCTCCTCCTTCTCCAACTGTTTGCATGAGATTAAATGTTGGTTAACCTCAAAGTTTCAAAATCAGCTCCTTCCAAAGCACCCTGTTTGTCATTTAATATTGACAATCCCACAATATCAAAAGTTTAACCTTCTGCTTGTTCTGTCAAGGAACATTTGGTGTTTTGCTATGCTTTTAAATAAAGCAGAATATAATAAATTACGATTAAAAATTTTAATAGGATGAGCTTGATAAAGCTCTCTGGCCTTTACCAACTAGATTCTGTGGAGGAAGTAGCTCGTTTTGGCTGTTACTGCTGCAAGAGGAGGAACATTTTTTCAATCCATCAGTGTGAGTCAGTCTGACATTGGGGAAAAACCTTTTGTTATCCATGTGACCACTAACCTAAATCTCTCCAAGAACTATCAACAGTCAGGTGAGTGCATATTCACGCTATCAGAGTCCCACAATCTTTAACACGTGCAAACAAGCAATGATGCTGGGTTTTGGGAATCGGACACTATTTTTGTGAAACAGAGAAAAGATACAGATAAATCTGGCTGTATGCAGAATTTTACTACAAATGTTCAAAATTTTTTCCATCAGATCCAAGACTTCAGCTCTAAATGTTTAGGCCCAGCAACACCAATGAGGTCATGTGATGCTTTTTGAGCTGCCTTGTTTTAACCCCTCAACTGTCATGAGGACACGGTGTCCTCCTTTTTCCGACCAACTTTTTGTATGTTTCCACTGGTATTTTGACTTCAAGTTTTGAACTGCTGCTCCAAAAGATATTTTTGGCATAAAAAACCCACGACATATTACGAAAAGAACAGCATACCCATAGTGAAACGTAGTGGCAACATCATGCTCTGGGGTTGCTTCTTCTCACATCAAACTGGGGTTTTGTCAAGGTGATTGGAACAGTCTCAAATGCCAGTTAGCTCCGACTGAAAACCCTCATAAGTCTCTGCTAGGAATCTGAAGAAGATGGTTTCCAGTATTCATAATATTCAAAGTTATTGACTGGATCTGTGTATGGGACGTATTTGGTCTGACAAAATACAACCCATATTGCCAAAACCAGTTACATAGCTAAAGTAGGTCTTAGCTCGGTATTAAGAAAACCAGATCAAATGTAGCATTGCTCTGCATCAAACCTATATATGAAACTTTTTTTACAGCACATTTTCAACCCATGTAGGCCCCATGGGTTAAAAGAGAAACAAATTCCTAAATAAAGTTAAATTCCTTCATAAAAATGAGTAAATCAAAAACAGAAACAGTTTGATAACACTTATATAGGACAATTGGTATAATTTATTAGCATTCTTAGAATAAGGAGAAAATATAAAAGGTTTGTCTCTATTTAATGTGGGGGGATTCACAAGTTAGCAAATGCGAGAGCATGATTTTTTTTTTTTCATTAGGTTAGAAGAAGAGACACACAAAGACACATACAAACAACTAAAAACCTCCTTGCTGACCCCAGAAACACTGCAGAATAAATAACAGTCACCCTGCAGCTAGATAAAGCATAAACAATAGACAAGTTAATACACACACACACACACATGCACACACTAGCTTTTTTCCAGCAAACAATAAGTTTATATACAAATTACACACCCAGAAACACTGCTGGAGAAACATTTTCCAACAAACTGAAGGTATAAAAGAAAATGATGACAGGTGAGTTACTGTCAAAGGAAAAGTTATGACAGATGAATAATATAAAAACAAGATTTAATCAACAGGAAATAGGATAATATACATTTTGTGCTTTCAGCAGCACAGAAACAGATCCCTCTGATATCAGCTGGTCTGGTTTGCTCCGGGCCTTTAAACACCTAGTAAACTCCCGGGCTGTTGCGAATCCCACAGCAGAGCACCATGGTGAAGATCATCTCAAAGATCTGAATGCAGAAAATTATATCATTTAATTCAACATGTCTGTCTCTAAGAGACTGAGATGCTATCAGAGTTGACAAAAGGCAATGTTTCTGAATGATGAGTGAGATCTGTGCATTTTCAGTCCGTCTCTCACCATGATGACGGCAACCACCAAGGCAGCCAGGCCGATGAGGTGGAGCTTCTCTGAGAACAGAGCAATGAGTTCCCTGTGGCAGCTCTGACAAAAGAAAAAAAAGGCTGAATGAGGATGATCCAATCACTGGAAGGTCTCAGTGCACAAACACAGTCATGGATTGCATGTAACTAAACCAGGTCTGCTGTCAAAACGAGGTGCTGGGTATCTGCTGGGTATAAAGAACCGTTTACATAAAATATCATCTAATCACAAGGGATGCCTGCTGTTGTCATTTATTAAAGAGATTTAATTAATGTCAAAGTGCCTGCTTCACTATGTATACTGTAAACTTAATACAGTAATATGTATCACTCTGTAATATGTATCACTAATACCGACACAATCTAATTAAACACACCAGGAACTTTTTCAGGGTTGCAAGTTGCAGCTCAGGTTGCACGTAGATTTCTGTTGTATCAAATGATAGACGTCTTTATTGTTCTCTATTCGAGTGTGATTAGCTGTTAGCAATACTGAAAAATGTTGCTTATATTAACCAAGTATGCAATTTAATTTATTAATCTTATTTCAGACCCCCAAAGATTTGATAGTATGAAACAAAAATAAAATCACAATCAGTCTTGTAATTGTGGTTTTAAAGTGCTCCTTCCAGACTCAAAAGGGGCCTCTGGGGGCACATCTCTGTAAAACGGCATCACCATTACCATATGTGGATAATGATGTTGCAGGTGTAATAGCAGAGAGTGGCTATCTGTTGTTGTAAACAGAAAATGAATTTGAGTTGACAAAAATAGATGTTTTAATGGTAATATATGCTGAATCGATGTAGAGACAAATAAATTGATGAAGTGAGTTTCAAAGATGCTGTAGCTTTATAGATACTCCAGAAGAAAGCATGTGTTCTCCTCAGTGCCTGACTACATCACTATGGGGCGACTTATTTGTGCTGTTCAGTACTGAGTCAAAGTTGAAGGAAAGTTTAATCTTTAATCAGCCAGCATCCAATCTTATTTCCTCACAAAATGTCCCCTTTCAGTTGGATTTCTTGTTATATTCTTTTTTAATTTAAATAAATAATATATATTAGATTGTTGAGTTTAACAGTCATATCAATATCAGTACTATCGTTAATGATACACCCCTTTATGAAGAATTTTCAATTTTCCACAATTCCCTCTACTGGAAATGTGGGTGAGCGTTGTAAAAGTAAATAGATCAAGTGGACAGACTTCCTCTTATACCGCAAAAAATACTTCCCCCACTTGAAAACCTTTTTGCCCCAGGATTATGAAACAACAAATTTGGCTCCAATGAAAGCAACAAATAAAGGTTAAGGGACAGGGATACAAACACAACTGTAGCGGAGTAAGCAAGACCATGAAAATGAGTTATTGGGTGTAAAGCTTTTGAGGTCAGAAAATGTATTATTTCCACCTGGTTTTACCTGTTTTATGTGTCCTTTGTCAGCACTAAACATCTGTTGATATCCAGGAACCACATTAGTAAATTAAAAAGTGACCTTCAGAGTTAAACAAATGACAGATTGTGTAGTATTATCTTGACTCCCCCCAAATTACCTTTTAGGGCCGAGCAACATTTTGTAAGAAAACCAACAGTCGATGGATTAATAGAATTTGAGTGGCATGGTGAAATAGTCTCAATGACATCAAGTTTTGAACGCTACAATACTGTAGCGCAGTTAAACCCTTACCAGTAAAACACAAACCAATTATTTGAAATTGGTCTGTGAAAAAAAGAGATTTTCAGCTGCTTCCATTCACTGAACAGCTCGCTAGTTTTAAGTATTCTAAAAGAACAGTTGTTGGGAAAAATGGGAGTACAAGTGCACAATTATGCTTTTAAATCCTAGGGTGGGGGCAGCCTTCTTTCAAGTTTTACACATTATTTGAACTTGTGAACTAAAAGTCTATTGGCCATGCAACTGCAAAGGAAAAGTTGTGAAAATTATGAAATATGTACAGCATTTAGGAGGGATTGTGTCATAAATTTTGTATGTACCTTGGGTTTCGGCAAAGAAAGTATTCCTGCAGGACACAAGGTGCCACGGACTTGCATGAATAAAGGAGTATCATCACCTTTCCCACAGCAGTTGAGCTAAGGAGGAAAGCCAGAGCACAAACATTTGTAATTGAAAGGCAGATTTTTTTCCTCCACAAACATGAAAGTCTTACAAGTCTTATAAGACCCTCATGAAAACATACCGTGGAGTGGAAAACACCCAGCACACCAATGGCTGCGTCTTTACTTGGGGACCCGGAGACATCCACAGCCTTGATGTACGCAGCGTCATAGAAATTAATTAGCTCTTTGGACATCTGTAGATAATTAGAAAACATGAAGCAGGATAATAATTAAAGATTATTTTACTGCATTATTCTTTAAGACATTTATATTTTACTGTACATACAGTGTCTCTGTTCATGAAGCCCCAGATTGCTGCAGCTACCTCACAGGCAAAGAGGATCACCAAAAAGAAGAAAAACTACAGAGAAGATGTTAGAACATATATTATATCAGAGCTATTTATTTTATTTGATGGAGTTGTTTAAATAAACAAGTAGTCTGAATGGAAAATATGTCACCGTATGGAGTTGGCACACTCACCGTTCCTAACAGACACTGAGATTCCTGAATGGCACCATAACATCCGAGGAATCCCACAAGCATCATGACAGCTCCGACAGCGATCAGTATGTAGACGCCTGTAAACAGAAAGAGCCAATTATCATGATGTTACAGCGTCTTAACCGCCACTAGGGGGCAGAAGTGTCAATACTAAGAGGGAAAGAAAGCCTGCCGTTCATGAATATGATCCAAATGCTATTTGGTTTTGGACTTCCTGGGTGTTTTTCCTATTTTCTGTGTAGGATGACATATTATTTGCATTCTAAAGACAAATATCTCTTTCTGAGCAAGAGGGAAGGAAATGGCAACAAGCTGCTAGCTTGACAAGGAAATTCCTCCATGACACCCTGGACTTCCCTCACAAACCCCTGTCTGACCACTGATCCAGAGCATTTCTTGGGAAACATTGGGGTTAGAAGTGCACACACACACACACACACACACACACACACACACACACACACACACACACACACACACACGTTCAAGTAATTACATTTGTTTAAAGAATAGAGAGCGCCATCAAAACTGAGTGAAACTGAGTTCAACACAGGACAAAGGCGTCAACAAGCAACATAATTAAATACACAGAGGAGGCACGGATCCTGATTTGCACTGTGCATGAAAAATCTCTGTCTGCTAAGTTAGTGCTAACTAAAATAACTGTACAATCTGAGATCACATGTAATTTAGTACACATTGCATTACAGATGACTAACAGAATCAAATATTAGTAATGGATGCTCTAAAGTCCAGTTGTTTTAAGGAAATGTCCTTTGCTTTGCATATTTAAATTGGAGGGTAAAATGCCGCTTGAGCATATTAAAGGGATTGCTCAGGTTTTATAAGACAGAGGTTTTGTTAACAGCATATAAGCAGTTAATATATCTTACCGGTAGTAGATTACTCTCATGATTTCTTCCTTAAGTATAAATTCTTACCATTTGATCACAGAGTTTTAAGCTAACAGCTAGTCTCACAAAGCCAAGCCCAAAGCTTTTAACTTAAAAAAAAAAAAAAAAAATAGTTCAATCTCAAAGCATTATAGTGATTTATGCAAACAGGATTTTCTTTATTTAGGGCTAACTTCTCAAAAGAGGATGATTATTTACACAGCAGCTGTGGTAAGGGGGCAATTTACTACATTAAGCTTCCTGTGGGAAACAAGAACAGAACATCTGAATCAAAATCAATAAAATAGTGTTAAAATAGTGTTTATTGCCATGTGGCTATAATATTTTTGCATTTTACACTACTTTATTTTTATATCAGTCCATTGCCGTATCTGCCAATGCTATGTTCCTTTTGTGTTACAGACAGAAACATCATTGGTGCTACACTGTCTTCAACCTACATCAACCTACATTTGCTCATCTAAATATTCATCAGCTTTTTGTGTAAATAATGCTAAACTGGAAGACAGTTTAAGGGTTCATAAAACAGCGTTCACATAAACTGCTTTGATGTTTTTGAGATTGGAGCTTTTTTAAAGAATATGATAGAAGCTGGCTTTAGTCTTTGCCCCTTTCTTACAAGCTGTTAGCTTCAACATCCAGAATCAGCCAATCTGAATTTACAGTGATGTGAAAAAGTTTAAGTTAAATTTACCCCTTGTAGATTTATTCTGTTTTTACTTTTTTGTCACGCTTGATGTTTCAGATCAATAAAATATTTTTTAATATCAGACAAAGGTAACCTGATTATATACAAAATATGATTTTCAATTTTAGTTTTGTATGTATGTTTAAAACAGGTCACTAGTGAAAATGAGTCCTAGTGTCTCAATGAGATTTACCTGTATAAATATAGGTGAAATAAAAATAGATAAAATCAATTCATGATTTAATTTATTAAGGAACAAAATATTCAAACCAACCTGGTGCTATGTTAAAATGTACCTGGCCTACCAGATGTACCTCATCAACCACTCATACAGGAAGTCACAGAAACCCATAACAACATCTAAAGCACTTTAGGTATCACTTTCCTCAGTTAAGATCAATATCCACTAAATAATCAAAAACAGACTATGTAAAAAAAAGAAAAAAAAAAGAAAAGCATTTGTAGGGGAGCGGCAAGGCCAAAATCACTGCTGACAGAATAGAAGAAAAATCCTCTTCCCGAGACTCTGGGGAGATTGTTCCACTCACTGATGAGACAAAAGTGAATGTTTTTGGGTGGCGTCTGTCCTGTGATATCTGCCATTAAACTAATACAACATTTCAGAGAAATGACATCATACTAAAAGAAATGGTGTAATGACAGTTTGTGGCTGGGAACTTGATGGCACTTGTCGCAACCAAGAGTGGGACAACCATTTATCAGGTTTAGGGTTTTTCACATAGTTCTAAGTTGGTTTGGATAATATTTTTCTTTAATTGCTGACAATGTTTTTTAAAAACTGTGTTTTGTAAATTTTATTTAATGATCAGAAACATTTCAGTGTCACAAAAAAGCAAAAATCAATTAAAGATGTTTATCCTTTTAAAGCAAAAGTGGATAAAAAGTACCACTTTCATGCTTGGGATCACTGTTGTTTTCATAAGCAGATTCACAGTGTTTGTGCTGCACAGACTACAGACTGATTACATCTGTTTAAACAGGAAATGATTAACATAAATTGTCCAAATGATTGAATAAAATACCTAAAAAAGACATCATTTGTTGTTGGGGTTCTTTGTACAAAGATGACTCAGTTCCATTTTTTACTGTTTTATGAACTGGCTCAACCAAAATCTTAGAACTTGTTTGACACAATACAACAGATGGACATAAAACATTAAACATACCATTAAAAAAAAACTTGATTTGAAGTAGTTCAGCCTTTTCACAGTAGTCTGTTCTCATTTACAGAGAAACCAACTCACTGACCTTCTAACGAAGCCTGACAGTGCTCTCCGAAATGAACCAATGGTGAGACAGGCCACCTAACACTGTATCTCATTTATCACACATAGCCCCCACACCCCCCTTTGCTTTCAGGACTTTCTTGTGGTAGCAAGGGAAGGTTACCAGGGCCAGTAAATCTGCAATGCAGCAAAGGAGCCATTATTTCCACTGCCCTCCATTACTATGACAACACCCTTTGAGGTTCGGCATCTATTGAGTCTTTAAAGGAGACAAGCGCTTTTAGACCCCCGGAGAAGTCCATTTATTTCTTGTCTCTCAGTACAATCTCCAAAAGCTTCACTTGTCCAACTCATTCAGGACTTCAAAAAAACAAAAAAGGAAGGAGATGATTTTCACACCATCAGAGAAGGGCACCAATAAACTGAAATAAACTCAGGATAGAAATCTAGGGGTGTAAATGTTGTTTATAATGAAAAAAAAAAAATAGCCCCCTCTTTTATCAAATATTGGTGGAAGGCTTTGGATCAAAAGTAGACAGAGAAAATATGCACTGCATCTTTGACTTCCTCATTATGTAATCCAGGGCATTGCAGTAACCTAAAAATGATTTACTATCCTTGAAGACATGCCAGCAGTTTAAAGGGGATGCTCTACTTCTATGCTTATTTTTGTTTTTGGCAGAGAATCAGAGAACATCATAACCCTCAAACTTTTTATATTTTGTCACATGACAATCAGAAACTTCTTCATATTATTATACATGCTTACAACATTTATGTGACCGATCAGCAAAAAGTAGCACACAACTGTGCAGTGGAAGCAAATAACAGCTGGCTTTCAATTTTTTTTTTACAAATAAAAATCTGAAACGTGTGACACTTAACAGGTTCTCTTCCAGAACTGCCATTTCTCTGTCCATTTTCCCATCAACTCTGACCCGCTTCCTAGTCCACGGTGAGGAACAGCATCTCCAAAGCATTATGCAGCCACCACCATGTTCACTGTGCTGATTGTAGGCTCTAAACTTTCCTGAGATTAAGTTACACACTAGTGGACTCTGTTGACAAATTGAGACTCTTTTGCAGAGAAATGTGTGCACTGGATTTTATTTTGGGGAATCACATTAAGGAAACATAATGGAAAACCCTGAGCATCCTCTTCAAGAGCCTGTCATACACCAAAAGAGTGTTTTTAGTCAGACTCTTATCCATATACACTCTCGAACAGACTGCTACAGGAGATCCTTCCTGTCCAAACCCATCAGTCCCTACAACAACTCTTTGAAGAAACTTTGGACAATGAATTATAACAACAATTAATTTCCCTTTGAGATTGTAAAGTATTTTCAAACTGATTTGAATTTATTTTAATTTGGCTCTATAGTCTCTTTTTTGTTAGTTTATTGTTGTTTTTTCAGATCTAAATGTTTATAAAAAGTCCTCTGTAAATAAAAACTGGTTGGTTGATTGAGTGACTGAATAAACCAAGGAAACGTTTGTTTTTATATAAAAAAGATAACATCCACAGGGAGTTTGTTGCATTCATTTGTGCTTAATTTCTTACAAGCAGAGCTCTTATGTCACATAATGAAATATAAGTGTATTTAAATGATGAATGTCACATAAAGCAAGCTGTCTGGAGACTTTACTGTCATGATAAATATAAAGGTGTTAGCTTCCTGTCAGACCACCATCCACTTAATTTTCACCATTTTGTTAACCCTAGGCTGATCCAGGTGCTGTTGTCTATGCGGAGCTCCTCATCACCTGGCTCTGAGTTTATGTGTATAATGCAGACATGAGAGTTATGTTGATTCTCTCATTTTCCTCACAGCAAGCCAAGCTCAAAAGTTCAACTACGAAGGAGTCAGAGGCTGTTGCACAGACCAGACCAGACAACTGCCACCAGTAAAGTTCTCAAGTGCTGGAGCAGAGGTGGGAGCGTGTGTATTTCCAGTCTTACATAAATACCACTTTGGTCTGCCAGTAAGCTAAAAAAACACCCACTTCAAACTCTAATTTGAGGGATAATGCGCACATGTATGAGATTATTTGAATTATGCAAGGGCGTATGTTGAATGGAGGGTTAAAAAAAACTAAATATTCCCTTGATCTTGCCTGGGTGGGCCTTCCTTGCCGCTGCCCCTTTAAAATCATGAGAGGGCCTCCTATTTGCTATAAAAAGCTTGGGTTTGACTTTGCCCCATATACTTACTGAGGGGATAAGTATGGCAGAACAGCAGGAGCCCAGATGTAAATTAATGGTTTTACTGGAGTTCACCACTGCAGCAAAACCAAGATCATGGGGCTTTGAAATGTTTACATCATGTCATGTTCAACTGAAGCTGTTTAGGGAGCTGAGAGCAGTGAACGATGGCGACATGAAACACTGTGTGTTATCTGACTAAAACTAAAAGACTTCTGCTTTTTAGAGCATTTTCCACAACAAGAAATATACAATTAGAAGAAAAAGTGAGGAACAGAAGGCACAGCTCCATATTTTTATTTTGGTACCAATCAAAGGCAGTGTTTTAAGACTCCACATCTGTCCAAACATCTGCCTAAAGCATCTGGCTGCATTCAAATGAGAACCCAAGGAGACTGAAGGAGACTCAGGACTTAAACATATGCAAAATTTTTGATTAGGAAATTATCACCCACAGTGAGGTCCTGAGGGACTGAGTCAAAGCTGGTTAAAACCTTACTTAAGCCGAGACGCGGAACTACGCAGGTCCTGTTTCCTATTGTTAGAGGTTGGGTCAGCCTGAACATTTCTAATTATATCTTTCAGGTGGCTGTACTGTGACAGCTTTTTCTCTGCGCTGTCAAAAATAAAGGCAAAAATGAATTGGGTAAGAGGAATCTCTGCAGAAATATGTAAACTTTTTTCAGATCAACTAAATACTAAAGCCAGTTAAAGCTGCAATATGTAACTTTTGTAAAAAATATTTTTCTACATATTTGTTGAAACTGTTGGTATGTTGTGACAGTATGGTATGAGGCAGATAATCTGTGAAAAAATGGAGCTCCTCTGTCTTCTCCCAGTGCTCCCTGTGCTATGTAGAAACAACCAATCAGAGCCAGGAGGCGGGTCTTAGCGCTGTCAATCACTGTGTCTGTGGCTGGCTGCAGCTTGTAGAGGCGAGGCAAGTTAACACAGAGCTAAGACACTCCTCCTGGCTCTGATTGGTTGGTTTTGGCTGGGAGCGGTGCATTTTTTCAGATGGTGAAAGAGGCTCAGGGAGCAGATTGATCTTTTCACAGATTATCTGTCTCATAACATACTGTCACAACATGGTGACACTTTTAACAAATTTGTAAAAAAACATATTTTTGTAAAAGTTACATACTGCAGCTTTTAGTCTCCTGCTAAAGGTGGGTAAATAAACAATAATTAACTCTTTTATGTAACCATTGCATAGGTAATTTTGCAGTAATGATGGAAAGGCTTAAATTTATTTCACAGAGTAATCCACACCCCTCTCCTTCCCCCCATCCCAATGGGAAACCAATCTGAGAAGCTGATATGTCATCAGTCTTCATCAAACTACACAAAAAATAGTACTATGATGGCACAACATTTTAATAAAGAAATATTTTACTTTAAAAATTTGTTTTACATTTTAACAATAATGTAAAGCAGACAATATTGAAACAGACATGGGGCAGTTACCTGAATCACGGTATTCTGAGTTTTTAAAAAAAACTTTTAAACTGCCACAATTTTCCATCTAACCACTCCTACAACTTAAAATCATTTACATAAGATGCCAGAGAGCTGAATGAGCCCTTCCCCCACACTGCTGCGGACTGTCGACGAGCTCATTGAAAAAAAGTACCTGCACTTTCCCTTGACTTACAACTAAGACATATTTGACTTTTTGGACAGATTTCCAGTCACAAAAAACAAGGACAGCTTGGTGTGGAAACTAAAGGAGTACCATCCATAATTTATTTTGAAAAAAAAAAAAACAAGTTCTGTCAAGCAGGCTAGCTACCTTAGCCGATACCCTGACTATTTATCCAGGAAATATAAGTTTGATGTATTTGTATTAGTCAATAAAAATAAATTGGTGAAAAAATATAATTTTCTGCACAATAAACACTAGTAAACTAGTAGTAATTAGTTCATGTTATTTATGTTTTGTTTCAGATTTTTGTGTAAAAAATCATGAAACTGTGGTCTTTTTAAGCAAGGTTATCACACCCTTAGAATGTCACACTGACTCATTCTTATACTGGAATGCACCTTAGTTATTGTGCCGTTAACAATGTGTTAACTGAAAAAATATTTTCCATTTGTGAATAGATTTGTGTTTAGATGTGGGCCCATGAAAATTGAAAACCCACCATTTTTTAGGGCTTAAAGACAAGGTCTTTTGCACTCCCTCGGCTCGAAAGAAACAATTGTGATTCACTATCCATTAGAAACAAAAGGCTAAGGACTAAGGATGAGGGGAAAGGGTTGAAATGGGATAAGTACATATAATCAGTTCTGTGTAGCTTGAATTTGGGTCCACTAAACCAAGTAAACATTTATCATTAAAGTGTTAAACATCTAGAACTAGCTACTATTTTGTATTTTTAGGTTCATGTTTCTAAAAAAAAACCCTGATGTTTCCTTTAACTTTCCAGTTCATAATAATACATCTTAAATAATTTTGAAGTTCAGACACAGAAAATGCTGTGTGGGTTTCCCTTTCGGTTCTTTGTTTTCACATTTTCACAAATCAAATTTTATTTACAGGGTGAGCTAAATGTAACGTTAATACAATGATTGTATTAAAAAGTTCAGAATCCCTCTAACTTGTTGCAACTGTCAAAATATTCTTGCTTTTAAAAGATTACATGTAATAAGATTTCCATGAAAGGTAACATAGATCTTCACTGACTAGTAGCAACCCTTTGAGTATGTGTTATTTCACAATTTACTCTGCTATTATTGTGTCACTTGCATTAAGGAGTGCTGTCAACAGATTTTCTTTACTGGTTTCGGAGTGGAAGGGGCGAAATGTGAAGGCTCGTCACACTTTTTAGATTTTTATTTAAAAAGAACACATGTATCACTTTCTATCAACTGTACAATTATATGCCAGTTTGTGTTGGTCTATACTCATAAAATCTCTATAAATTGCTTTGAAATTAGTTGCAGTTTTACGGTGGTGCATACTCACTGATGTAAAAGGTGCTCGGTGCCTGCTGGCCTTCAAACTGAAGTATGAGGAGGTTGCTGGTTTGACTGTCATGTCGTAACCACAGGGCCACTCCTAGAATCACACCTCCGGCCAGCTGTCGCAAAGAGAAACAGGCTTTAATTATTCATTCTCACATTTTTTCCCCTCTGTAATAACACCCTGAGGGATGATCAGAGCCACGTATGAGTTTATAGAAAATTAAAAACAATGACATCAAACCAAGGTTAAGACTTTGCTTAAATTAAACAAATGTTCAAACTTGTCTTCTAATTTCTTTATTCCTATGTACTCAACTCCATTGTGGACCTGAGGTTTGCTTTCTGTGGCCTGAAAGAAGAAGGGACATCCTGACACCTCAATGACCTGTGACACAGAATGTGCCCTCACTGTATTGTTTGACGCCAAGTCAGCAAATCAGTTTTTTGTTTTTTGTGTTTTTTTACTTGCCTTGTTTGCTTTCTCTAAGCAAACAACCTTTCAATATTTTATCCTAAAAGCCAAATGGAACATTAGGGTTGTGTGTCAGGTTATTTTCCCCCTATTCATTTTCTTTTTTGTCACCTGGCTGGTCACCATTGTTCACAAAGAAACAGGAAACTGAAATCCCGATGTGAAAAATAGCCGAATGAGGAAGACGGTGCTCAAGAGCTTTCACAAAGGCGGGCACAGCAGCAAAACCAACAGAGGAAACAGTCGATCAAGTGCGGCCTGTCCAGGATGTGGTGACTCTTTGCTCATCTAAACAATACACTACTGTTCTAAGTTCCAAATTGAAACTTAAATATAGGACCTAGGTGAATGTCAGTGTAGGATGATTTGGTAAAATACACCGGATAAATAATATAGCTACATTTTCCTTTGAAATCTCTGTGTACTTTAACTTATTTCAAGAGTTAGTTCCCAAAGAAAAATTACTTCAAATGATGAGAAATGGTAAGATCTTGGACATTTTTAAGGTTCAAAGTGAAACTCTCACCAAGAATCTGTTAAACTGGTCAATTTTAAGTGTTTTTGAATGGTTTACCATAGTAAGGGTGAATCAGTAATTTCATTCTCCAAATGCAGCTCTGAATCTGTTATGTTTTTCCTTTTCTTTGTGACCAACATATGAGCTAAAACAACATTAATGATGGATCTTAAGTAGAGTCTATAAGACGAGGAACTGATAAGAATTTAATCCCACTGAGATGTCCTGACGATCCCATCCACCCTTTGGTGGTCCTGTCTTTGAGTCATTGAGTCAAACAAACTACTTCCACTTCTGCTCAGGCATTTAGAAAGTAACTGTTGACAAAAGGTGAGAGCATTTCCAGCTCCTTTCTGATCAAAGTTTATTCTACTGCGTCTGTATGAATAAATGCTGCTTTTGCCTTTCAGACACAAGACCCACAAACAGCTCAAGATGTAGTCCTCTAAGTTTAAGGATCTGATTTTTTTTATGTGCAAATATGACGCAATTAGACCTTATTCTTAATAAAACATTCTATTTAAAAAGCAAAAGAAACTAAACAACTCAAACATCAGAATGTAAAAAAAGTAAAGTAAGATTGACTCACCCAGAAAATAAAATTAAAGAAGAATAACATATATTTTATGCATTTTGTGCAGCCTGCCACAGCCATTGTTGCCACTTCTTTTCAGCTCGTCCTTCTGTTCAAACCAAAGTCTACTTTCAGGGATCACTCAGATTTTATTCGGGCCAGCTAAAACTGAAAACTCCTCCTTCATAACGATGAGTGAAAACCGAGACGGGGATCTGCCCACCAAGTGGAGCAGACAGGACAAGGCTGAGAGGAAAGCAGAGTGTGGAGGGAGGGAGCCCCCTTTTCCCTTCAGCAAGGTCAGGATTACAAATGCAAGGTAGACTTATCCAGATTTATCTAGTTAAAAGTGACACATATACAAGGCCTTCCAACAATCTTTATATGTCTTGAGCTATCTTACATTTTGCTTCAATGCAACCACAAACTTCAAGGTATTTTATTGGGGATTTACATAATAGACCAACAGAAGGCAGAACATGATTATGAGTGGAAGAAGATGAGTATAAGTTTTCTTTAAACAAATGAAAATATAAAAAGTGTATACTTTATAGAACAACCTTTTGATGCAAGTCCAGCTCCAAGTCTTTTGGTGTTTTTCTCTACCAACCTTGCTAATCTAGAGACTAAAATGGTTGTTCATGCTTTGTTGAGTCCAGTCAGATTTGATGGTCATCAGTATTCAAATTCTGTCACAAAGTCTCAATTACATTTAGGTCTAAAACTTGAGTGGGGCATTCTAACACATGAAATTGCTTTGATCCATTCCATCGTAGCCCTGTCTGTATGCTTAGGGTCATTGTCCTACTTTAAGGCGAACCTCAGCCACACTCTCAAATATTTCTTATTTTTTATTTCATCCTTCAACATGTTTTCTTTCAGAGCTGCATTGTATTAAGCTCTATCCATCATTCATCTTCATATCAACTAAAGGGGATTGAATATATATATATATATATGCATGCCACACTTTTCAGATTTTTATTTGGGATTTTTATTTTTGAAAACCATGTACAATTTTTCCTTTAAATTTTATTTTCTTTGTGTTCGTCTATCTGATAAAATCCCAATAAAACACAATGAAGTTTGTGGTTAACCTTTTCTCATGCCGCCTTGGGAAACTGCCCATGTAGTCAATCTCAAAAAAGCACCACTGTTTTTCGTTATCCAACATGTATCTAGATCCTCTATTGCGGATGAATTTTCATACCCGAAGAAAACTGAAAAACAGTGTCCACAATTTATCTCGCCGCCCTTTTCAAAAGATTGTCAGTTCTTACTGGCCAATCAAAAAATAAAAAATAAATAATAAAAAAAAGTCAAAAGAAAGAAAGGAAGGAAGAAATGGAAGTTGTCGAGATTAGAGGTGTAGACGCTTTACAAATGTTTTTACAGTGATTAATAGCGCCCTCTGCTGTCAAATAAATGTCAAGTAGAAAGCTTGTAATTATTCAAAAGAGATGCAACACATATCTGTATTTAAATATTCTATATAATTATGTTCTCTGTTTTCTTGAATTGTTGCCGCTCTTCGTGAAGTTCGTGATGTTGACGTAGCTAAATCTGCAGTCTGAAGCCTAACAGACGTTTGCATTTGAATCCCACAGAAGGTAAGTGATCTGTGGTGTTAGAAGCGCATCTGCGCGTTCGTGGCTCCAGGGTCACACCTTCAGCAGACAGCTGCGCAG
Source organism: Anableps anableps (assembly GCA_014839685.1). Taxonomy (NCBI): domain Eukaryota; kingdom Metazoa; phylum Chordata; class Actinopteri; order Cyprinodontiformes; family Anablepidae; genus Anableps; species Anableps anableps. The sequence continues at coordinate 30,980,773 of CM026073.1, read as the reverse complement.
GAGGCTGGACGGTGCTTCCCTACAGGCTGTGCCATCTGTTCACCGACCGCAAGGAAAAGTGAGACAAATTAGAAAAAGTGAACAGCTATATGACATTTTCAATATCTGTTATTGAGGGGAGACTTGACAGCTTTAATAGGCTGTAAATGCAAGCTCCTCCACTGGGCATGCTCAATCTGGTTTGAAACAGAAGCAGAGAGGCTCGGTGTGAATAACAGGCAGTTTGGGCGTTTTTTGAGGAGGCTCATCGCCCTCCTCATCTTCGATTTTCCTTATTTGGTCTGGTAGCAGATCCGAGAAGAGGATCATTCTCCCTTTAATCTGACTGGGATATTTTTCATCCCTATCATGCATGAATGACAGCGGATAAGTCTATGATCTGATCCTATCTGCTGAGACAAAGAGCTGCTTGTGTGTAGCGGTGGCGTCGTCCAAAGAGCGCGGAGAGGGAGAGGGCTGAGCTGAGCGTGAAGGAGGTGAGTCTGGAGGCAGCACCGAGTCTCCATCAGACGCTGTCCGCTCAGCACCACCGCAGTCACCTTGCTGTGAAAGTCACGAACAACAGGCGACCTGCTGGATCCAATGAACTGGGCTGGAAACTGTTGCAGTTTGTGTTCTTATATGTGCACATCTCTGATCTAGCAGCAATGTGACGTCCATTCCTAATGTGATCCTATTGGCTGCACTCATTTTGGATGTCGATTCTATACCTTCAGAAGAGCCTGGCATTGGCATTATTAATAGTTTAAAATCCGCCAGGTGCATGTCAGGTTCTGGTAAGGGATACAGGGTAAAAGAGGGAATGCATGTCAAACAACCCTGATTTCTTTCCAACTGGCGACTGGTTGCTTTGTGCGTAATTGCTGTGCGCTGTTATAAAGGTACGCCAAGACTGACCTTTGCAATGAGGGGAACTTAGTGGAGAAATGCCTAAGGGACGCGATGGGCTTGAGCGACGACAAGGATCGCATTGTGATAAACGTGGGAGGGATCAGACATCAGACATACCGCAGTACCCTGCGCACCCTACCTGGAACCCGCTTGTCTTGGCTGGCAGAGCCTGATGCGCCCAACCACTTCGACTATGACGCCAAGATCGAGGAGTTCTTCTTCGACCGCCATCCGGGCGTTTTTGCACACATCCTTAATTACTACAGGACGGGTAAACTGCACTGCCCTGCCGACGTCTGCGGGCCGCTTTATGAGGAGGAGCTGGCCTTCTGGGGCATCGATGAGACAGACGTGGAGCCATGCTGCTGGATGACCTATCGACAGCACCGGGAGGCAGAGGAGGCCCTTGATAGTTTCGGCGGAGGGGGTCTGTTAGACCTGGGGAGCGAGGATCCGGAGCCAGAGCCAGAGCATGAGGATGATGATGAGATGACAAGGAGGCTGGCGCAGGGGGATTCACCTGATGTGAGGAGTGGCAGCCTGTGGAGCCGCTGGCAGAAACGGGTCTGGGCTCTGTTTGAGGATCCATACTCTTCAAAATATGCTAGGGTAAGTGTTTTTTCTTCTTCTTTTTTTTTTAGGATTATATTTTAGTTCTAGTTTAACCTGTATTGGGTTGCAGTGTCATAAACCAGACAGTCATGACATGCATAATTAATGACTTTCAGATAGGACCATTCATGTTTCAATACCTTGCTAAATTTATTTGTTTATTTAACCCTATATTATATTATTATTGTGACTCTCCTTGGCACTTCTAAATATATGATTTATTTATGGTCCAGCTTGCTACATATGATGTGAGCAAAACAAAACTCTTGAAATCCTGTTCTGGTTTTGGCTTTGTTGTGCCATCCCAAGAATTCCAGTGGCCCCCAACTGGCCACCTTTTTAAAGCGGCCCTGGGGAAATGAAGCCAAATTCTCTATAAACTAAAATCCATCTTGATCAGTGGTGCCACTGAGGTGTAAATGCGTGAGTGGGTTTAAGGGCATGCAGGTCCCCCGGGGACAGAAAGGCTTGTGTACATTATTTTCTTTCTGTTTATTCTTTCTTTTAATATAAATGTTTAAATCCCGGAGCAACCAAATCTCCCCTTTCATCTTATTATGCCAGTAGCATAATAAAACAAAATTTTAAAATTATGCTATGGCGTACAGTTTTGATGTGTCCACCCCAAGATTATCAGTGGCCTCATTTAGCCAGCCTCTGTTTGTTTCATGAAGTTGTGTTATAACTGTTATATGTTTGCTTGTTTATTAATTTATCTAACGCTTGTTATTCGATTTTTTTTTTTTTTTTTTTTTACCATTTTAATAAAGGAAGTCCTTGAGTTACTACATGTTACTATTAAATTTTACTTGGTTAATTAATTCTTAACTTTTTATAGCTTCAATGATACTTTATGAATGAATGAATTATTAATCAAAATTTGATGTGCCATTTATTTTTAGTTTTCCTACCCCAAGATACCCTTTAAAAGCTCTCTGAAGACCACCCCATTCTTATTTTTAAATTATAGATTTTAAAAAACAAAGGGAAAAAAAAATCAATCAGTCAATCAATCAATCAATCAATCAATCAATCAGTCAACTAAATTAAATTATTTGTTCATTTATTTATTTTACGCTTATTTTATTTTTACCTTTATATTATTCCACTTCTTTTTTTAACAGCATGCCACTTTTCAATCCATCACTACCTGACCCCACTCCCATTCTCCCTGCATGTGACAACAAGATAATAAAACTTATAAAACCCCAAATAAAACTCTGTTATAGTTTGGTTTTAGTGATTTACTGAAAGATTATCGATCCCCTTCCCCCTCTCCTCTTGCTACCTCTTTGAGAGCTCTGTGGAGGAGCTCCTGTTCTTGACAGAACCAGTCAGAACTGTATAAACAACGCTTGTTAATTTGCCTTTGCTGTTGTGATGGCACAACAGAAATTGATGAGTTCAGGAGGCTTTTTATGACCTTGCTTTGTACTCCCTGGGGTTTCCATAGCAGGTCGATGAGAGAACAAAGACAGAGCAGAGAAAGAAAAAAAATCTTATATAAAAAATTAATTCAGATGCAAATCATGGATTCCATTCTCCTCAGGAGAAAGATACAGAAACTCACTGTGCCTCCAACAGGTTTTTAGATTGTTATTTCCAGGACAGAAGGATCCCCAGTTATATAGGTCAGCTCCACATAAGGACACCAGCTCTTTGGCACCAGCAGAGTGTCTGTGGCAGACCTCCAAACAAAAATGAGGTTGCTGTTTCAGGTGTCATTATTAGTCTTCGTTATGGGCACTTTTCCATCTGGGCATAATGCCCCACCTTAGTGAAAATGAAATAACCACCCGCTTTTTAGATGCTTTAGAAGGGCCACAGGGCCCCTACAAAGGACCGCTGTGCTGCATGCTGTTTGAACAGCTGTACCAACCTGATTGGTGTAAACAGTCAAGCTGCTTTAAAGGAAGTCTATATTGACAAGTTCTAACACTTAAGCATTGGGCACAGCAGTGTAACCTGACTGTGTACTATTTACCACAAACTTAATCTTTTAATGATGGAGAAAAAAATTCCTGAAAGTGAAAAAAAAACCCAAATTCTCAGATGTCCTACATTCAACAATAGGCATAACAAAAGCAGATCAAAGATTGACAGAGCGCCACCAAAACTAGCATGAAGATTAATTAGATGTGAGTTTCAGAGTTAATTACAGACTCTATTCACAGTGGATCTAAGCCCTTGTCACTGCATAGTAGGCCTGTGGTTTTTCAGAGGCAAGGAGAGTTATCAATAAGGAAAAAATCTTTTGTGTTTGAACTGACCACAGTCCTTCCTTACTGTCACAGACGCATAATTCAGGGGGCGGCCTGATTTGTTGCAGTGTTTGTTTCTTTGTTTGGAGGGTGGGATATTCAGCAGGCTGTATAGTTAGAGGCATTTGCAGATGAAAAAAAACCTAGCTTATCAGAAAAAAAAGGCTATATCACACAAAAGCTTGGAGATGGATAGTGTCTCTAGTTAATTTGAGCTGCAAAATAATATCACTGTTATTATGGAAAATTTCAGCATCTGAGGAGATGGTTGTTAAATCTGACTTATTATGGAACACAGTGTAGAGGGGGTGGACAAAACAGCATTATGCAATCAGAGAAAACACTAACACTTGTTATTGCTTTAGAGCTCCAACACAAAATTCACCTTTAATCACATCAAAAAAACCCTGCAAAGTCCATGACTGGATACAGTTGAGTAAGCTTTTCTTACATAATCTTTTTAACAACAAGCATCACAAACTGAATTTGACTGAACTGTATTGGAATATATGTGATTAAATTTGAATCTCCACATGTTTGGATTGTGTTGGATTGACCTGGTCGTATATTCATATTTACCTGGATATGAACTGGAGCAGTTTGTCTTGTAAAGTTCCTTAAGATGACATTTGTTCTGAATTGACGCTACAAACAATTGAACTGAATTGAATTGAACAAATTGCCATGGCATACCTGTGTAATTTCGCATTTATTTTTCTCAATCCTTTATCAATCACATGTATTCTATGATTATTTTCAAAGTTGGCTTTTAAAAACTCTTATATGCACACAGTAATGTTGTTGGCATGACTCAGTGATCCGGAGTCAACACCTATTGTCACCCTGAGCCATTATCCTAATATTTGGAAGGGAAGCAGACATTCATAAGCAGTGGTGATTTCCTCAACACAGTGCAATGATTTGTTGGTCATGAGGATGTTATAATGAGGGCCTGTTTTTCATCTTGTGCTACGCGCCTGCCTCACTGTGAATGGATGCTACTGCCAGGGAGGGCAGTGTTTGTTTTGCTCAGCAGAATGCATGCCCAGACCTGCCCATTTTTTATTCATCTTATACCTTCCCTAAAGTCATTCATTATTTCTTCACACTACTTAACAATAACATGCATTAGTTTGAGAGGTACTACAAAGCTTGACTTTGATGCATTTTTACACACCAAGAATCTGCTATTAATCCCACTTTGGCAACTCATGGGATAGAGATCCCTCTCTTCCTGTTTACACTTCCTGTCCACTCACCTCACTTAGGATGAGGATGACTATTCTTGCTTTAAGAATGCAGTAAACATCATGTGGAGTAACACATCCAGTAAACTCAAACACCCATTATTATACCTTTGTTTCACCACTTAGTTCCTTCCTATTTCCTACCTATGTACTTAAACCATTATGTATTTATGTAGTTCTCTGTGTAGTTAAGTATGTTCAATACACTACATGGGGATAAATTCTTTGAATTTTAATGTGTTATTTCCTGAAATCTTTGTGCTGTGCCCTAAAATTCCACCTAATTTATCCAACAACACTGAGTATTACACTTAATAAACTGTACAAACTAGCAGCTGGTTGCAATAAACAAATCAAACAAGAACAATGTAAATAGAAAAGTCAACAACACAACGCAAGCGATTTTCTGCTGTTGCTACATGCTCGTCCAGGAGGAGTGAATGCTGCAAGTCAATGACTCGATGCATTTTGCTGGGTTTCCTCAGATAGAAACATTTTAAACTACTATGAATAACTAATTAAGCTTACTGATCAATTGGAATGTGGGTATAATTGAAATGATTTTTTTGTAAAGTGCCTCAAGTCAATATTTGTGGTCATTTGGCACTATATAAATAAAACTGAATTGAACTGAATTGAAATAGTACAAGACAATCAATATTACAAATGGCTTCCCTAAATTCAATACAAAATACCATTTTTATTAAATACTGCAGTCTCCAAGGAATTGAACCCCTTCGTGAAAAGCATCTTTAGTAATTAGTAGAGCACACTTTTGCTGTTATGACCTGCTGTAAGCATAATTCATGGCTAGACACCAGATTCTGGCTGCTCTGGAATGCTCACTGCTAATCGAGGAAAGGTCTCAAGCTCATTAATGTTCACTGGTTTGTGTGATGCAACAGCCTTTTTCAAAACCATGGCAGAGTTTTTCAGTAAGTTAAGCGACTATGCTGACCCCTCCAGTATCTTATATGACTTCTTCTGAAACTGAGACTTGGTGGACTGTGAGGTGTGCTTGGACTCATTGTCCTTTTACTTCTTGGAATTCTTGCCTGGAGCCCTTCAGCATTTACTGTCGTAACTGAAACCTTCAGTGACAGACTGCTGCATCCTAGTTGCACAAAGGAGCATTATCCCAGCTCCTTCCTCCCAGCAGCTCTAAAACTTTATAACCATCACTGCTTCCAATAAACTCAATAAGTTGTTTATATAACTGCTGTTATCTGCACAGGTTTTCTCATTTTAGATAATATTCCGGCTATTTTGTCCAACCCTGCTGATATTTACAGTATTTTTTTTTTTATTTTCTGTACATGGTCTGTTACTCTTTTGATGCACAGTATACACATCTTATAAATAAAAAAATACACTACTATGTTGCACATTTCTTTTGATCTGAGTATGCTATTCTTAATAACTGTATAGTATTATTTTTTGTGTTGTAAATTTGCCCATACTGTGAGTCTTTAATTTGTTTAAAATTTTTCCTGTATTAAATATGCATGCTACCACATCCAAGTGGTTTATCCACCGTTCCTTAAACTATTTCCTCAGGAACCACAGAGCCTTTGCTACTTTTTCTATCCTTTCCTTTGTTTGTGCAAGACAATGATTTCTTTTTCTCAAACTTTTGGACAGTTCTCACAATTTAGTCATGTTATTTAACCTGCAGAGAGACATCGTCCTCAACACTGTAGCTATTTTAATCTCAAGCACACTTGATGCAACTTTTTATTTGATTGGTTGCATCAGGTGTGCCTGAGATCACCTGAGACCAAAACCACCTTATTTTCAAATGTGTGAAATAATTTTGAGACAGCAGCAGTCATTGAAAGGAGGATTTTGTATTGAATTTGGGTAAAATGCTTATATTAGTTTTGTATAACTATTTAAACAGTTAAAATTTGTTTACTGCAAACATATGAACAATTTAGAATTTTGCCAGTACACCTAATTTGCATTTGGGATTGAATAACTTTGAGTGCAACTGTATGTACATTTAGTTTGGTTCTGATCCCAGTTTGGGCCAGTCCAGTCTTTTAAAATATGACCTATTATGACGCCTGATGAAACCAAGCTTTAAGTGAATTTCTTCAGATAGATATTATTTATTGGAGTAACATAACCATATTTTCTTACAGTAGACTATCAGGAGAATACAAAAAATTACTTGAAATCATTGATAACCAAATAAGGTATAAAATATTCCTAAAGGAGGCCTGATATGACGTATGGTTGGTATGAGATGCAAAACAGTTGGGTACAAAACAACTAAAACTTCAAAGATATGAATTGATGAAGAGGTGAATTGACCAACAGATGCTGTAAACCAGCATGGCGTGATTAGAGGGAGATAACATAAGGAAGACACCAAAGGAATCCCTTCAATATCCCAGAGATTCACTGTTACGCTTTTGTTGTGTGCACCAGATCTCTTACAACCTAAATGTGATGAAATCTGAGAATCTAATCAATACATAATGAAGGTTGAAGTACTCTTTACCCATTAGGTGAATTATGGGTTTTTCCCAGCTCTCAGTGATTCCCAGGAGCTGATCCTCGGGACAGTGTGACCTTGTGTGGGGAAGATCTACAGCTGTGGTTGTATTGAAGGGAAGAGTCCATGCTAAATGCAGAGGGGTTAACAAAAATATCCTGTTTGTTACTACTGCTCTAGAAGCTGCAGGCTCTTTATAATTCTGTATATAGGACACTCATGAAAATGCCATGACCTTGAGATTCAGCATAAACAAGAGGAGGATGAGCAAGTTCATCCAGATCATCCCCTCTAAGAGTGAAGACAGAGATAACACTTTGCTGCCTATGTCATAGTCAAGCCAGATGTTTTTTCTAAGATGATCGATTGAGCTGCATTGTATCCTGCTGAGAATGGTTGCTAAGCCATCAAGCTTGATTACACTGCATGTGTTACTTTGCTCATTGTCCTCTCTGTCCTCCTCTCCATCCTCCTCCTGTCTCTTTTTTCCCCTTCTCAGTGGATTGCTCTGGCCTCACTCTTCTTCATTTTGGTGTCTATCACCACCTTCTGTCTGGAGACCCATGAAGCCTTCAACCCGATTGTGAACCGCACTGAGACAGAGGTGCTGGACAATGAAACAGTGGTGAGCACATACCAGGAGACAGAGACGGCAGCCTACCTCACCTACATTGAGGGTGTCTGCGTGGTGTGGTTCACTTTTGAATTTTTGATGCGAATAACTTTCTGTCCAAACAAATTTGACTTCATTCGGAATGCACTCAACATCATCGACTTTGTGGCCATCCTACCCTTCTACTTAGAGGTGAGCCTCAGTGGGCTGTCCTCCAAGGCAGCTAAAGACGTGCTGGGATTCCTGAGAGTGGTCCGCTTTGTGCGGATCCTGCGTATCTTCAAGCTAACCCGTCACTTCGTAGGGCTGCGCGTGCTGGGTCACACTCTGAGGGCCAGCACCAACGAGTTCCTCCTCCTTATAATTTTTCTTGCTCTTGGCGTCCTCATCTTTGCCACCATGATTTACTACGCTGAACGCATTGGAGCTGACCCCAACGACCCGAGAGCTAGTGAGCATACACAGTTCAAGAACATCCCAATTGGATTCTGGTGGGCAGTGGTGACGATGACGACCCTTGGCTACGGAGACATGTACCCTCAGACAACCTTTGGTATGCTGGTTGGAGCCCTGTGCGCCCTGGCAGGTGTGCTGACCATCGCCATGCCAGTACCAGTAATTGTCAACAACTTCGGAATGTACTACTCCCTGGCAATGGCTAAACAGAAACTACCAAAGAAAAAAAACAGGCATATCCCCAGAGCACCCCAACCAGGCTCTCCTAACTACTGTAAGTCCAGCATCAGCTCCCAGCATCCAAGCCCTATAGCCCACGACGATGTGTTTGAGATCAAATTTCAAGGTAAACAAAAAGCAAAACACAAATTCTTATATAATGTTGTTGAAGTTTATTTGTCCTACAAAAATAGCCATATCACTGTTTAGCAGTTTCGCTGTCTGATCCTGTACTTCACTCAGCTGCTGACTCAGACATGAAACTAAACAAAAAATACAATTCTGAAAACATTCAATGAAATGCAGCATGAAATAAAAAGCCCATTTGACTTTTGATAAAAGAAAAAAAGAGACCCTGAGTATTCTTGCTATTGATTTTGCACTTCCTAATGCGGTGACTCATTCCTCGTGTCTCTTAAGACTGAGAGGATGTAGTTGCAATGTTAAGTACAACCATTAGTAGATGCTGGAACAACTTAATGCCCCTTTGGTGATGTCAGTGCTGAAATATATTGCTCTTTGCCAGAGGTGGATTACATCAGGAGCTCAAGATAAACACCAGACAGCAGTTGCTGTTTACAAAGGTTTTTAGACACCTAGGTCTTTTTCACATTTTGTCACTTTGGAACCACAAATTTTAATGTATTTTGTTTGGGTTTAATGTGATAGAAAAATGCTAATTTATTGTAAAGTGGAGGGAGATTATGGTTTCCAATATTACTTTGAAATAAAAATAGGAAAAGTTTGTCATGAAAATTTTATGTCATTTTCATGACAAACTTTCAGTTCCCTTTTCTATGATCCCCCAAAATAAAATCCTGTTCAAGCAACTATCTTAATGAGTACATCTTTGTGTAATTTAAGTATAAATATAACTGTATATAGCTTACAAATATAGTCATGTTTTAGAATGATCCAGTGCATGTTACACCTTTTGGATTTTAAATCTTAAAAGAAATTGAAAACTGGGGCCCCAGCAGAGCTCAGCGGAGCACCATAAGCAGAGGCTACAGTCTTCAACGCAGTTATTCCTGGCCCTGGACCATTTACTGCATGACTTCCCCTTCCCCTTCTGCCCTTCTTCCTGTCCAGCTACTGATGAATAAAGGCCACTAGTGCTACAAAAACCTTTAAAAAAGGAAATAAAGAAATTGAAAACAATGCATGATTTTCCTTCCAACGGACAGTCATAGGCTACTTTGTGTTAGTCTATCACCGAAAACACCAATAGACATCACTGCAGTTTATAATTTGACCTAATGTGGAAATATTCAAAGGTAAAACCACTTTTGCAAGGCACTGTATGCTGATACCATAATTTCACAGGGTAATTCTTTTGTGGATGCAAAATAGGTTATTGCAAAACCAATATTGTCCTTCAAAATAAAACAAAAGGTTGGTTGTGAAACCTGAATTATATCTGTATCTTATATCTTTTCATTTTTAAAAATTTTGTTTATTTTAAGATTCCAAGCTAAACGGAGAAGCGGCTAACGCAGCACTGGCCAACGAAGACTGCCCCCACATAGACCAGGCCATTTCTCCAGAGGAGATCTTCAGCCCCAACGAGAGAGAGCGGCCCTGCTTCTTGGTCACCACGGCTGAACACCCCAACCACACGGGTGGCAGAGTGAGGAGGGGTACGTACAGTAAAAGCCAGTCACAGGCCCCCCCAAGACACTGACACCCTGTAGGCAATAGATATGATATGCTCCTTTTTTGCATCAGCTTTTTCCACACACACCCAAAAAACACACACACAGCAAACCTCATCCTACAAAAAGATTCACTCACTTTTCCTCAATCATCCTGCTGGGGATTGTACACAATTCAAACCCACACACAAGCACAACCACCACAGACGTCAAGGATAATCCACATCTACATAAGATATATTTTTTATACCATGCATAATGTAATAACCCTATTTATTTACTAGTAAGAAAGCTATTTTTGAGATTTATATGATCTAGAATGTGTTGTCTTATATGGCTAGGAAAGTATTTTTCGTGCTACATGTGTATCATGTATGTTTATGTGTTTTAATGATAAGTAATGTGTGGGATTCTGACTTACAAGAACATTCCTTTTGACCATAATGGTGCATGAAGTGTCTTGCTGATGGGTGCTATCAGTATGGTGAAGGAGCACAACACAAAAAACAAATTATTATTATTATTATTATTATCATTATTAGTAGTATTATTACACCTTAAAACATGTTAAAATTCTATTTTAAATTATAAAAAGCTCAGAACATTCTTCTTGAAGGTGATGTAAGGTTGTGTGCAGTAATTGGCACGCAGAATAAAATTCTGCTTTAAGCCAAGTGTAGACTTCCTGCCCACGGTGCCTACTGTTCTAAGTTGTCTTGTTACAGTGTTCTACTCCAAACCATTCCAGTACCACCCGGTGCATGTTGTTGTACTCCTGATGCACTCAATGCATGGAGAATAATAATCTGTCTCAAGTCTGTGTTGACCTGTTTCTTTGGAGACAAAAACAAGAAAGCAACAGGTGTAGTGTAAGCAGTGAGGAATACAAAAAAAGTAAAAAAGAAAACCTTCTGTCATGGATCCAGTGCTGCAGTGTACTCAGAACGTTCTCTGTTTTCCAACTGAAGGTTATGAAAAGCCTTGGAGCCTTAACAGCATGTCTGGCATGAGCGGGGATGCCTCTGGAGTGTCCTCAGTGTCCGCCCTGCCCTGCAGCCCACCCTGTCTAATGCAGCACTCACATTCTCCCATCCCATCCATTATGTAGCATGGTTGAGTAGCAGACACAATGCCATTGGAAGGCCAGTCCACAATCCTCCTTCTTATCTCTCCTGTCAGACTTTGCTTTGACACTTCTTGCCTTCGCTCCTGCTTTTGTTTTCTTCTCATTTTTGTTTGTTCTGGTTTTTCTTTTCCCTGGAACAATGTATCTTAACTGTGCTTAAACTTAAGCTTCCCAAGTGATCTACTTGGGTGTGTCATCATATCGTAGAGTAGACAACATTGGCACATGCCACTCTGCATGGGTCACCTGAGCTGCAGACGAAGCACTGTTTTACTGCAGGCTAACTCCTCTTTTTTTCCTGTGTTGACATCATTGCCTGTTGCTCTGTTGCTTTTGATCTCTCATACTCTTCTGCTAATAAGTTTGATCTCATTTGCTTTTTTTTTGAATTTTGTAAAAAAATTATTTTTCCATGAGATGTAACCCCTGTTGATAGTTTGCTGGAAATTAACTCATTGCTTTGAAACATATCCAAAAGCTGTTAAGGCAACTGTCAAGTGCTTTGTGCGTTGCAAAGTAGAGACGTTTTCATGCAGAAGTGCAATCCAGACAAGAGTCCATGTTAACTGAGTGGCTATTAAAAAACATACATATTTGAACGCAATGTTCACAATGTCCAATGCAATATGGAGATTATAACAATTCCTTTGATGCCAGTGATGGATACGTTTAATGTCAACAGAACTAAAACTGTTAATTTGCATGAACTGCATGATAAATCATGTTCAACCAGAAGCTAATTGTAATGCAGTACCTGTAAGAAAAAAAGAATTAAAAGCTTCCTAAGCTTTGTCATTCTTATGCATTTCAAGACAGCTTTACAAGAGACTCAGTCATAGCAGAGATTTTTATGTAGCTGCCATTCTTTGCCTTTCCCCAACTTTATATATTTATTTTCCTTGTCATCATTTGACCGTGGTCTTCAACTAACAGAGTTGTCTAACTTGAACAAATTTGTCACAAAGCCAACAAATGCCATTGTGAGCATAAATCCTTTTATATGACAGTGTTTACTGGTAGTTTAGGGTTTTTAAACTCTGTAAATACTCTTTAGTAACTTCTGTTACTGTTGTGCTGCTTGAACTGATGCAGGACTCATGAGATATACAGGTGCACCTCAATAAATTAAATAATTTTATTAACTGAAGCCAAAAAGTGGAGCCCATATTACATAGACTAATTACATCCAGATTTACATAGTTCCAGTATTTATTTCTAAAAATAAGACTAATAAAAAAAAAGAACATTTGAAAAATGAGTCATGTTATGTCCCTCACAATTATGGGGAAGGCTGACAGACTTGTCCAGCAGACAGACATGTCAGGCCAAGTAAGCCAGCAGAGGTCCACTAAAGAAGCCAGAGGGCTGTATATTACAGAAAGGCTGAGTGAAAGCAAAATGTGTGTTTTTTAAAGGTTTACAAGCAAAAAGAATATTTACAACCTTGAGGTACTAAATTCTTGAGGTTCAATGTGAAGTTTCCACAGTCAGGGATGATTTGGGGAGCCATGTCATCTGCTGATTTTGGTCCACTAGGTTTTATTGAGTCCCAAATAAGAGCATTCATCTACCAGGAAATTTTAGAGCACTTCATGCTTTCTTCTGTTGACAAGCTTTATGGCGATGCGGATTTCATTTCCAAGTAGGACTTGACACCTGCTGTTCTGGGTCTGCTGGCAAATTCACCTGATCTAAACCTTTTACAAAACAAAAGCATTTAATGTAATACAATTTTTTGTCTAATAAAATTCCTTTAGTCTATCCTCAGCAATAAGAACATAATAAGGGTTACTACTTGCTGTATATGAGTAAGTTTAGTAAATGGCAGGGCCCAAGTCAGTGTTTGAATAAGAGTTATTGGGGATAGTTATGCTCCTATTTACTAAAAAATTTAAATGGAAAAAAAAAATCTTTCCAGCTTAAGGAGATTTTAATTTGTTCTCATCCTTTTAAAAAGGATTCAGATCAAACAAACATCTCCCTAACTTCTAAACAGTGTCCGCCTCCATCAACTGCCTGTGTTGGTGAGCCAAATTTGTACTCTTCTTGGTCTCGGACCACACAAAATCATTTTGACAGCAACAAATGGCCCACAGACCACATGCTGGACAGCACTGCCAAACAGAATCTATAATGTACTGGGAGACACCTGGCCCAGCAATGCAGATGAGCTGAAGGTTGCTATTAAAGCAAACTGGGCTTCCTTATTACCTCGGCAGTGGATCACCTCCATGACACATTGCATTGATGCAGAAGTTCATGCAAAAGGAACCCAACCCAAGTTTTAAGTGAGTATAATGATCAGAATATGAAATACACTTTTCAGTAGACTGTTATAAAAATCCCTTTTTTATTGGTCTTTTTTGATATTCGGATTTTCTGAGAAACTTTTGGGGTTTTCGTTAGATGTAAACCATATTTCATTAAAATTAAATGAAATAAATGCTTTTAAAGATATAGTTCTGTGTGTAATTAGTATATACACATATGTTTCATTTTTTAATTCAATTACTGAAAAGTATTTATTAAGGCGTGCCTGTAAATAATGGTGCCTTCATACCAAGCAAAGCAGAGAGAAAGTGAGTAAGAAATTGACACCTTATTAAACAACTGTTCCCAGTGTAGCATCATCATACCACTTTATTTCCTAAATAGGCACTTTTGGCCCCAATTCACACTCTTAATCACCTTAAAGTCCTCTTTGGTTATTGTTGTTACACACCAGTGACATTAGAATTTAACCATCAGCACCAAGCAAAAAAAGACAAGCTAAATAATAGATAAAGAAAAGGAGAAAATGATTTTATACTTCTCATATTTTATTGTATATTAAAGCACAAAAATAAAAGGGGACCAAACAACTGCCAAAATGTCTCAAGTTACAATCAGATATCACAATGAAGCCTGCTGTGTGTATGTCTACTGATTCAAAAGGTCAATACTCCTACATGTATTGATATCATCCCGACATTTATGCACAAGTCTTTTCAGGGCACTTTATTAAATTCTATGTAGAGCAATCAGTAATGTTTATTTCTGTAAGAAAAAGAAGATATGGTAATTATAAGAACTCATTCAACTTTTGTTTTATTCTGAATTGAGCAGTGTTTCACATTTTGAGTCATGTCTCTTGTGGTAATTGATGAACGTTCTATGCTTAAAAAAATGTTTGTGTAGATTTGATGTGAAGAGATGCAGGTGAATTTTATGGTCATGCAATTCAAATGCAGGGGGGGTGGTTATGATGTGGGTCTACTTGGGGAAAGGTAAATGCATGTATTTTACCTTTATGCAAAAGAAAAGCATCCAAATAAAAAATGTAAATACAAGTCCTTGCATGAAATAAATTTTATACACAACAAGCATTCAGACTTTGTTTTTTTATTCAGCAGCACATGCGTACATACATCTTACCTTTCTTACTGGCTTTCCTGCTAAGGTTTTTCAACTGCGGATTGACACTCTGACTATGTCCAAAGAGAGCTTAAAATGAGTAAATAAAAAAAGAAAAAAAAAATGGGGTGACTGTGAGAGCATGATGGAAAATACCTGAACGCATGACAATGACCGAACAATTCTACATCGAGCTGTAAAACGTCGCATGATTGGGCATGTTCATTATTAACTGACTCCAGAGTCCAACCTATGCACTCAGACGGTCCTTTTTAGTGTCTGACGCCTTGGCTGAAGCATGGGAACGCATGGTAAACCCATCGTTTACCATGAGGAACTAACGGAGCACATTTTCTTTACCCTCCATCATCGCCATCATTTCCACCATTTTACATAAATTCGTGTAATAATTTATTTTTATTATTGTTTTTTTTTTTATATGTTTATAGAGAACCAACGACAGCACCGGAGCAGACAACCAACAGAGTCAGTTTGTGTTATGAACCATGGTGTACCAACCACTATGTGTATGACCCATAATGACCCATCACCCACTTGATAGTGCTGTACCATTTTTTTTATGTGTGTATAACTTAGTATTTTTAAATGGGTGTGACAGTGACAACCTGTACATCACAAAACTCAGCATAGATGTAGCACTGAGGAAGTTTTGTTGTCAAGCCTTATGTAGCTCAGTATCTGTGACTGGTTACTGTGTTGTAATTTGTGTGCCTATTTTTCGCTGTGTGCCAGTGCTGTAAATATGCTTTCTTTGTGTGTGCTGAAATTGTGTGTTCCAATGTTTTTTGAGTGACCATCTAATATTTGTGTGCTGCTTCTGTTGAAAAAGAAAAAAATGTTGCTCCGGATTTAAATCACACTCACATCAGAAGAAGAAAAAAAAACAAACAAAAAACTATCAATTGTCATGTCAGCCAGACATAACAGCTGAACAAATCATGAACTTTGCACTGTCACGGTCACATCTTTGTAGGGTTTTTGCACTGTTTTGCACCAATGAACTTTTAACATTTCTTTGATATATTTTCAGGCATCAAAGAGATATTATTTACAAGAAACCACTGTTTGTTTCAAAAAGCACCACTCTAACCTTGATAAACTGAAGCATTAAGATTACAAGCTTTGATGTAAGGAATCAAAAACACTTTAGACTGCAAATATTATAATTGTACATTGAAAGGTCAAAGAAAGTCTATTTGCATTGCCTTATAAAAAGATTGCATACCCTTTGAACTCCATATTTTGTCTTGTTGCAACCAGAAATATCACTGTATCTCGTTAGAAATTTATGTGATAGACACAGCATAGATCCAGACTTTGACTGGAGCATCCTAACACAGGGTGCTGTGATTGAAACCATTCCATTGTAGCTCTGGCTATATGTTTAGAGTTGTTGTCCTGCTGGAAGGTGAACCTCCCTCACACTTCCAAGTTAACTCTGACAAGCTTTGCTGTCCCTGCCAAAAACAAAAGTATCTCCATGCCACCACCATCTTTCATGGTGGGTAAGGTGTGTTTATGGAGTTTTCTAGTATAAATTTTCCACAACTGCGTTTGAATATAACCAGAGTTCAGTTTTGGTCTCATTTGACCAGAGAACCTTTTTCCGCATGTTTGCTCCATATGAGATTCTTTTGGGACCATAATCTTGAGTAAAAATGCAACACTTTTACATTATCACACAAGAATTTAATTTAATCAAAAATGGATATTATGTAAATGCCTTTATTTGAAACAAAAAGGCAACAAATATTTTCATTGTTGCAATAGTGATTTAACCTCATTATTACTGTAATAATAAAACCTCTATCATTTATTTATACCTATTTTGATTTTGATAGAGACAGACAAAAATTCAGAACAAAATTATAAATTTTTACAGTGTTAGTAAATTTACTAGCTGTTTTGAAGTAGTCATTGTTCAGAATATTTAATGATTTTGTCATCCTGCTCCTTATAGAAAAACGTTGGGAGTATAACAAGCTGATATTACCCATCCTGCCATCAGCTACCCAACAGGCATGCTGCTCACACCTCAACAGTAGTTTTAAAACAGTGTTACTTTAATACGAGTAATGGCAGGTGCTCCTTTAGTTTCCACACCATGATTCTTGCAACCAGACCAGCAGCATTTGCCTTTGTTGCAAGGGAGGGAAGAGTGTAGGGGCAACGTATAGCAACAAGTGAGAGCACTGCTTTATGTCCCATATAGCCAGAGAAAACTCTGTTTCCTCTGACAATTTCTTTGATATATCATAAAAAGGTCTCTCAACTGTAAGAAAATGAAAGCAGTTTTAAAACGGTAAATTATTTCATTCTTGGTATACCGGCAATAGAGCAAACTGCAAACAGAACTTCTTACTGAATTCTTTTAACAGTGCCTTTCTTCTTGTAAGGCCAACTTAATAGTTGTTCTGTTGAGACATTGCTTACCTGAGATGTGGATCTCTGCAGATCCTCCAGAGATACCATGGGCTTCTTGCTTTTATGATAAATGCTCTTGTTCTTGGCCTGTCAGCTTAGTTGGGCAGCCATGTCTTGTTCAGTTTGCAATTGTGCTATACTTTTTCTTTTTTTAGATGACAGTCTGGACTTTGGTCTCTGCATTTATACCCTAACCCTGCTTTAAACCTCTCAATGACTTCTTCCCTGAACTTTGTGGTGTGTTCCTTGGCCTTCATACTAATGTTTGTTTGCTAATGTTATCCAACAAACCTCTGAGGCCTTTAAAGGACAGCTCTATTTCCACTGCAACTAAAGCACAAGTAAACTTTTATTACTAATATGTTTGCTTTTAAAGGCAATTGGATGCAGTTAATTTTATTTAGGGGTATCAGAGTAAGGTAAAGTACAAATGCACACCACACTTCAAATTTTTATTTATGAAGTACATAAACAGAATCATATTCCTTTCACATCATAATTAGGCGATAACTTTGCATTGTTCTATAAAAAAACAAAACACAAAACAAAAAAAACTTCACATTTATGGTTGTAACATGACGTGAAAAAGTTTGAGTCCAAACACGTTTGTAAGGCACTGTAAAGGAAGTACGCCAATGCATTACATAGTCCAGACATTGTGTTAATGTTATGTAGTGTAGCTATGATTTAATTGACAATCATGTAGAATATTTTTTGTTTCCTGTACACATATGTGCATACAGATAGTAATATGTAATACTAACAAAGGCCAAACTGCTATCAACCTGGACAAGTGCCTCTAATATGCAAATGATTCTTCTCATTTAGGAGAGTTACAGTGCAATGCTACCTAATGCACATTTTAATTTAACCGTCAGTCACCAGCCATTGAAAACAAGCACAGGTTTAGTGCTCAAAATTACAGACACAATAAGGACCACTGTATGGATCAGCCTCCAGAGTCAAGCAATGAGCATATCTCATAAAAAAAGAAAATCAAAGGGATCACCATTTGAGGACGAAGGACAGATTAATTGTTTGTGTGGAAGGGTTTGTGGAAAGGGACCAACTTCTTACCAAACAACTGCAAACACACTGCCAACAACTTCTTGAGTTCTGCGTGCAGTCGGTTGAATCTGCCAAAAATAGCAGGCTGGCTGAACACAAATAGGGGGGACAGTATGTTGGTCAATGTTTAACAACAGAAAAAAAGAAAGAGAACATGAAGAGAGCAATGGTTATTGTGAAGAGAATCAATAGGACAATAAGGCAACTAATGTGTGCTATTTAGTGAGACTTTAGAGTGTGTGTTTTGAACACCGTGCATTTTGTGGTTACTTATCTCAGTGAGGTGTTCAGTGATCGTTTTTATGGGTTTGTTGTTTAGGGACTTTTGTTTTGTGTGTTTTTTGACCAATACAGTTCAGACTTGTACAAAAATAGTGATAAATAAAAAACACAGAAATAATTTGTTTTCAGTGAGTGTTGATTTATTTATTTATTTTTGCCAACCAAAGTGAAAAAAATAATAAAATAGCAATTTTCACCAATGCAAACCCATAAACAAATAACTAAAGAGTCAGTTAGAAACCAACAAAAATCAAGGACAAGCCTACGCTAAACAGTATGATGAATTTGAAATCTAATAATTAGATTTTTGGAAGGATAAATTGCAAAGACCCATTTCTTCAAGTGGTTGCAGCAATCAGTCATCCAGAGACTGGAATTGGCCATTTTTTCTTGATTGGCAGAACAAGTACTGAAAAATCTTTTTTCCCCCCCATCATTAATTGCATCAAAACTAAAAACTCTCACTATTCTGATTTATACAGTTTTTTTTCTGGCGTTTAATAAAAACAGATACAGATTATGGTCTTATGGTCTGATGCATAGTGATAATCGGGTAATTCCTTCATTTTCTGCTGGATTCAAAACTATGTACTATCAAATTGTGTGTTGTTTGTTTAAGCATTTAACAACTTCGGTTGACAAAGTTTTATTTCTCAAACTTAGGTTCTGGCATGTGAGTCCATCACCTTTATCAAGGTTATCAAATTTGAAAACCCTTGTAAAGTAAAAACACAATTGGAAGTGGAGCAGATGTTTGTCAATATTCACCAGACTTCAGCCATGGGTATCTTTTTTTGTTGTATTTTCAGAAAAATTGAAATCTAAAAATAGATTCTCATCAAATTACCCTGATAAGAAGGATCCCTCAAGGGGAAGAGATACAGCTTGTTTGGGTCAGAATAATTTAAATTAATAGATGCATATTTTTGAGTGCATCTGGTTTTATCCCAGTTAAGACAGTAGATTTTAGCCAACTATTCAAATCTCTGAATAAAGAAGTTTTTTTCTGGCAAAACCTGGTTAAAAACACACTTTTCCATTCCAAAGGAGCGCATAGTGGAGATTTTGAATTTTGAATCTTCAGGCCTTGTCAAAGGACACTAACACCATAATCTCTCAGCCAAAACTACAACAACGTAGGATGTCTAAGATGCAACTAAATGCAGGTAAAGAACTAGTATGGGAATTCTGGTGTTGTGGACATTTTAAGGCTTAACATTGAGAATTTTAAATTTAAGACTGCTTATGAATTTTTAAAACTCCATGGAAACCATGGCTGCAATTCTTATGTAAAAAACCCCCAAAAAACTGAAAGAGTAAAAATCAGACTCAGCAGGTCACACTTCAGAGAAACACTGAAATCTGTACAAGCCTGTAATCTCTAAAACACTGTAACAGGATCAGAGTGATAGAACCACTTACACGGGAAAATTATGTCTTACCACCAGAATAGTTAATTTCCTTCATGACTTACAGCGGCTTCGCCATGACAGACTAACATAGGCACTGCCATTTGTCCATCAACATCACAAGCTGGCTTGAAAAATAATGGTCTTTTCCACACAGAGTATAACTGCGTTAAATTACAACATGAATGAAAACTTTCAGTTTGAAATGTGACCTTTTCAAGTAGCTGAGGTGGCCTTTTAAATGTAAAACCTATTGGTCAGTGAAAAGGGAACTTTGCTCGTCCTCCAGCGCTTCTCAAGTGGAGTCAGAGTTCTGTGTTAAACTCGTCCTCACACCACACACTGCCATTGAATGTCCAGCACCACAGCCAATGAGAACAGGTCTGAGATCAGAAACGAGCCGAGGATGAAAGACGTCAGCCTGTGAACCGTCCCCACACATCCCGTGCTCGTTCCAGCCCCACGACAGGAGGCACCCCCCTGAAAAAAGGAGAGCGGTCTTTGGTCAGTGACAGGAGGACACAGAGGGAAAAGGCTAAAATTAGACACCTACAGGAAATTAAAAAAAAAAAAAAAAAAAAAATGGCTGGCTACACAAGGAGAAGCACACATCACACACACAGAGCTTCTCTGATCTCCAAACACTGACACTTGGCTGTAATAAAAGCCTCTCTTGCTCTTCACAGCTGGAGAGCTCATCAGTGGGTGTGGTCAGGTCTGCATCACTGAGGAGACACGTGCCATGGCAACACAGTTACCTAATAGGTTCCGTTGTCGTGGCAACAGAAGCGAGCTTGCTTTCTCAAGGGTAGCACGTCTTGGAGCGCTTGCCGTTCGCTACAGTTGTGTGTGCCTTTCATGCCATGTTTTCCATTTGTTCCGTCGAGTGGTCTCTTCGTCTTTCTGTGTTTGTCTCTGAAGAATCTGAATTGGATTTTCCTAACAGACACATATGCTTTGACCAGTTAGCAGACCAGGATAACTCGTCAGCAGCTTGTGTCAGTGCGACACTGCCAAATTTGGCTACAAAAGCACTTGTAGACGTGTCTTTAAGACAGTGCATGGATGCATAAGTAGAGCGCATTTAGCATGTTTTATAGTTTGTAGTTATTGAAAACAATGTATTAGTGGACTTCATGTGTTGAAGTGTCACACTGAGGAAAACAAAGCCTCATATTGGTGCTTAATTCATGGACTCACTGACGAGAGGACAGCACATCAGTGTTTCCATGGCAACAAAGTGTCTGCACAGTATTCTGCGCAACATAAGAATAAAAAATGTAAAAAAAACTCAAACCATGAGCCACTTCCAAGTGAACAAATCTGGCCACTGGTTTTCATTTATGACAGTTTAGAAATTTAACAGTGACACAGCACCACAGCTGCACCTTTTCTGCCAAACTTGCATGAGTCTGTAGAGGTAAAGATATAACATATCTAATCTAAGATGTTTGTCCTTAAGTAGTCTTGTTAAGTTAGGTAACCACATTGAAATTTTTCCTCAGATTGGATGAGCTGTGCCCACAGAGTCTTTGGCCTATCGCCAACCTCTGACCAACGATGACGAATTTCATACTTGACGACCTCTCGCTCAGGTGCAAATGGGCATGGGCTTGAGCAGGCAACAGATACAAACAGCGTGCAATGCTCTTTATTCTCTTCCGCCTGACCTACTTCAGCACCAGAAATAGCAGCACTCAGGTCTGTGCTTCCAATCCTGTTTTGCTATTTCATTGCTCCTGCCACCACGCTCAAGACAGGAGGAGGAGAAAAAGAAAAAAAAAAACAAAAAAACAGAGATCACGAAGAGTCGGAGGTTCACACAAGCCCTTCTTCCACATGTTATGCTTTCTCATCCTTCTGAAAGAACTTCAGAAAGTACAGAGCAGAACTTTCTCACATCAATTATTATTATGGACAGCCTTAACAATGTCCTATAGCTTGTCCATACTTGTTATTTTTACATTTGGTCAGAAAACTGACGGCTGGTCGCGTGGATGCTTGCAGCAACACCAGAAACGTTCAAGTCTCCTCTCTAATGGAACCTTGTAGTTGCATTTCTGTGTTCCTCTGTGGTATTTTTATTCAT
This sequence comes from Anableps anableps, assembly GCA_014839685.1. Classification (NCBI taxonomy): domain Eukaryota; kingdom Metazoa; phylum Chordata; class Actinopteri; order Cyprinodontiformes; family Anablepidae; genus Anableps; species Anableps anableps. Next base: position 30,958,507 of record CM026073.1, on the reverse strand, counting down.
GTTGATGTAAAAAACTGGGTCAGTGTTCAAAATTTAATGTGAAGGATTTTACAGCCAAAATGTTTCTTATTGCCTGCTGAAACTATGGAAAAGTAGCAGAGGTTTGTGAAGCATGTATATTACAGGGGAATCTCAGTGAATTAGTATGTCATTAGACAGTTAATTTAATTTATGCAAGTAATTCCATTCAAAATGTGATATTATTAAGATTCATTATACACTTTTATATTTTAAAGCATTTATTTCTGCTAATGTTGATGATTACAGCTTGTAGCTTAATGTTAAACCCATGATTAAGTTTCTGAGAAAAATTTAATATTACATAAGGCCAATAACAAGTGGATTTTTGTCACAGGAATTAACGTTATGACCAGAACATAGCCAACAGTTTTAACAGTTGTTCACCAGACAGTCCTTGACACCTACACAAGTAGGGTAAGCCACAAAAGTACATTCCTAAAGAAACTGGTTGTACTGTATCTGTAAATATTAATGGTTTGATGAAATGAAAGATTTTGGTAGAGAAAGGACCACAAGCAACAGAGATAACTGCAGCCCTAAGAGGGTTGCGAAGCAAAGCCCATTCAAGAGTTTGGGGGAGAGCCACCTCACACACAGACGTCAGCACATGGGCTACAACTGTTACATTCCTTCTGTTAAGACACTCCTGAACCAAAAATAGCACCAGAAGCATCTTACCTAGGCTAAAGTAAAAAAAAAAAAAAAAAAAAAGAGAGGACAGAACTGCAGGTTGTTGATCCAAAAGTCCTCTTTTCAAATGAAAGTACATTTTTATTTGGACTTCAAGGTGTCTTTTTTTTAAATTAGTGATTACAAGAGGCTGTTTATGATTGCACTGTTTACATTCACTTATGTGGACAGAAGGAAATTGCTCTCATAACATTTGCCTGTAAATGTGTGTGTGGTTAATACAGCTCCTGTTAGGCCTGTTTGGGTAATTGCCTCTGTCAATGATATCCATCTATCTATGTTGTAATTACTTCTTGATGAAAGGCCATGAAGCAAAGAGCTGACCCCAAAAAAATCTCTGCTGCTTAACCAGGATTACTTTTTTTTATACTGCTGTTTGACTCTAATGTATTCGATAAGTCTCATACTAATTCTTTAATTCTGTAGAAAGAAAGGGTTGGAAAAGGTTCTGCTCACCTTTGTGTCTACATTATCGTTTATGTAGTCGTGTCAGTTCAGCAGAGACGTCTCGTGTTTCAGCCATAGAAACCAATAAAGCTCTTTTCTGACATGAGATGCGCAACTTAAATGGCTTCACAAATCTGTTAAAGTGCTGGCTTTCAGTCATTTAGACACAAAATGATATTTTCAGCAGTGCTACACGTCATCACTCAAACCTTTGACAGAATGAGGTACAGTGTCTGTAACCTACTGCGATCTACTGTGTGGAAAATGAGAATTGAACATGTCAATATTTTTCTTTTTAACTATGTTCACACCAGATGTAGCCAAAATATGAAGGAATCCGCATATACAGAGAAATCACAAACGTCCATAAATTAAGTTGTTTGTAATACTGTGGAATGGCATAAGATGTAAGTACTGAACACACCTACTGAAATGTATTCAACACTTGGTAGAAAAAGCCTTTGCTGGTAAAGACAATTTCTAGATGCCTCCTTTATGGAGAAACTAGTCACATGCATCCCTCAGGTTTGATTTTGTTGAATTCTTTCACACAAAATGTTTTCAAATCTGGAAGGTTCTGTGGTCTTTTTGATGCACTCTGAATTTCATTTCTTTCCAAAGATTTTCAATCGTATTCAAGTCAGTAGGATATTTCAGGCATTATTCTGACATGTACACTTGCCATCAAAATGGAAAGCAGCGCATGTCTTTGAAAGGGGACTATTATCATATAGATGTCTTCTCAGTATGCTTTAATAAATCATCTTTATTAATGTTTCCAGCACAGTTGTAAAAAATGTTCTACAGAACAAACATATCAGAAAAAAAATCTGAACCTTTTTAATGAAAATACACTCACCTACAATGGCAAGGTTGTGTTCAGATCCACATACAATCTGTAAAGAAAAAAAGAACTACATTTAAAATATACAGAGATCAGGTATAACTTTAAAACCACCGACAGGTGCAGATAATATCAACTATTTCTTCATCATGCCAGCTGTTAGTGGGTGGGAAATATTTGGCAGAAAGTGAATATTTTGTCCTCAAAACGGATGTTAGAAGCAGAAGAAACTGGCAAATATAAGAATTTGAGTGAATCTGACATGGGCTGAATTGTGATGCTTAAATGAATGGTCATAGTATCTCCAGAAGTCAAGTATTACCAGGATGCAGTGCCCAGTTTGAGGTGTTGACTTATGCTGGACAAACAAGTCCAATCCACGTAGGCCTTAGCTCCAAACCTACAGTAATTAAAGAATCTGCTTCCAACATCTTGGCTTCAGATATATAAACAGGGTCCCTACACATCTGTCATTTTAAAATTCCTGATTTTTCCCAATCAGATTTGCAGACTTTTTTCTGCATTTTTTATAAAGTTCTAGACATTTGAAAACAAAATATTCACAGTGACCTGCTTGACTTTTCACGTTATCTGTAGATTCCACAAATCACAAAACAATGCAGAAACTGGCTTCCTATTTTTAGAGTTGGATAAATAGCCATTTCACTGCCTTTTTGGCGTCTGGGCTAACTGAACTAAACATAACTCTGTTTCAGAATCTGCAGCTCTTGTGCTAGTCAAAGACTGGAGTACAATAAATGCATTTAAATTTAAATTTAAATGCAAATAAATTTAAAGCATAGGTTGTGAACTTTGATACTTTTATTTAGTTTGTGAAAATTACAAATGATAGCAGGTTTCATTCATCTTTTTGTATTTTAACCAGAACTAGTTGAAGGACAACAGATCCACCTCAACCTTAGTTGAAGTTGTCTATTCTTCAAAAAGCAATGAAAAACGGCTTTTCTTTAACGTGTGTTCATTCGGCCAGTAAGTCAACAACAGAAATACTGATGGGTATAATGTTCAAATCAAATGTTAAAAGTCTCTGCATCTGTGAAGTAATATTAACATTTTTTCTGTTAGAAAACAAAAGATGACAAAAAAAAAAAGTCTGGTAAACCAAACATTTTTCCAAACTCCATTTCATTTTTTCTATACTAATCCAGACCTGAAAAGCGGGTCTAGTGGCCTTTACTCATTTGTAGCTGGACAGGAAGAAAGCTCAGCGAAAGAAAGGCAAGACAAGCACTAAATAGCCAGGGGCTGTGAATCAAACCCAGAACAGCGGTATTGAGGACAGCAGCCTCTGCGTATGATGTGGCTGCTCTACCACTGAGCCAGTAGGTGCCCCTATTTTTCAAGATTTTACGACCATGTAAGAACCCTGCACGTCACACTTTCAGGGAACAAGTGGAGTCCATACTTTCACGAGTCAAGACTATTTTGACACCACCATGGGGACAACACCTGACTAGGCAGCTGGTCATAAAGTTATGCCTGACTGGTGAACACTGAAACCACAGAAATATCCAGAGGCCGTTGTACTAAGTTGGATACATGGAAAAGTCTGTCACAAAAACTGATGAAGTTAATTGTTCTTTAAATATCTTGAATTTCTAAACAGTTTCACACTTTATAAGACACTTTATATTTATAAAGCAAAAACTAACAGAAGAATGATCCTAATAACCTTCATCACACAGGCAGAATTAAATTTCAGGATAGCTATGCTGCATCATCCAAAGCTTTGCAGATCTAACACCTTTTTTCTCTCCTCCCTGCTCACAGCAGTGACTGTTGCTGAAGAAATGAAGAAATGTGTTAAAGATATTTATATTTAAATGGTAATTACCTAATGCTGCACTGCTGATCCTGTCCTCTGTTTCTATCAGAGGGTGAACAGCATTGATAGGGGACTGCTTTGGATAAAATCTACACCCAAGGCAACACATAAAAACAAATACACCCATTGATTCCTGAGAAACTTGTCCCTCCTCGTATGTTTTCATATCTCATAAAACACATCAGCTTACTAGTTATTATCTTTTCAGTTCTTCAATATTTATAGGGCTTAAAATGGAGAGGTGGGGCTAAAAGATTTATGGGTCAATCTGCTAATTCATCTTGCTTTTCATTATGCACATAAACACAGGCACACAAAAGGTGATTCCTATTTGACACGGGTCAGTAGAGCGGCAATGATCTGTCCACGGTGGAGGAATGATCCAGCACTTACCCTTGCCCATCCCTGACATCAACTTTATTGACAAAGCCTGGCTTCCATAGCGCAGGCATTCAGACCGCAGGTTAACTGCTGCAACCCTGATCCTCACCATCAATTACTCTTATGGGAGAGGACATGTCTGCCTTCAATAAGCAGCTGTCCTGCTCCTGATGCATAAATAACGATATGCATCTTCTAAAAATCACTCTGAATTTTCCCTTGATATTAACAATCAACAGCAACAGTTTTCTCTGTGGTTAACTGGTGCCCCCTGCTGGACTGCTGTTGACATTTCAAACCCAGTTTATCAAATCCAATACAAAACTGAAACCCTCAACAATTAAGACAAATTTAGGCTAATGATTGCAAAAAAGAAAGAGACACATTCACAAAAACAATTAAATGCTGAAATACTGTGTCTTACCTGTGTTGCTCCATTGAGGGACGCAACTTCAACAGGGAGGCAATCCTTCCTGATTCCCTCCAGTACGGGACCCGGATCAAGCTTCTCTGTGTTCTCACTGACTGAGGCTGGTCGACCAAGCTGTCCATAATCTCCTCTGCCCCATGTGAATACTCTGCCACTCTCTGAAATAGGTTTGGAACAAATACAGTCATGTTTGAACATGGATATCTAATATCAATGTCAACAGTATTATAGAATTAATGTAATATAACTAATTAAATTACCGCAACTTATCTTTTATCTGAAATGTAATAAAAAGCTCAGATATTTATCCTTTTGAGATCCTGATGGGTGACTTGAAACGGCCTGAACATACCGAGAAACATCTCAAATATCTCAAAGCTGAAAGTGAGGAGTGGAGCAAACTTAAAGCACAAGCTATTAGGAAGTAGGGTGTCCTAATTACTTCCTCAGCAAGAAAACACATTTTTGTTGATATCTTTTGTTTAATGATTAAAACAATGATTTTTGCTGTTTAGCTTTAATTAAATTCCTTTTCTTTCCCAGAGAGAGAAGAAATGAGATAAGACTTTCATATGTGAAGTGAATATTTAATAGAGTGTCCTTGTTTTTCCACACAACTGTTGCTAAAAAATAGCAGGTCTCTAAGCTATTCTGTTTCTGGTGAGTATCTCAGTCATAACCTGAGCATCTACGCCTTTTGTACCTGTTTGAGCAACAATGTGCGTCCAGCCGCTGCATACATTCATAACCTTCTCTCCCTTCAGCAGAGATCGATTCAGCAGACGTGGAGAGGGCAGAAAGGGCTCAGCTGTAGCCAGTTGGCCATGTTTATTGCCTCCCCACAGGAATAATTCACCTTCTTCTGCAAGAAAACAAAGGCAGAGCAGTAACTGAGTCATTTGTCAACTAACTCCAGGACAGATGCGAGGTCAGACTAGGCATATGAGCATGAAGTCCCACACATCCTATCATGAATGACAAATGATAAATCAGGCAGGGACACACAGAGAGAAACTTTATACCAAATGAAGTGCACTGGCACTACACATACTAAGAGTTGTGATCAACTATGGTGTTATTTATGATTCAGACCTGCTTAAATATTGTAATTGTTTTTCTTCTGGTCTTGCTAGAAAAGTTAAAAAAAAAAAAAAAAAAAAAAAACATGGTACATCACTGCATTTAATACAAAACTCACTGCATATCTTTTAAAAAGGAATAGAAAGAGAGCTCTCATTCTGCTTTTAAGCATCAGCTTCCTGTGTCTTTTGGACTGATTTTAATAGTCGGTTAATATGTTTTAAAGCCTTAGATGTCTTTACTTTCAAGTATTTGTCTGAGTTGCTTCTGAATTTTGTACCTTTCAGTGACCCAATGTCAGCAGATGAAGGTCTTTTATTAATCCTGAAAACTAGAACAAAAACTTTTACTTTTTTTGGTCCAGGACTGTGGAACAACCTTCCTAGGGAGCTGACACCAGCTGATATTTTCTGTGTTTTAAAGGCTAAAGCAAAGTTTGGGGTTAAGTCTTATTAACGGCTCCATGTTCAAACAAATGCTACAGTTAGAGGTGCACCGCTTGCACTTTTATGCCCAATCACGATCACTAAAAAGCCTCACCTGCCGATTCCGATTTTGACCGATGACAATTTTTTAAAATATAGCAGAAAAGTCGTGAGGCTGGCAACAGTGGTGTGACTATTTTCAATTGCGCACGTGCAGATGTGACTTGGTGGACAGGTCTGTCAGTCAGCCACCTCTCACGGCAGAGGAAAAGGGGACAGCGGCTGATTTTTATTATCACCTTTGCAGAAGTGGATAAGATTGGTGGATAAGTTCAGTTTCTCATTTAGGTATTGGCCAATCACTGATCTTCCAAAATTAAGGAGACGGGGGCCGATTTATCGGTGCACCTCTAGTTACATTATTTATCAACACAAAACATGAATCTTTTTTAAGTTACTGCTTGTTTGTTTAAGCTAACCAGCACAAATTTCTTATGACCGACCTGTTAGGCACACACAGTGTGCTGAACCTGCTGTTACGAGGTGTGCTTTCCTACGCCCGAGACCTGCAGCGTGAACACAAACACAAGTCACATCTTTAAATTACCGCTAGAGTCAAAAAGCAGTCATTCTGCCACTGTTGCTATTCCATTTTAGTGCATGTTACCTGGTACTGGACAGGGAACCTTGGAGTTCATATGTGATGGAACAGGGTGGGGACTGAGTGCTCTCTTAGCATGACTGAGAAGACCGGTTCCCCACTGATATACAGAGCCTGAGACTGACAGTTAACCAGAAAAACAGGATTCTTGGCTTTACTGTTAAATGAAAAAACAACAATGAAGACATAGACAGCCTACGGGGCTACCTTACCACTAACTGTGAGTGAGTGTCTTAATCCTGCTGCTACACTCACAACTGGCTCCTTCAGAGCCTGAAAACAAACACCACAATAACAGTACAGTTTATAAAAATCTAAAACAGCCAGAATCAACAACATATGGGTGCATCTCAGTAAATTAGAATATGTAGAATACAGAGAGTATATAAGTTTTTTAATAAAAACTTTTAATTAATAAAATTTAATAAGCATTTATTTGTCACCTTTTATGATTCTGGCTTACAGCTAATGAAAACCTCAACTTCTGTTTCACAGAAAACAGGAATACAATACAAGACCTATAAAACAGGGTGTTAATAAATAATGCAATATTATGGTTAGAGCCTACAGGATCATGGGGAAGATTGCTGACTTGACAAATGTCCAGCAGACAGTTATTGGCATTCTCCACAAAGAGGGTAAGGCCCAGAAGGTCATTGTTGAAGAAGCTGGTTGCTCGCAGAATGCTGTATCCGATCATATTCATGAAAAGTTGAGTGGAAAGAAAACGTTTGGCAGAATAAGGTCACAACCAAAGGACTGTGAAGCAAAACCATTTAAGACCTTGTGGGAGTTTGACAAGCCATGGACAGCAGCTGGAATCAGCCACTACCCACAGACATATCCAGGACCTGGGCTGCAACTGCTGAATTCCTTGTGTTACGCCACTACTGAACCAAAGACAACATCAGAAGCATCTTACCTGGGCTAAGCCGAAACAGGACTGAATTACTGCTCAGTGGTCCAAAGTTCTTGTTTCAGATGAAATTTAAATTTATATTTTATTTGTAAATCATGACCTCAGAGTCTGGAGAAAGAGTGGAGAGCAACAGAATCAAAGCTGTTTGAGATGCAGTGTAAAGTTTCCACAGTCAGTGATGATGTGGGCGGCCATGTCATCTGCTGGCTTTGGCCCGCTGGGTTTTATCAAGTCCAAAGTCAGCCCAGTTGTCTGAGCAACTTTAGGGAGATGCTGTTTTCATTTTCCAAGAGGACTTGGTACTCTGCCCACACTGTCAGAAGTATCAACTGGTTCAGTGACCATGGTGTTACTGTGCTAGATTGGTTGCCCTAAACCTGACAGAGAATCTTTGGAGCAATGTTGGGCAGAAAATTAGTCTTTTGCCATATAATTTCATGAGAAACTGAGTTTTAGGTTTTCATTTGATGTAAAACTAGGTCATCAAAAATAATAAAAATAAATGCATAAAATATATCACTCTGTATATAATAAATCTACATAATATATGAATTTCACTTTTTGAATGAAATCCAGAATTACATGTTCATTTTAATAATCTAACTTATTGAGCTGCACCTGTAAAATAAAATACACCAGTAACATGAACTAACCTCAACAGCCAGAAGCTCAGCAGTGTGTGTGACTGTCTGTTCAACACCCAACTGTCCATATGTGTTAGAACCGCACGCCAGAAGTTGACCAGAATCTGTCAAGGTTGGAAAAAAAAAAATGTCTCCATAAAAACAAGTAGGCAAGCAAGTAAAATGTGTTTACATTTTGACAGACACAGTCACAAATCACTGCAGAGGCAGAATAAAAGTCCCAATCAATAAAATAAAGAAATTCTAAAAGAATTTATAGAGTCACAATCAAAATGGAAATTTTTTTCTGCTGCCAAAAACTGAAAGACGTTTCTATCTTGCATGAGAAACAAATTCTGACCCAGTATTGAAGTCGACGAACAGAGGTGTTTTTATCCAGATGGAATAATTCATTTGGCGCCTGGTCATTCAGGGCTCTGAAGGATTTTAAACATATCTTAAAATTTACTGGTAGCCAAAATTAACAGTTTAAAATATGAGTATCATGAGCTACCTTATTAAGTTATGTAAGTCGTCTAGCTGCAGCATATGCAAAATGTTGGAGGTAGGAAAGATATGATTAAACTAATCCAGTACTCAGTGTGATGACAATTCAGGTTAAATAACCAAGTAGCCAAGTCTAATGAGACTTTATCATTTTAAAAGATGATATAGTAAGGATGAACAGACAGAATTAGTCATAAAAAAGGGAAATAAGTTATCTTCTTGTGTTTACTTTTATTCTGATTGATTCACTGTCTAAACAAAGCCTAAACTGACTATAGATCCCTTTTCGATCTTTTACAACTGGGCAACACACATGCGGTGTGTTTGAAATAACATTATTTTAGTAACGTTAGCTCAGCACAATAATATAGAAATTGATCCTCTGTGAGTTTGGCATGGAGATCCATGCATTTATATGAGTAAATAGACAAGTCATCAAACATTAAAAGACCCATTTATTATTAAGATGTGGTTTTTAAATAGCGTTCACCACTTACCAGTGAGGAAAAGAGTAAAATCCCAGCCGCAGGCTACATTTGCGACTCTGTGATTCAAGACAGAGCAGAGCTGAAGAGTTAAGATGTCAGTCCGATGACCAAGTCCCAGCTGGCCTTTGTGATTTTGTCCACACACAAACACCTCTCCACTCTCTGTTTAACAAAAAAAGACAAACCTTAGGAACATAACCCTCCTATTGTTTAGTGAATTACCAAATTTAAACATATATGGTTCAAAATGTGGATGCCTGTTTAAAGTTATGACAGAGGTGTAACCAGGTTTGTGTAGGTTTTAAGTCCTTCACCTCGAGTAAAATCTGCAGTAAAGACAGAGAAGCTTTGAGAAAAATAAATATGCAATTTACCAACAGAGGAACAGTAAATAATTTCCAGAATGTTTCTTAGATTGATTTATTGTTTTATTAGAACAAACAGCCAGTGCCACTGAGCAGCAAGTACTGATGCTGAATTTCACTCTTTGCCCCTTTTTTTTACAGCAACTTATCAGTTTCTTACTGAAACAGTACCTTCGAGAAAATACATTTTTATTTCAGAGTATTGTTATTGTAAACTGGCATTGTATTTAGGAGCATGTCTACTGTCTAAAATAAATTAAGATGTAGATGTAAAGACTAAATGAATACAGAAATATCATTACATACAGCAGCTTTTTACTTACCTAATTACATTTTTAATTATTCAATAAAATATTGCTTTTCTATTGCAGACAATTATCTAGAAAATGCCGTTACGTAACTTAGTATTCTATAGTATATTATGGTCAAAGTTTCACTTCTGACATCTGATTATAGTTTTCATTACAGTTGAAACAGTTAGCGTTACCTTGCAGGAAATTAATAAAGTTAATGTTTGTTGATTCAAAATGTCCTCCCAGCATAAGTGTTTATATCCCTGCTGGTATTTGCACAATCATCTACCCTGTTCTTACTCATTTTTAAATAACATTTCCGCTGTTATTGCACATCTGTTTTTCTGCACTGATATACAGTATTGTAAATAGTCTGTATCTTTTTTTAATGTTCAATACACATGCACATTATATAAATTCTTGGAAAAAGTGATCCGACTCAGATGCACTGCCCAAGGATCGTGAGTCTGACATGCCTATTTCTAGTAAAGGCACAGTATTTTCTGCTAGAAAATACTGTCTACTGTGTAGACGTGCAGTATATTATTATTATTGCTGTTGTTATTGTTAATCTTGTTCTTTACAGATTGTTTTTTACACTTTAAGAATTTTTTGTGTGAAACTTTATATTTATTGCTGTTGTTACACCTGAATTTCCCCTTTGTGGGACAATAAAGGCTGTTTCTATTCCATTCTTCTATTCTATTCTAAAAGTCACAGTTTAAAAGACATACTTTCTGTTTGCTTTAAAGTCTAACATAGGCTCCATGTCTTTTTTGATTTGATCAAGTCCAATAAAAATCATTAAATGTCCATAATTTTGAGTTATGATAATTTCATAATAAAGAAACAGTGCAAAACAGCAATTTGAAATAATTCAAAGTTTGTAAAAAAGAAAGATGCGAGACGTATTATGTTCTATTTGAACTGCTCAATAAGAGTACAGCACTTTTGGAGAGTCAACAGTCTCGTATAGAGTAAGCAACTTTTTCCATCTATTATAAAGCCCTGTTGTGGAATTAGATGTTAAACAGCTTTTTTTTAAAATTACAATTCAATTATTCGTCCAGCAGAGGGCTCCATTTAACCTCGTAAAGAGCTTTCCTCACACAACTCGGTATTGCATTATAAGTGGTTTAAATGGGGTCTGTGAAAACAAACAGTATCTCACCGGTGAGGACCACAGAATGTCCCCCTCCACCATCCACAGCCCGGACCGTTCTGTCCTGCAGAGCCCAAGTGTCAGAGAGCCACGGCACACACTGGTCCTCCACATGGCTCTGTCCGAGCTGACCGTAACTGTTGGCTCCCTGAGACCAACAACGCACATAAAAAAACACATTAAACAGAGCAGAACAGCAACTCTTATAGTCAGATTATCTCCAATAATCCATACACGGCTTCTGTTTGGGTGGTTGGTGCAAGTAAACTGTGAGCTAGTTAGGCTAACGTTAGCAAAAGTTTAAAAAACATAATCGTTAAGTTACCATGTCACCCTGCGGAAGTGCGTACTTTACATAACCACACGATCTGACAAACGCAACTAAGACCGTTTTTTTTTACTAAGGAGAACAAACTTACCCAGGCATATAAACAAAACGTAAGGGGTGAGTGTGTTTCCATGGAACACCCAGCTAGAAACCGGACATAGTTCACGACACTGTCGCAATTTCCAGTCACGCTCTAAACAAGACAGTAAATTGTGAACTGCCAACACCCACCGAATACACACCTAAAAAGATCAAATGTTCAGTTTGTCTGTGATTATGACTTTATTTATGTTATGGCATTAGTTTTAGATACGTTTATTTTGGAAATACAAGCTGTAAATTGGTTGAAGTTACACACAGTATTTCGAAAATATGAAATAAAATATGTTTACCTTGCTCCTATCTGCAATCACTTTCCTTCACACTCTATAACCATCCCAAAATTTTATCAGTTGATCATTCGGTGATAATTGGGAAGGTGTTTGATAGTAGTAGGACATCAAGAGAAAATCTTGTTAAAAACTGAGAAACAAAACTGTCTCATAATTATTTGACTTTGTTTTTTAGGGCTGTCTTGAAGACTGATCTTGAGAAAAGCCTGGAAAACAGTATATTGGAATAGATCTTGTTTTGTTTAACTTTAATGTTGTTAAAGCATAAGTATGTCTACAGCATTTGATTTTAATGAAAACCAGCATTTTAAGACACATTCCAACTTTTTATTGTGTTGGGGTTTTTTTGTTTTATACACAGCCTACTCGTATTCACTATTATTCTTTACAGTAAAAAATATAATGTTTAGATTTCCAGACTACAACAACTGTATTCACTTTAGGAAGATTTATTCAAAATCATTACTGTGAAACAAACTGTGTACACAGGTCAATCTGTTATAATCAATCATGAAAGCATTCTTATAACACTGGTGAGTTAAAGTTTTATCTTTCATAATTTCCTTCAAACAGCACACAAAAGAGAAGGATACAGGCAGCAAAAGAATTAAAACAAGGTACAGATTATCACTGCAGAAAAGAACAAATAAATTACAAAAAAAAAGTTACATAACAGAGTTAACAGTAAAAGGAAGAATAAGAGTTTTTGACAACAGGGAATGTTAAAAAAAAAATTGAAAGTATGTTGATTGTGATACAGAATTCAACACAATGGAAGCAAAACTGATGCGTCAGATCAAGCAGCTCTTTGGGTTTGTGGGACTTACTGACATTAAAAGTTAAACACAACTATCTAATTCACCTGTAAATAGTTTTAACAATATACCACACAGTGAGAACAACAGAGAATTTTTCCATAAAGTGATGCACATTCATTTTAGTCACAAAAACACAAGCAGACATCTCTACAGCAGTGCTGGGTATCACACAGTGAGCGTGGATGGACCAGAGATGGCTAACTTCAGCTGAACAGTGTTCAGTCAGACGCCCAGTTGCTTGTTGAGCCTACTGAGAGCGTCACCCACGATGTCAAGCTCGTGTCGGAGCTCCTCGACCACACTATTGATGCTGGGAGTGTCTTTCAGCACGTCTACGCTCTGAGTATAGGGATTGTATCGAACTGTGAAGGGACGCTTGATGGTCTTGGCAAACTCCCTGAAAGGAAATCACGGTTAAATTTATGCAAAGAAAATTTCAAGCTATAGAAGGTCATTTTTATCCTCGTTATGATGTTATCTTATAAAACAAGAATAAATGAACAAACCTCATCTTGACTTTGGCTTCTTCAAAACTGTCTGACACAAAGTAAACATCCTGAAATGTTGTGATGATGCATTCCTGCTTGCTTGTAACTTTGGGGTCAAAAGGCATTATCCTTGCATGTCCAGAGAGTGCGTGCTATAAGAAATAGAAGCAAGCGATGAAAATGTTAGAAATTTTGTTATTATATGCATTTGGACCATTATGTTTAATAAAAATGTCTGTTACCTTAAGCTCACTGATAGACGACAGCAGACCAGCTCCATATGCTCGCAGCTGCCCTTCTTGTTTGCATAGGCCAAACTCCACTGTGAAGAAGTAACACTGAAACATAGAAAAGTATAAGATATTACAACAGAGTTGGCAGAATTTAAAAATGATCATTTCATCATGTCCGTGTGAAACTGAGAAACTTACTGTGGCCAGTTTCTGAACAGAATCATCTGAGGCCCCAAGTGAAGCAAGACCAATCTCCTGAGAAAACTGGGCAAAGCTGGGTTCTGCTAGCAGTGGGACATGTCCCAGCAGTTCATGGCATGTGTCTCTGTATAATGGAAGATAATGGAATATTTACCACAGTCACGTTGCAATAACAATTTACATTCAAACAGAACAGGTAAGTCTACTCACGGTTCTGGGGTGTATAGAGGGTCAGAGCTGTGCCGCACATACTGGGTACAGTGGAAAACCCGGAAGGCCAAACCAGCGAGGAAGTCCCTTGGGGACAGGTAACCTGCCACAGGTCTGATGGTAAATCCAGTTCGTTCTGAAAAAGATGGTTCAATAAAATGCTTGTGACTATATCTGTAAATAATGAAGGAATAAGGTTTGATTGAACATGGTTTGATAAAACGTACCTTTGAGAAAGCGGGAAACATCCTCCAGCTGAGGGATGTTATCCTCCCGACATTCACAGTATTTGGACAGCAGTGGCAGGTTCTTCAAGTATTCCCGGCAGGCGTGGGTGGGGTACAACTTGTTAAGCTCCCTGTAAACGACACCCCAAGTCTTCACTTCCTCCTCTGTGAACTCAATGTAAGGGATGGGATCCCCACTGGTGAAAAACAACATTCTGTAATTATTAAAGGAAAAAGAAGGTAACACTAATACAGCACATAATTTCTCTGAACCCTGATGTGGCTGTCCAAAACTTCTCACATACCTTCCGGTATTTTCCATGAGCTTTCCTGGTGATTTCAGGGAACATAATGATTACTTTCCTGAAACATAGAAGTTGCTTTACACAACTTACCAGAGGTTTTGTAAAGAAACTTCTACGTTTCTGCAAAGTACCTGCTAAGATCTGGGAACGTATCTGGCACGTTCTGGAAAGAAACTAGAACACTCTATGAAAGTTCAAGGAATTTCCATTAAATTACACAGGAAAGCTATGGTAAGTAATTTCTAAATTCCTTGAAAGCACCAGTTTAGTTCCAGGAAAGTAAACTGAAAATTCCACTAAAGTTCCAGGAAATTATCTGGTCTGGAAGGTAACCTCTAAGTTATTTGAAAGAAGTTGTTAAATTTCTGTAAAAAAGCCAGTATGTTCCCTGAAAATTTTATGAAAATACCTTGTAAATTTTGGAAACTGCCCTCTTAGTTCTATGAAAATACCTGTTCCATAAACCTGCTAACTAACTACCCTCAAAGTTCTGGTAAAGTATGGGCTGTATTATTTAGTGCTATTAAAAAAGATATATATATTTAAAATAGCATTTTGAATACACAGAAACTTACTGTCTGTAGGCCATGGCAAGATCAGCAAAATACTTCCGTCTTTTACGGTAGACATTGTCCTTAAAACCCTGGAAATGAGAAGCATACTGTTATAAGAATGAGTTTTTGTTGGGGGTGGGGGCGTTACCCTTTTGAAGTAATCTGATACTGTACCGGATGGTCAGCATCCAGCTCAGATCCATACATCAGGACACGGTTAGCACATTTGTCCAAGTCGGATATTTTCTTCGGAAACCAGGGTACATCATACATGTCTGAAAAGAATGGGGAGAATTGTTATGAAATTAATTTCTAATGTACTTAAAACTGATTTCCCCCCCCCCCCCCTTTGTTATGCTTTAGAGATTTGCTGTTGTCCTCACCTTCTTCGAGCAGACAGGAGTTATCTGGAGGGTCCATGTCTACTACATTCACATGCTTCCGAAGCAGATGGATGATTTCGTTCAGTTGTTCGTGGTTGCTGTCGCAGTCCACAAAAATTTCAAACTCCGAGTTGCGTCTTTTGGATTTTCTGGACTCAATATGTATGAGGTTGACATGGTTTTCCTACAAGAAACAATGAAAAAGCACATTTCATGCTAATTATTTTTGCATCAACATCACAAAACCAATTGATTTATAACACAAACTATTCAAAAAGTAATGCTTAAATGAAAAAAATAAACATTGGAAATATTTTGAGAATTGGCTCATACTTGGAAGAGTTTGAGAGCCTTCACAAGTCCTCCCACTTCATTTTTGAGGGAGAATATGATCGTTGCTCTCCCTTTCTCTGATGAATTCTTCTTTTCTGTGTTTTCTTCGATTTTTGTGAAGGTTGACTTGTTTATCTGTGGATGAAAACCAAAGATTGGTAAGCTCTTGAATCTGTGTTCACATAACGCATGTTACGCTTGAACCAAAGCTTATCGTGTGTAATGACGTGCATGCACAACTTCTAATCACTTAAGAGCATCGAGCGATCCGAAAAATCCTTCGAACATCTTGTCTCATGTGCGTGGATCACTCTCACCAGTGGGAGTAAGAGTCAAAGACGGTCAAAACTGAAGGCATTCGTGGGCAAATACTTTGAAATAAGAATTTGTTCTTAGAGAGTCACACCGAAGTTAGCTGGAGATGTCGACAGGATTTAATTTGAGTTGAGCGGCGCTTCTGTCCGTTTCAGCACGTTGGACAGCGCTCTCACGTTGACGCATGGCTGCACACGCCAGGGGAAAATTCACATAATCCTGTCCTGTCAGACTGTTCCGAGACTGCAACACAAAACTAATCTATTTTAATTGACTGGATCACTTTTAATTGACTTTTAAAGACAGTTAAAACGTGATTCAGAATAAAATAAATTGCAAGCATAATGTCATATTTCACATGCAGACGTTTCCATTAAGAGTACAGGTGGAGATCAGCTGCAAGAAAGAGTAAAAACAAGCTCATTTAATCACTTCCTACCATATTTCTTCCCTCATACATGGTGTAAACGGCGTGGCAGAGCAGTTTTCCGTGCACCCTGGTCCGTATCGTCCCACAAAGCATTAGTGCATGGGAGACTGGATCAGGACGCTGGACAGGGGTCAACTCTTTGCGTCTCGGTTTAACGAAGATGAACTTGTCTCTGTCTCAAAGAATCGCCTTACAGCAATCTCATTTCGAGAGCGGGGAAGCCTATTATTAGCTCCCTGCATGTTGAAAGCACATCAAACGCTTCTTTAATCACCCGTTTGGAAACTAGGAAGTGACATGAAACTGTTTAGGGGAAAAAAAAAAAAAAAAAAGAAAAGAAAAGAAACTATCACAGCCTAAAAATAAACGTTTTGTTAACATTTTTGTTTATCCAGACTTAATTACTGAATCATTAAGAATTAATTACTTTATTTGGGCTTTAAAATGTGTTTTCATCACGTTTTTTGACATAGTTCAGAAAGAACGAAGGGTATTGGTATCGTTTTCTAAAAAAGAAAATTAATAAGAAAAACTTTCCGTATGCTTGGATTTATGAGACATTACTACACATGCGCACGTAAGAATGTGTGTCACAGTACACTTCTTAATGTGAAACGTGTCTTTTCCACGTGCAGGTATCAAATGCTTTAGGTAAATCGCTGCATATTTCTTAGCATGTTTATCAGCCTAAAATATTATATGCATTTAACCCTCTTAAACCATGACGAAAATTTCAACATGCAAAACGATTTAAATTAATCTGCTTTGAGGGCAACGTGAAAGCGTAAAACGAGCCGAACAAATCGCTCTATCACTGTCCGAAAGTTTGTTCTCGTAAAGTAAAAGTTATTAAAAATGAATAAAGAAATTTTCATAGCTTCAGTCCGTGCATCAAAGTCTCACCATAAAACACCTCAAAGAATCACCGCTGCAACACTTTCGTTTCAAAATTTTAAACACGTCTTCTTTCTTACCTCATTGTTGAGCAGTTTTTCCTCAAAGCCTATGTTCATGGAATCAAATGATCTTCCTCTGCGTGGCCCTTCCACCTTATTCGAGTACATGTTAAGGTGCTCCAGTTTATTAGGGTTTGTTTTTTTTTTTTTTTTTTTTTAATCTAGTTTTTACGCAGTTAAATTACCTAGCCTACGCCTTCTTTTTTAAGGGAGGGGTTCTTCAACTCCGAGAAGCCGCGGACGTTGCTATTTAACCACACAGAGACTCAGGTGGGGGCAATAATCTGGCCCACGGCAGCAAATGGAAAAAGAGCAGCGCCTCCCACGTCATTGGCGGGGGATATTAGTCCTTTTTTTTTTTTTTTCCATCAAAAGGCCTGAAACGACTTTAGTAAAATTAGTCATAAATGTAAAATTTACCCAAAGGATAAAATGAAAAGGATAAAAGTTAAAGTTGGTGTTTTAATTGCCTTACAGTGTGTATGAAAGTACAGTGTCATTTTGAGAAAAGGAACCAAATTTATTTTAGATACATTCACTGGCGTTTGGCCTACACTAATATTAAAAATAAAACGTGAAAAATTGTATCTGAAAATTATTTTGTGCTCAAACTGCTTCATTTTCAGAAAGATTTAAAATTTCTTGTTGGTTGACCCCTCAGGAAATATCAGGTTATAAGAGGATTTAAGTGTAGCCCACCTGACTTTATTCAAGTGATGCAAACAGCCCCCTTTTTAAAAATCTCCTCTGCTGCTCTGTAAGCTCTTTTGGCCTCTTGTGCACGTAAACATAATCTGCCTGTTTTCTCCACTTTAACACCCTTTTATAATGAGATCAACACAATCAGTGAAAAGGGTTTCAGTGGCTTTGGCCAGCAGGACAGAGATGAGGGAGCAATGAACCTATAAGATCTAATTACTTTAAACAGATAAGAATTCTTGTTCTCTAAGCTTTAGTCACCTTACACACAGGTCAGAGACACTTTTAGCTTCTCGCTGGATCACAACTGTCATGCACTGATACATGTGGCTGATTTACATACTGTTTTGTCTCAGGTGGACCTGCTCTGTATCACTTGTGACATGAGTGCTTTACACAACCAAGGAACCAGTCAAGAGTACTTCCCCCTTCCCCTAGAACTGAACCCACAATCCACTTATGGGTTAGACATTGGCATTACCCACGCATGAATGCACACAGAATGGACCATAAATAGAGATTAGAATAAATAGAAAGTTCAACATCAAGTTTTCAAACATTTCCTCGTTTCTGTTACTCAGTTTAATCCACAAATAGGTCTTTAATTCTGTTCTCCTCATAAGTGTGTCAACACTAAGTACATAATTTCTTGTGATGTTGACATCATGGTTTAGATAATATAGAAGTATGGATAAACAGATTACTTGACTGGGCCATTACAACACAATAATATGATTGGATCTAAACCACTCCTCTGAAGCTCAGGTTATATGTTGTTCTCCTGAAAGATGAACCTCCTCCCCAGTTCAAGGTCTTTTGCAGCCTGTACCGAGCTTTCTTCCAGGATTGCCCTGTATTTATCTCCATCCATCTCTCAATCAGCTCTGATCAACTTCTCTAGGATGTTTATGATGATGTGTGTTGTTGGTTTTTATCCACACTTAAGTTTTAGATGTAGGCTAAAAAGTTTGATTTTGGTTTGATCTGACCGGAGAACCTTCTCCTTTGCGTATTTGGATGGATTGAACAATGTTCTGAGATGTTGATAGCTTGGGATATTATTTCCTAACATAACCCAACTTTAAACTTGAATTTATACTAATACTACATGACATACAGCTGGACTCTAGTTATTAATTAGGTGACACCTGAACCCAATTTGTTCGTCTGAAATTGATTTAGGGATATTAAAATTAAATTGGTGAAATAAATAACATTTCATAACAATATCTGTGATCTATTGTGAACATTGAATAAAGAAAGACTGCTGCATTTTTAACAGCATACCCAAACTTAAGTATCACTTTAATGATTTTAAACGGGGCTCATCAAGAAATGCAAACCTGGTGAGAGCTGATTGCATTGTTCAGGAGTCTCTAATGAGCTGTGACTTTCATTAACCTCAGTCACTATGGAACAAGGAAAAGCTCTATCAAATTCACTTATTGCTACATTTTCACAGATGTGACTTCTGTGATGCAGATGCTCTGGTAATGTCTTTGATGTTCTCTGGTCATGCAAGCGTCTGGATCAGATCCCAGTCAGAGACCTCCTATATGTCATGGTTCATTCAATTTAAAAATACACAGTACTGAAGTATTGCTACAAGTGGGATGTTTTTTCCAGTGTGTCTGAACAGTATGCACCAACACAAAGTGTAAGCTACCTGTTTATTATACCTCAGAGGGTAATTGCTATGGCTCAAGACAACAAAGAATATAGAGACTTGATGTGGTACACTTATTGCAACATTGTGGCCATTAGTAGTCATTTTTCAACTAATACCTTAAGATAATTCTTAACAAAAGTTTTTCATCTATACCATTGTGCAAAATGTACTTTAAATCAATTAAATAACCATATAGAGCACAATAAATTCCAGTACATTCTCAATAACAGTTGACCTATGTGGATATATTTTATTATTTGTAACTGGAGCTGCACAATATTTGAAAAAAACATGATATTGCAAAATGCTTATTTTCATGTAACATTGTGATGATGGTCTGCCTCAGTCTGTAGTGGAGAAAAAATAAAGCTGAGCCAAAAAGCGAAACTCTTAATTTACCAGGGTTTCTGAATTCTCACCCTCAACTTTTGCAATGAGATATGGATCCTGACTGAAAGTTAAAGATCCCGGAAACAAGTGGCTGAAATTAACTTCTTCTATATGGCACACAGCCTTGGAGATAGGCTAGGCTTGAGGTAAAGCCACTGCTTCTCCATATGAAAAGGAGTCAGTTGATGTTATTTAGACATCTGATCCGGATGCCTCCTGGGAGCCTTCCTTTGGAAGATTTCCAAGCACATCCCATTGGGAGGACACAATGGGGAAGACTCAGTACTTGCTGGAGGCATTATATATCCTGTCTGACCTGGGAATACCTTGGGAGCCCCCAGAATAAGATGGAGGGTGTTGCTGTGTAGAGGGATGTCTGGGTTCCCTTCTGGACATGCTACCCCTGTGAAGTGATCTGGATTGTAAGTGGAAGGCAATAAATGAATAAATGGATGGTTGGATGGATGGATGGAATATTGTGATGATGATTTCATTGGTTAGTCAAGAAACCTATGGTAACTCTGGAAAAGTTGCTGAGATCTAAAAGTCATGCGCTCCATAATTCTGGCCTTTAGGAAGGAGTGCCAAGAAGAAAACCATTGCTGAAATAAAGCCAAAACTACTCTCATTTGCAATTTACCACAATCCATGTTTAGTACACAGCAAACATGTGGAAGTAAGATGATCTGAGACCAAAATTGAACTTTTGGGCCAATATTAAAAATGCTATGTATGACTAACACTGCACATCAACCCTGAACACACCATCCCCACCATGAAACATGGAGATGGCAGCATCATGGTGTGGGGATGCTTTTCTTCAGCACCACTCAGAGGGTAATTGAGAAGATGACAGGGGATGTTGTTCACTTGAGATAAAGTTCCAGCCATTAGCGAATATTTCATTGTATAATTTTAGATTATTTTAAAAACAACCATCCACCCCAAGGTACAAAACATTGTGCATAACGTGTTTATTAATTGATTATCTGGCGAGAGTATTTTAAAAAATGATGCGATAAATGCACAGTAACTATTATTGTTTTCCAAATTATAATTAGAATGGTATTAAAAGAGTGATATGTCCTTTTCCAATATTGTAGACATTGATATTGCAATGAGGATTGCAACAGGGATTATGATTTAAATTAAATACAGATTTAATACACATATTCATACAGCTTCTACTGAGACTAGTTATGACATTGGGACTATATTAGTAATTCCTCCTTCATGTCACTGCTGCAACACAATCTAGCCTTCAAGGCTAACATTGATCTTAAAAACTCGGCAGAAGAAACAAAAGACATTTTAAAATAAAGCATCATTAAAACCAGGCCTCCTGTGTGAGGTTTGGGACAGACTGGTCTCTTTGTCTGTTAAAGCTTCAGTCTGGCCAATCTGTCCCAGTTCTGTTCACTCCAATCAGACGGATTTACTCACAGTGTCTGATCATCAGGCCACTAGAGAACTCCTTGGCTAATCTCTGCCATGGTAGTAAACACTAGAGTTAATAAAACCAAAAAATGATCTGCTTCTCACTGAGCACTTGGAAGATAAGTAATAAAGGGTAAAAAAAAAAAGTTCCTTTTTCGTATACACAACATGAAGTTAGAAATTACAGCCCCTTAGATTTAGATTTTGTTTAGAGATGTTTAACTGGAACCTGCTGATGGCATTAACAACACAACTGTGATAAAAAAAAAAAATGTGACTAAACATTAAGGTTTAGTTTATCAGGACATAATAGAAAAATCCTCTCAGTTGTAGAGAAAAGAAGGTAAAAAGAACTGCAGATAAACAATGACACAAATCATTACCTCAGAAATTTTCAGCTTTATTTTAATGCCTTTGTTAAAACACAATAATGGTTTTAGTCATAGGCTAATAAAAAAATGTGCATTTTGCTTTTAAATGGTCTTAGAAGAATTTTGTAACTGGTTATTGTTTGTTGCAAAAGCATTATGTTAATGCTATGCTCTCTTCTTCAGGGCATCTGATCTTGTTTTCCCATCAATGATTATACCAAAAGTATTTAAATTTCCAAATATTCAAGGTTTTCTCCACATCAATAGTTTTCCAGTCCTTCACCTGATCCCAGGCCTTGCTTACACAACTAACTAATCAGAACAGTGAATAGTCAGCTTGTGCACACTTCCTGTGGCTGGAATGCTTCTCTGTAATTAGCCCCTCGTCTGTCAATGCAGAGCAAACAGCAGCATCTGCTACTGGCTATTGGTGAAAGACATCAGTGTACACAAGCACAAGGGGTGAGTGAGCTGTGCCTTATAAAGACCTGCGACATACAAAATAATCCATTAAACAAATTAAATAGTATAAAAATTATATTTAGATTTAAAAACATATAAGGATTTAAAAACTCCACTGTAAATGCTGCCTGGAGCTCACGAAAACTTTTTTTAATTAGGTGATCACATTGAATATATTCACGTATTGCATTCTTACAAAATGTTTTTTCATCACATTTATTACTCATACTTCAGTACAAGAAATTACAAATGTATTAAAAATATATTTTACAAAGCAGTGTTTTTCCCATTAGTATTATCAGTGGGTAAAATAAGTACTGAACAAGTCAATGTTTTTCTCAGGAAATATAGTATTTCTAGTGGTTCTATTCACAAAACTCACACCAGATGTTGGTAACAACCCAAGTAATCCACATATACAAACACATCAGAGCAAATACTCCATATGTTTATTTATACGTAAGGAAGTGGAATAGCACAGGGAACAAGCACTGAACACGTGAAGAACATGATGTGCAGAATGGCATAGAAAGCCGAGAAATCTGCTAAAATCTGTCAAAATTAAAATAGCTAGAATGGCCCAGTCAGACCTGACTTGTATTAAACTGAGAAGCAACAGAAAAACAGAGAATCATAACATATAGACAGGACCTTCTAGATTTAAAGATAATTTGGTAGAAATTTGAAGTCAATACAAACATTATGAAAAAATGAATTGGGAAAAATTCTGATTATTCAATAGATTTTTTTTTATCCATTGTATATCTATTGGTGGATATGTAGCCTTAACGTCACTGAACCACAGCTTTAAAAAGAAGAAGGTGATTTTTTTTTTTTTTTTATGAATATACAGCTAACAGGACCCTTGATCCTTTACTAAGCAACAAAGGAATAAATTGTACACTAAAATCTTTATGAAATAGTCCTGAGACAAATAATTTTATTAGTCATTTCTAACACTTTTATGATATTAAGTTTAGAGATGATGCTGACTCTTTCAGTGTCAACCATCTTTAGCTCGACACAAATTAAAGTATGCCAATAACTGTAAAAATTGACTTTGCAGAGTCATAGATCATCATTTGTACAGATTAATTAGTGTACACTTTATTATTACAATATTCTAACTGATAAGCTATCTGGGAAAAAAAAGTAGAGCATGCTGTTAAGACAAATTCAAATATTAGCGTAACAGCATCACTTGTCCTTACAAGCGGTAAAGGTCAGAGCGTGTGATGTTTGGGAGATTACGTAAAACGAACATGTCTTTGTGAGTCTGTTGACAAGAGATGGAGAGGCGGGGAACTAAGGAAATGAGCTGAACTGGGCTTTGATTGCACTCACTAGCATCATGTGTCTTTGTTAACACGCTTTCTCCATGCAGGTGCTGGTGAATGCTCAAGTCCTCTGAATCAAAGGAGAGGCTACGTGAAATTGCACACGTATTCCCTGTCCATCCATGATCCCCCCAGTGTGCCCTGTGACAACTGATACCACAGCGTCAGGGGATGAAATGCAAAAGAATAAGACCTTTATGAGGACTTCTCCATTCAGGAGAGGGTGGACCACTTTTATTATTATGGGGAATCAATTTAAAACACATCTGCTTATTTATTTAGTCTTTTATTTATTTGTTAAATAATTCACAGTATTCAATATATTCAAAAGCCACAAAGTTAGAAAGAATTCAATTATCTAAATATGTACAAAGTTTGTGGTATACAGTGCAATGTTACAGTGCGTTGCAAAATTTCGTCATTTTAAACATTTTAGCCTCACTGGTCCCTAGGCTGCTATGACAATTGTATGTTGTTATGATGTATTTCCTAAATGTTTCTTTCACTGTGTTTTTACTGTGAAGAACTTTGTGACTGCTGCCTGAGAAAAATGCTATATAAATAAAATTTACTTGCTTAAATGTATTTCACTGGGATTTTATAACCAACACAAAGAAGACGTTTTTTTTTTTTTTTTTTTTTTTTTACAAATAAAAATCTTAAATTTGTGGCATACATATAAATTCAGCTCCCTTTATTCTAATAAATTTTTTTGAAGCCAATTGCTTTCAGATGTTCAGTAATTCAGAGTCTGCCTTTGTCTATTTTAATCTCTGTATAAATCCAGTTGTTCAGTGAAGGTTTCAGAGGTTTAGTCTAGAACATTAATGACCAAAAAGTATCATAGAGCTTTTTTTTTTTTTTTTTTTACAAGGAAGAATGAGGAAAAAATTTAGTCCTTTTCCCAAGAACATACAATGAAGTTCATGACTGTAAAGTTCAAGAGGTATGAATAGTTTTGGTAAGACACTATATTCTAACAGGAATCACACAGAATTTACATTTTCCTCAAATTCAAAATAACATTCTTGTTGTTAAATAAACAATGAATACTGTGGGTGTGAGGTAAAAGAAAACTTCATATATGACATTTTACATCAGCATCAGATACATCTGAGTTATCTCAGTCCCAGTGATGTGTAAGCTCTATGCACTGGACACATAACTATCAGCCAGCTGTGTTTTGTTCATGAAGTCAGATTACATCATGCCGCTGTGAAGACTGGCAAGCAGACAATGAAGTTTGGCAGGGCAGCGAGAAACATCTGGGGTTCAACTCTGATTTTCTGTGACATGAGTAGCCTGACAGCAAGGCCTGAAGACAGAGGAGAGTACTCATCACTGGGCACAAGCAGTTGTGAAAGGCCAAGCATAATTTGCCACAGAGGGAGGGGAACATTTAAAATACAAACTTAGCACTGCTTCCCTATGACGAGAATCGTAACCTGTACGTAACATAGGCATGAGCAGAGGTGTTCAGACAGATGTTGCTCAAAAAAACAAAAAAAAAAAAAAAAAAAAAAAAAATTAAAATAGGATGATCCTCCTTTTTCACATCCAACATTGCCACCCAGGGATTTCCATTAGAAAGAGTGTTCTACATATCAATCCAAGCTTTAATTAAAGAGCTGCTATATTCAAGGGGCCTTCGTAAGCTTGCTGGAAGTGTGCCGGCTACTGGGCTCTTCTCCATGAGTGGGACGAAACGCTTCATTTGGAAACCAAATGAGTTCATTGTTTCCAAACTCAAAGCCTTTCATCTGTTGTTTTTGTTTTTATCCTTACCAAGTGACTGTCACCCTTTGGTAAACACTTGATCTCGTCATCAGCACCATTACTCATATGCTTAAAAAAGGTGACTCAATGCTGTTTTGTCTTATGTGGAAATGTGTACTTATAAAATGCATCTGGTAAGCATTCATTGTTGTAAGAAACATGCAAGCAGATTTTAATGTTTGGTGGGAAATTATTTTGCACCGCGCTACAAAATAACACCTATTTTTAAGTTTAGTGACACACAAATTAAAAGGTGGAAAAAATATTTTACTAATTATGTCATCAAAGATATTTCTTTGCTGAAGTAAAAATATTTTTAACTTGAATACAAACAATATTTTTTCTTAATTTTGATTGCTGCTTGGGCACAAGTATGTTTATAGGCACCCTTTGTAATGATGAGTAAAGAGATTGCAAACTTGAAATAAATTAGTCTTTTTTTGCAGTAGCATATTCTCAAAGTAAAAATTTGAGAAAAATCAAATCTTTAATTTGATTCAATTTATCCAGTGGGGGGAAAAAAATCCCACATCAAGAAATAATTGCTTTTCCCTTTTGCCAAAAAGACAGTAAGAGTTCTACAACTATTACCAGGGTTGGTGCATACAGAGATCTCTCTAGATCGTCTAAAGTCCTATTATGCTCTCCTCTCTTCAGCTCATCCCACAGCTTTTGATTACAACTGAGGTATGTAACTCAGATGGCCATGGAAAATGTTGGCTATAACCCCCCCCCACTCATTAAATGTGCTGGTATTAACGGTTGGATTTTTTCTAATACTTTCAATGTAAGCTTGTGCTCCTGCAAAAAGCAAAATCATTTTAAACCTTTTACAGAAATTTACCAAGGGTGTCAATAAATGTGCCTGTTGCCATCCTAAATCTTCAATAAAGAAAACAACAAGGATGTATGTTTGGTGTCCTGGATTTTTGATTGAAATCATATTGACCTACTGTTTGTTTTAGATTTCTTTACCAATTATTCAGTAAAAGCCGTTGAGCACATATAGTTTTAATAACACTGTCAATCATTTGGTACAGTTTTCTGTCAATAATTAAAAACTGTAAACATGAACGCAACTTTAATCTTACCAAGATAAGCAAATAGTTCAAATTATCAAAAGAAATGATAAAGTTTAACATTAATAATAATGTCTATTCCATGGAAATGCAAATATTTGGAGAGGAAATACAAGCTGCTATTATAAGCAGGAGTGGGAGTCTGAATGAGATCTAAACACTGATCAGCATGGAGACTCAAACAGGAAACTGTATCCTCATCACATCTGCCAGTTGGGGATCAGTCTCTGACAACGCCGTCTGAAGGTGCTGAAACTGTACAAGAAAAGAAAGGGGAGGGTGGAAATAATGTGTTTATTTTCCACAGGAGGTGGTGGTGTGGGACAGTTTGTCACACAAAATAATTGGACAGCAGCTCTAAAATAAAACCTTTACATATAAATAGCAAAAACAGGAAAGGTTTACTTAGCTCACAGTAAGGTTATTTGTATTGGGGAATTTAAAGCCTATTTTAAACATGCATATTTTCCATTAATCTGGAAGCAACATGTTGCTGTCTCATTTTAATTACTCCTTAATGCTTTCTGACTGGTGGCAAACAGCTTCTAAAATAATGGCATCATTTCAAACATAATACAAGCATCGTGTACCTGCAGTAAGGGTTTGAAGTGGTGCAGCAGTAACGAAGCAAACAATTCCCATAGTTGATAATACCTCTCCTTGTAGTCATGCAATTTCTCCTATGTAAGTGCAGAACTGATGACAAGTTCAGCTCCAAAAAAATAGAACACCATGAAGAAGTTCAATATTTCTTGGTCACTCATTTTGTAAAGTGAAACTTATAAAGATTCATTAGACATGGATTTAAATATTTCAAGCCTTTACTTCTTGTAATTTTGATGATTTTGGCTTACAGATAATGAAACCCCAAAAATGCAATGTCTCAGAAAACTAGAATAATAAATAACATCAATGAAAAAGGATATTTTAAACAGAAATGTCCGGCATCTGAAAGTATGTTCCTTTCTACGCACTAAATACTTGGTTGGGGCTCCTTTTGCATGTATTACCATATCAATGCACATGGCATGGAGATAGTCAGTGATTTTCCTGAGGTGTAATGGAAGTCCAGGTTGCTTTCACAGCAGCTTTCAGGTCATCTGCATTGTTGGGCCTGGTGTCTCTCATCTTCCTCTTGACTATACCCCATAGATCCTCTATGGAGTTTGCTGGCCAATCTAACACAGTAACACCATGGTCACTGAACCAGCTTTGGTAGTGTGGGCAGGTGCCAAGTCCAGCTGGTAAGTGAAATCAGCATCGTCGTAAAGCTTTTTAGCAGAAGGAATCATGAGTGCTCTAAAACTTCCTGGTAGATGGCTGCATTGACTGTGGACTTAAGCAAATTCAGTGGACCAACATCAGCAGATGACATAGCACCTCAAACCATCACTGACTGTGGAAACTTCACACATGACATCAAGCAACACGGATTCTGTCCCTTTCCACTCTTCCTCCAGACTCTGGAACCTTGACTTCCAAATGAAACAGAAAACCTTACTTTCACCTGAAACGATGACTTTTCAACTACTAAACAACAGTTCAGGCTCAGGTTCATGACTGACCGGACACGAGGAATGAGAAATTTGTAGTCCATGTGTAGAATTTTTTTTTTTGAATAGCGGATCTTGACACGTTGACTCCGGCCTCAGACCATTCCTTGTGAAGCTCCTCCAAATTCTTGAATGGTGTTTGCTTAACAATACTCTCAAGGTTATCCCTGTTGCACCCTTTCTTACAACACTTCTTCCTTCCACTCAACTCTCTATTATTACAGTATTTAACTTTTTCACAATATTCTAATTTTCCAAAAACACTGAATTTTTGGTTTTCATTATCTGTAAGCCATAATCATCAAAATTACAAGAAATAAAGACTTGAAATATTTCACTCTATGGGTAACAAATTTATATAATATATGAATTACATTTTTTGAAATGAGTGAAAAAAAATATTGAACCTTTTCACAATATTCTAATTCTTTGAGCTGTACTTGCAATCCATTACCTTTCCACCTATGAAATGTCGTTGCTGATTCAATCTATCACCATAATGTTTTTACACAACCTGAAATTATTTTGAATGATGGTATAAAATGTTGAAGCTGTATGACATCATCCTAAAAGGACTTTAGCAGTACATTTCTGCCAATATATACTATGCCCATACAGTAACTCACTCCATCACTTTGATAACCATGCCTTACAAAAAAATTAGGACACATCATGCACCTGTGCCTGAATGAGTTGGACAATGGAACGATCAACAGCGCATACAGGTCAGATCACAAGTTTACATACCCACATAACGTGCATGGTTCTCAATCTAATTTTGGGCTTTTTTTTTTCTCCAAAGTTGACTGATAATTCAACTTTGCGTTATTTAAAAAAAACAAGAGCTGTGAGCAAAGCCTTGAGTTTATTTTGAATTTGTATCTCGTGAAAAAAATTTTCACAAGAAAGGCTTAATATAAAATATATGAAGAGCTTTATGACATATCTCTCAAAACTAATATACATAAAATTGTATAACCACTGGAAATAAGTCTAAACATAAATTAAATTTTACACTCAATGTGATGATCTACAACAAAGACTTCAAATTGTGAATTTATTGTATTTGTGCTGTTTTGACTCAAATACACTAAAGTGACTGTCTGTGCTGTCTGATACCTTTTTACATTACATCTGGTTTCTGTAAACACCGGACTTTAAACACCATTATTTTTTGGCCAGTTTGCTAAGTGGACCATAATATTGTTGCACTCTAAGAATCATAGTGAATGTTTGTAACAGTAGCTGATTACAGACAATACAAAAAAGAAGAAAAAAAAGAGACGATTTCTTTATAATTTAGTATTGAAATATAAATGTATGAAGAGAGCACTTACAGAAGTCTTATAATTGGGAATCAAACAGTCTGCAGCTGCTTGACAAGTTTTCTGTGTCAGGTAATCTTTCTTTATCAATTCTGCAACTGTTTCCTACAATGAAAAGAACACATAACCATGACATAAATTACCATCATCCAGCTATACATCTATGTTGGTATAAAAAAAAAACATGACAATATTAAATTGATCTGTGCGAGGATGAACTCTTTGTAAACATTACCTTCTTAATATTAAGGCAAAGATCAGCTAGAAACTCAGTGGTGATCTCTGCAAGAGTCTGCAGCTGGTCATCATTTGCTTCGTCTTTATTGGACGCTTCATTTTTGGACTCGTTTTGATGTTGGCAAACCTGAAAGACTGACCCAATAAGAGATGGACCTAGACACCCCCCAAAAAAAGATGAAAGATGATAATTATAAAAACTCCAAATTGCTGGGGAAAAAAAAAAAAAAAAAAAAAAAAAAAAAAAAAAAAAAAAGAGAGAATGAGTTTATATGCTCATTTACTTTTTAACCATCATGTATTAAACAGAGTGAAGAACATGAAGAGTAAAAGTTGATCTGGGATATCAGGCCCAAAATCTGAGTCTTGCAGTAAAGTGTTTAAGCAGGTGGAACAGCAGAACTCTGAAAACTTACTTGTGTCATTTCTGCTGCACCACAGATCCTGGCATCTATAAAGAGCCTGCAGCACAGACAGCGCCTGAATTAAAATGCTTTTCTGCTCATGCAGGACGACCGGAAGATCATTTGGCTGACAGAGGTCCTCGCACACAACGTCACTAACAAACTCCCACACTGGTTTGCCTGGTCCATCAGGCGCCGCTGGGAAAAACAATGACAAAATGTCTTCTTTGATAAATGCTCACTTGTTCTATGATGCTGCATTACTAGAGGTATAAACCTTTAACCTCTGAGACTAAAATCCAAGAAAAGAAACCTTACCAAAAACCTGAATGCCTTCCTCTACAGTGGTAAGAAGTTGGAGGATGTGAAGATAAACCTCTAAACCATTGGGATTCTCAGACCTGTGAAAATAGAAAGATCGTTATAATGGAATTTTACACGAATGTGGCTTTATGAAGCTGCTGCTAAAAGAAAGGTATGTTACTGAGCAGTGTAATCATTAACATGTTACAAAAATGCCTCAGTAAAAAAAACAAAACAAAATCAGCTTCTTTTTTAAAAAAAGCTTTTGTCACACCAGTGGCCTTTGTTCATTAGTAGTTGGACAAGAAGAAGGGCAAAGAGAGAATGGGAAGACATGAAATAAAGATCAAATGTTCAGTGTTGGTCAGAAGTTTACTTACAGTTGAAACCAGATATTTACATACACTGAATAATCAGACACATTTTTTTCTCACTGCCTGAAGTTAAATCAGACCAAAATGTTCTTGTTTTAAGTCAGTTAGAAATAGCAAAATTATTTCTATTTGCTAAATGCCAGAAAACAAAGCAAGAACATTTTTTAGAAAAGCTTTTCAGAAGGTTTGACCAAAGTCATACAGTTTAAAAGACAATTATCCCTGATACTGACCGAATGCATGTAAACTTCTGAATTCAAAGAAAGTTACAAAGAAAATCTCTAAAAAAATGTTGTCGCTAAGTTTTCTGGCATATAGGAAATAGAAATAAGTTTAGTAATTCTAACTAACCTAAAACAAGAGAAGTTTAGTCTGATTTAACTTCAGGCAGTGAGAAAAAAAAAGTGTTTGTCTTTTCATTCTGTGTATGTAAATATCTGATTTCAACTGTATACTGGCTATTGACACAGATATCCTCTCAAATGAAGGGACTTAAAGATGCATTTGAACCATTCTGTTTTCATGTTGAAAATACAACAAACAACTTCAATGCATTTTTAAAAACATAAAATGAGTGCACACATTATGGAATTGTAAATTTTCCCTCATTTACACAAAGTCAAAATTATACAGTGCTGTGAAAAAATAATATTTTCAATTTAGAGATTTCTTGAATTGTGCTTTTTTGCCACATTTAAATGTTTCAGATCAAACAGATTTTAATATTAAACAACGATAATCTGAGTAAATACAAAGTGCAGTTTTAAAATGATGATTCAATTGATTTAAAGAAAAAAAGAAAGCTA
The DNA here is from genome assembly GCA_014839685.1 of Anableps anableps. Taxonomy (NCBI): domain Eukaryota; kingdom Metazoa; phylum Chordata; class Actinopteri; order Cyprinodontiformes; family Anablepidae; genus Anableps; species Anableps anableps. Next base: position 30,926,930 of record CM026073.1, on the reverse strand, counting down.
TCTAAACCAACTTGGCTTTAACTGAACCACACCATACATCTTGCTGCACTGGGAAAATATTTGTTCTCCCGCAACGTCATTTTGGTAGAGATGAGTGTACTTTTGAGATACAGATCTTTATCCAAGTTCATTAACATTTTAGATGTGCACTTTTCAGTTGAAATTTCTTATTTTTTTTGGCAGGGACAACGGACAGTAATTAACATTTCTGTAAATGTGCCAGAATTAGCCAAATGGATATTTTTTGTCTGTTGTCTCTGGACAATGTTACTGTTGATTTATATTTAAGTAGCGAGGAAAAATACAGCTGATGTTGGTGAGAGGAGTGGCAAAATATCCAGTCAGAGTTACGCAGGGACCTGCCCACAAAAAGCACAGGGTCACTCTAAACTCGGTAAAAGACACTGATCCAAATATGAGTGTTGTTTATGTACATATTAGAGCTTATATATCATTTGGACTCTTTACAATTAATTTGAGTTATAAGTTGTAGAATTATTCTAACAAAAAAACCCATCTCAATATGCCTTTAAAAGTCACAAATCATTACGATATCCGTGATCATAATGAGAGCATGCAAACGTCCGAACAGCACTGTATGTGGACCAATCCCTGTGACTCAGTTACTACAAGGTTCAACAGATCAGTTAGGGTCCTGATCCTGTTTGTCATTTTTACCGCTCTTCCCAACAGCTGGTATGTTGACTGGAAGTTCACAAGGAAGAGAGTACGTACAACTCCTACTAGAGCCAAACCTTTAAGTCTTTTCTTGCTCTGATGGTATTACGTGCCAGCATTTACTCAGCCACAGTTTCTCTTCTCATTCTTTTAGATATATTAAAAAGGTAAAACAGTATTTTTCTCTGGAACCCTTCTGTGTCCAAATATAAGGACTGAAAAGATGGAGGTCACCATCTCAACAGATTCTGTTGGCAAGAGTGCAAAACTTGAATACCACTCCTTTCCTACCTGAGCTGCTTTGCTGCCTCAAGGAGACACAAGCTCAAATCCAGATGGATATCACCATCTCTCTCCTTCTCCTCACTCGGCTGAGATGTGAGCCAGCACTTCATTAATTCTTCATCAAGGTCAAACAGCTTGTCGACCAGCTCTCCCACTTTCTCCAGCAGATCCGCTGGAATACGAATGAAATATTGGGATAAATTTTAGTTTTAGAAACTAGAACACAGGCAACAAATATGTAAAGTAAAAGAAAAACACTTCAAAATCACTGTGCCACATCGAAATGTCTTTTTTTTTTTTTTTTTTAAACAAATACAAGTAATCAGCTGATAAATAGAAACCATAGAGTAAAAGTAGAGTACTGTTAGTAGAACTGCTCATGATGAAACAGAGGCTGGAGCACACAGATGTCTGCTGTCGTATTCGCTGAAGCCATAGGGAACATGAGTCTTTTTGAGACAAACAGGTCAGCAGCAGTCTGTGAACATAATGAGAGGAAATAAATGTCACTCTCTTAGTCTGTGCTTTTCATTAGTTTAAGGAAGATTAAAATGATACCTGGTGGTTTCGAGGAGGGTTGGGGGATCGGCATCTCCCAGAAGAAGCAACAGCACATCACTGTGGACACACCACAGAGTAGCATTAGATATCAGAAACATAGCAGGAGCAATGTGTTTATTTACCAGTCGGAGATCTTAGTTATCACTCACCCCAAGTCCTCATTTTGGCTGAGACTCGCACATGTGTCAGGAAAACAGGCAATATTTCCAATGATTCCAACACAAATTTCCTAGTGAAAGACAAAATCAAGGACATAATTATTTTAATTATGCAAGAAGGTTCCAATAACTACATCATCCAAAGTATTCATATTACAGGACCATTCATTGATCATATACAAATAAAATTTGGCATGTATGAAAAGCATTTTACTCACTGTAAGACGTGGGCAACGAGATTTAGCTATGACACCAAGAAGAATATCAGCAGCCTTGAATTCTTGCAGAAAACCTGCCACATCCTGCATGAATTAGGTTCACAAGCAGTAAATATGAAAGTTGTGAACAGAATTATTGTTACATAATCCCATTAAATGGAACAATTAAATGCACACCGAGAGCAGACCTAAAAAAATCCAATTTAATTTCACATTTTCTGATGTAAATCTTTTATATCTTATAAGAAATTATTAATCTATGGAAATAATTTTAATATCTACAATCTTTACTACTGATCTACATTTTTAGCACAAACTGATTTGTGCCGTTTACAATTAACTTCATAAATACATATAAGCTACTTTTAAAGTCAGATGTGGAGCAGAATATGGATATTCAAGCAAGGTAGAGACTGCACCTTATCCATGGCCATATCCCACACTCTGCAAAGATCTTCCTCCTCCTCATCAGAGAGCGGCATCTGATCTTCTGAGTTCTCTTCTGAATGCTCTGTAACCATCTGTAAAACAGTGTAAGGTTACAGAGATTTGGATCTCGGAGACGGTGCGCATTGAAGAAAGGAAGCTCCAAACAATGGTGAGCTGGATGCAGCAAAAGGGGAAGGAAGAGACCTTGGCTTGGCATGAAATTCCGCTCTGTGTGTGTGTGTGTGTGTATTCCGTATGTCCAGAATATAACTTTAGCTTAGATTATGTTAGCCTTTTATCTGCAAGTGTTCTTCAATGTAACACACGCCAAAAGTTAGTGATTAAGAAACAAGTTTTAGTAAGGCAGTCCACATACCTGAATGAGTCGAGTCAGCGTGCTGAAAAGCCAGTGCTTGCTGTAAACGGTGTCTCCGATGGCATCCAGATCTTCTTCCTCCTCTCCATCAGCTTGGTCTGGCGGTGGTGACGGGTTACGATCCATATGAGGAGACTGAAGTCCAGCTGGAGATGAGGATCTCTCCTTTTCTTCCTGCTCAGCACCATCAACACTGCTGTCTTAAGAAATAATATAAACAGAGGCACACTGACATGACAGAGCCATTTAGCATGAATGAATGAATCTTGATAAATGCGGGCTTAAAAGATCCCTGTTTTGGAGAAGCACGAATGTTCAAACAATATTCATTAGATAGCTTAATACTTAAGGAAATTCTCGTATTTTAAAGCGAAAGTAAAAATATACGAACTCCTAACACGTTTCCGTGTTAGAAAATGAAACAGACCCACCAAAATATTCCTGCAATAAATATAACCTGAATGAAAGTTATTGTTTTATCAGTTTTAGACCTCTATTTTTACTGTTAGTCTTGATAGATATTGTTAATAGAGTATATTGTTAAACCCATAAATATGTTGTCAGTTAGCATAATCCAAGGTTAGACTCCTATTAACTACGTGATTTTAGCAACTTAACCCTCAGAAACTAAGTCCATAATAATTATATTTAAGCTAGTTGCCGCCGTAAGTCAATCATACGGGTAGTAGCTTAACATTAAGTGTCAAACATAAACATATGTTTAAACTTACCCATGGCGATCGTTACGAGTAAAGCGAACTGGTTATTTAACGTTACATTGAAGTTTTAGAAGATTTTAAACTGCAGCACCGCTCAATTTCAAACAGCCTCCATGTATGCATGTTACCTGAGCTGCGCACGCGCGACTGACGTTGTTGTGGTTGAGAACCTGAATGCAAAACAGATATCGCCCCCTGCAGGAAGCAAGCGAAAGTGTCAGGTCTTCCTCGTCGCCGTGCGATCCTTTAAAAGGAACTGCTGACCTCTGCTGAATCTGGCACGTTATGCTTTAAAAAATTCTGAGAACATTTTAGACTCACAGATGTTCTTCAAATGTTTATAAACATTTGCTCTGTTGGCTTGAAAATTCACTGGCGAGGTAAATATACAGAGGAGGGAGTGGAAACGACAAAAGAACTAATTGCAAGTAAATGAATGGAGTTGGGGAAGGGAGCAGTAGGGCAAATGAGGAGATGACTCACAGCTAGGTTCCCCAACCTAGCAGAATGTAAGCTGCGGTGAAAACAAACAGAAATAAGGAAAATTAAAGGGGAAAGAAAAGCTGAATACTAAGTAGAAATAAATATTAATCTAACAAAATAAATCCAAAACACAAACCATGAAAACAACTGAACTAATGCAAGGAATAAACTAAAATAGCAAGATATAAGAAAACAAACAATAAAGAAATTATCAAACAGAAAAATGTCTGACACGAAAAAGCCAAACACCTAAATATTATGACAAAACCTGGGATTTTGGCACAAACCCTTAAGTGTATTGCATGGTAATTACCAGAAGTTCAGACATATTCTATGTTTTCCACCTGTTTTAACGGAACTTTGTTGTTCATTCAATGCTGTGGATCCTCTTCTTACTAACTCAGTCTGAGTATTTAGTGATTAACAACAAAAACAGCATTTATATGGTACTAGAAAGTTTATAAAACATCAAGAACAAATTTGATAATGCAGAGTTTTCATCTCATCCCTCAGTGCTACTTTTTGTGTTTTTGTTTTTACGTTTTTATTTAGTTGACATAAGGTAGAATTGATCTTTGGATTAAGCATTGTGAGCTGCAGCCAGTGTTAGCCTCTGGTCACACAGTGGGAGTTCACATGTTGATTAGGGGTTAAGCAGATTGGTTGATTTTTGCAGCAGCAAAACGTTTAGTTTGGGTGTTACCTGAGTTGTTTTAGGGATTATTCAGGTGAAACATTTTGGTTATGCTTTGATAACACTACCCATTCAGCATGCCAGTCTTCTTATGCAGTACAGTACACCACAAAGTGTTGACTTTTCAACCTGCTTTGTGCAGTCATTGAACAAAATAAGCCACACTGTACTGAGAACTGTGTTTAGTTGATTTAGGTGAGACAATAACTGACTGTAGCACCTTGTGCTTTCACAAGTCCACAGTTTAGATTTTGTTCTTTAGTATAACGTTGCCCATCTTGCTAGAGAATAAGATAAAATATATTCCACAAACTGAAATTAAACCTCTGCAGCAGATGTCAACTGTGTTGAGTTTTCCGGGCATCTCATGTAGTGTTGCATTTTGACGCATGCTGTTTTATGGGAAATGATGACAAGTCCTGGAGGTTAAACAGAACTGTCAACAGTCATTACACAAATGTTAAAGTCCTGCCTGTAATCTATGCTGTCTTGAGATAATTCTGAGTGGGCACTGTCCTCCTTCAATCAATAGCACAGTAATAACGACAGAGCTTTCTCATATCACAGCTGTCCTGCCGTGGGAGTGGTTCAAAGCCCTGTTTGCATTTGGAGGAGTTTAAACTAGATGATATTTGAAAACATGCCAGCAGCTAGCTTTATATTTGTTTTTCAACATATAACCTGTCATAATGAAAATAATTTAATAAGGTTTAAGATGAAAATGTAGGAAATGTTTTAAAGGGAACTCTCCACTAGTTTGAGCAATTTACAGATCATTCTGTAACAGGCAAAGGCTTTCACTCTATAAGCATGGTGCCAATATTCTGCTGTTTTGATTTTGATAATGCTGTTTCTATAAAAAAAAAAAAAAAGTGAAGGTATGAATAGTTTATGCTTTGACCAACATTTTTTTTGGTCTGCATTTTGTGTTCTTGCCATTGACATTATTTATTATCTATTTCTATATTAGTTTTATCTTATTTTGTTTTTGTTTATTTGTTTTGTTTTGTTTTTTCAGCATTGTGTGTCCTTTTGACTTGTGAATGGAAAGATTAAAAATGACCAAAATAAATAATATTCATTCATTCATTCATTCATTCATTCAGTCTAATACAACACACAGTGGATCAAGGATGAATTCAAAGAGACAGAAACATGAAATAGGGTGAAAGAAAACTTCAAGAAAGTACAAGGAGGTAAACAAGGAAAGACAAGGTTAATAAAGTGCCGTGATTACACTGGAGCGTGATCAATGCCAGATCTTGTTTATGTAAACGTGACTGCAGAAAAGGAATTATGACAGTCAAGGATGTAGATCTGTCATTTCAGAAATGCATCCTGTGCCATTCATAGTCCAAATGCAATTAAGATAATGAAATGGGTACTATAACTAGAAGAGAGCAAATATTAACTTTTGGTGGTGTACTTCTATGTTATTCAACCATCCATTCTGTGGTGATTTTTCTTTCAACTAGTTGCGATGACCCAGATTTTTATGCGAACCAGTGGACTTTTGTCAAAAAAACATAAAACAAGGTATTGGGGATTTAACAATAAAGAATGGCGACTTAACAGGATTGGTTCAAGATCAGTTCACCCAATTTGAATCACCATTTCATCCCTTTTTACTTCCAGTCCATACCAGTAAACAAGTTATTTTATAACCATGTACTTAAACAATAACGTGCTTTTTTAAATTGTATAACATTTTCAAAACTGATGAAGATAATCATAAATAAACCCAAATCTGACAAATAAATATATATATAAATATAAAAATGAATAAAAATAAATATGATTATTTATTCTCTTATGCGAACTCGGCATTAGTTTCCATCCAAATGTATTTAATGAAATATGATGTGTGGTGCTCATTTCTCTCTTTCACAGTTTCATACCTTTGTAGTTTGAGTTGTTTGAAACTGTCGGCAAGTGGACATTTCATATTGACCAGATGTCAATTCACATTTGCCAGGGAGCTGTTTTGTGCTTACTTTGAGAATTGCAAATGATAAGTAATATTTCTACTCATAGTTTACTATAAAGAAATGTGGCTATATAATTCAATATGACAAGAATATCTACCATCAGGAGGTCACTTAGAGGTATCTTATTTTGATCAGGGGTTGTGGTCTGTCATATTTTATGAGAGTCAACATGTTCAATTTCAACTTAGTTTAACTTTAAAGCCCATCTAATTTGTTTTTTGAGGATCTACAACTGTTGTTTTACAATCATTGTTGCACTGTGCTGCACATAACCATGTAATCAGTGTCATATAAACATATGCGAAGAACATTTAACTATCAATTCCAGATGTATTTAAAAACATGATGTATGGTGCTTTGTAATGATTTACAAGGATATCAAATGTAAAGAAGGTAAAACTTGCTAGTTTACTTCTACCTTAGGCAAGGATATGCTTGTGTTTCTATAGCTGGAACAAAACACTGTCCATTGGTTTACTATGAAAAAAATATTTGCATGAGCTATCATACAAATAAATATAATGTTCTGGCTAACAGTATGATTGGCCTCAAAATTTTTATTTATGACATTTAACTTACGTGATAATTATCTTTAAATGTACCCAATTTAGTATTTTTTAAATGACTCATGAGTCTCTTCATTCTATTTCTTTTATTTCCCTTTGAAATTCTTTACATTTCACTAACCTTGTAATGTAAGATACATTTAGAAAAGAAACAAAACTGTTGAAGAGATTTATCGGACTTGATGCCTGTTCGAATACACTTTCTGAGCTGTAGGACAATTAAATTTGACAAGGAGGATGCAAGAATAATTTATATTGGACTTTTGAAAGGCGTCAGACAATCATACAGCAAATGTTTGCCATGTCCTGGCAGTAAAACTTCATGTCCCATTTGGACAGAGGGTGTGAGTAAAAAAAAAAAAAAAAATTTGCAATCTCCATATAAATGGCAGCCAGGTATGGTTTGACCATTTCTAGTGCTGGTGACAACAAGCCCACAGTGGCAACCATGAAGTGGAGATCTGTATTGTGGAGTTTCCTCACTTTATCTGTCGCCAGTTTCTTTGAGGTCCAAGCCAGAACGGGTAAGATTCCGATTTTAGATACAAAGGAATGACTTTCTTCACGGTGAACTGTCCATTGTCTTATTAATTTCATTGTTTCTACTCTCAACTGAGTAAAGAATTTCTAGACATAACTATAGAAATCCTTTTTTAGTTTACAACCACGTTGGGACCGTCTGCAGCACATGGGGCAGAGATCACTACAAGACCTTCGATGGTGATGTGTACCAGTTTCCCGGCATGTGTGAGTACAACCTGGTCTCCAACTGCCACGACTCCTATCAGGGGTTCTCAGTGCACATAAAAAGAACAGAAAAGGATGGAAACCCAACCATCAGTTACTTGGCAGTCACCATGAATGAGCTTTTGTTTCACCTCAGCAAGAGCTGGGTCACTGTCAACTATGAGCAGTAAGTAAAATGAAAAGCTAAAGGTGGGAAAGCAACACAGACATTTTAGCCTCACAGTTAAAAACAAAAACAAATGTCTAATAAATGCTTTTCTTTTACCAGAGTCCCTCTACCTTATTATAAGGGAGGAGTGCAAGTGGAAAATAATGCTGCTTACATCAAGCTTCAGACCAAAGCTGGGTTCACTGTCACGTGGAATGGAGAAGATGCAGTAATGGTAACAACCTACGTACCTTTGAAATATATGAACTTGAGAATTTATGATTTATAACAAAGTTTACTTCTTTCTAATGATACGTTTTAGAAACTTTTGGTGAAGAACTGGTATTCCTGTGAACTATGTGATCTTTGGCATGAAGACACTTTCACTTGGTTTCCTTAGAAAGGCAACATGTTAATTAGGCTAGGTTACTGTGAACTTATTTAACATTCTATTGGTCACTTTTTAACATATTGATAATTTCTTGTGTTTTCTTTGTAATGTTGTTTCTGGTGTAAAGGTTTAGTTTTAGGATACTTTATTGTACTTGTTTTAGGTGGAAATTGATAATGACTTTGCAAACCAAACTTGTGGTCTTTGTGGAGACTTCAATGGTGTTCCAGTCTACAATGAGTTCATTCATAATGGTATGTATAAGGCAATTTAGTCTAAGTTGATTCTTTAAAATTCTGCAATGTGACGATCTGATATGATCACTCACAGGCCGTAAAATCAGCCCCATTGAGTTTGGCAACAAACACAAAGCCTACCACCCAAATGATGACTGTGAGGACCCCTATGAAGAAGAAGATGAATTGCTGGAGGATGTGACTGTCTCAGATTCCTGCAAGGAATTTGTGAGTTTATTATTCTATTCATATATGTGCTTTTAAGACATTTAATAAACATCCACTTGCTAACTTCACACTTTTTTCTTTTTTGTTCTCTACAGCTAACCATCTGTGAAAAAATGTTTTTGTCAGAGTCCTGGAGCTCATGCACTGAACTGATTAGCCCTGAAGTTTACATCCAGGCATGTGTCAAGGACATGTGTGGCTGTAGTAACAGAACCAATGACTTCTGTGTCTGCAGCACACTGTCTGAGTTTTCTCGACAGTGTTCCCATGCAGGAGGACAGCCTCCCAACTGGAGGACACCTCAGTTCTGTGGTAAGAATTTTATTCTTTCTGTATCTTTTGGATATGATGTGGCGAGATTCTAATATTAACTGGAATTATTTGAGTGAAAAACAAGAAAGACAGCAACGCCATCAACTTAAAGCGGGGTTAGCTTACAAAGCAATATCCCAAGCTTAGAATATCTTTTGTTCAATCAAGCATGTATAGCATAACTCCTAGATCAGCAAGGTATGGTCGTCCACCTAAACTAACAGGTGAGCAATAGCCAGAGAAAGCGGCTAAGAGGTCAACTGTAACTCTGGAGGAGTTACAGAGACCTACAGCTCAGGTGAAAAAATTTGTTGACAACTATTACAATTCAGTAATGCAATTACTGAATCAGTTGTGAATATCTAAAGCGTGAAGTATAGTGGGCTATAAGGAGCATTATTGAAAACCACTGCTATTGAGTATTGACTTGGAGGGTTTATTATAAAAGCATTCCACACTTTCATGTTATTCGTAAAAATATTGAAAACTATGTTTGATTCCACTTCACAATTATGCACTTTTGTGTTGTTCTATACATCAAATTCATATTAAATACATATTTCTATTTCTTTAATTTGACAAAATGTAAAAATGTTCATGGGTTAGGAATAGTTTTACAAGGCACCCTAGCTTTAAAATGACTGTTTCTCTAAAAATTAGTAGGGGGATGTTTCAAAAATAAAAACACTTTTGTCTTTGCATGTTGCAACATAATACATTTTTTCCACTATGTTGCAGTTGGTTCAGTTATAGTCTCTAATGTTGACAAAAATAAGAAGCGCTTTACATGTACTTTTTAATATACATTAATATCTTGCTAAAAACATTAATTAAAACCCTCTACCTATCTCAATTCACACAATTCATTGTTACAGCTAAAAAGTGTCCTTACAACATGGTGTATGAAGAAAGTGGTTCCCCTTGCATGGATACTTGCACACATCAGGACACAAGTTCACTCTGTGAGGACCACAGAATGGATGGCTGCTTCTGTCCTTCTGGTTAGTTCATGTCAGATCTTAGATTAAATAATGGCTCTAGATTTGATATAAATGTCCACTGAAATGAAATTGTCTTTCCTCAGGAACTGTGTTGGATGATATTTCTGAGAGAGGTTGTATTCCTCAGTCTGAATGTCAGTGCAAGCATGACAAAATCTACAACCCCGGAGAGGTTTATCGACAAGATCGAGAGGAATGGTATGTCAGATGCTTAATCATGTATACAGTTTAGATTTAAGCCTTTTATACATTTTTTTTAATTTCAGTACATGCTTTGAGGGCATGTGGGATTGCATCAATCTTGAAACACCTGCTACCTGCGCAGTGGAAGAAGGTTCACATTTCACTACTTTTGATGGGAAAACCTATATTTTCCATGGAGACTGTTACTACACTCTGGCAAAGGTGGAAAGCAAGGTAAATGATCTGTGTGCAGTTTAATAATATTGTGCATAGTGCAGTAAGATAAGACGTTTCTTTTTTGTTATAATTTAATTGTGATTTCAATATACATTTTAGGATGGAGCAAGCCCAAACTTTACCCTCTTGGCTCAGTTGGTGCCCTGTGCTCACCAACAGTTTGACACATGCCTGAAGTCTCTTAAAATCCTGTTAAACAATGACAAAAATAATGTGAGTTAAATAACATAGCCATTTAACAAGATTAGACTGATGTCTGTAAAACTTATTTGACTCATTTTTGTTTTCTTAGGTGCTAACATTCACCTCTGATGGTGCTGTTCAGCTGAACATGCAGGCTGTCACTTTACCATACCAATCAAGTAGGTCAGATGATCAAAAAGTCTGAATTAAACATTATTCTTCCAGATTTTATTTAAATTTCTGTCTGATTTTATTTTTATCTGTTTATTTTAGGAGACATCAGCATTTTCCATGCCTCAACCTTTCACATCTTGCTGCAGACCAGATTTGGGTTGCAGATTCAGATCCAGCATGTCCCTCTCATGCAAGTCTACATCAGCCTGGAGCAAAGCTACAGATCAAAGACACGTGGTGAGTTTTGCATTTGTCTCAACAGCAAATTTTGGTATGCTACTTGTAAAACATTGTTTGCACCTTCTGTCACCAGTCAAACTGTCTAAAATTACAGTTTGAAGCTGATTACAGAAATATTACAATAATCATTTATGTAAATAATGCAACTCATTAAGATCATTTGCATTTCTGACCATGATCCCACAGTGCCTTAAATTTTTGTCAAGGTGTTCGAGCTTGAAACAGCTCCTCAGGTTGGAGCAGAAGGTGTGAAAAAAAGAAGTGTTACAGGACACTCTTGAGGAGTATGGAAAGGCTTTCTAAATGATTGTCTGGACTAACCTGTGTTGCTATAATGAAACTCTGGATAAACAACATGAAGTGAAAGGACTTCTTTCTAAATATGCATTTGTTAAACAGGGATTAGAATCTAATAGAAGATAATAATATTTTGATTGTGTCCCCCCCCACCTGAGAAACACTTAAAAATGCTCTGTTTGATTTGATTTTTTTGGGTCAACATCTTTGCTTCCGTTTTCTTTTCAAAACCCTGAAATAACTGATGTCTTCAGGTTTATGCGGGAACTTCAACATGATCTTGAGTGATGAAATGAAGACTCCTCAAGGGATCGTGGAGGGAACGGCAACAACTTTCAGTAACTCTTGGAAGGCTAACCTGATGTGCTTAGACATAGAGGAAAGACTTGATGACCCATGTTCTCTCAGTTTGGAAAATGGTAAATAATAATTGTGGATTTTTTTTTCTTTTACAAGGTATATGGGCTGCTTCTAGTTCTTATCCTGGATGTGTCATATTTCAGATAACAGTTCAGACTGAAATTAAATTGGCTGTCTTTTTGTTCCTCAGAGATGTACGCCAAACACTGGTGCGCCTTACTTCTGAGCCCAAACAGTACTTTTGCCCAGTGCCGATCAGTAGTGGATCCTGAGATGTTTCACAAGGTACAAAAAATAAAAATCCTATTTTAAAGCCTTCATTATGTTCAGCAGCTACTCTTGCTTCAACAGCCCCCTGGGTGATAACTATCTTCTGCACACCAAAAAACAAGCTAAGATGGTTCTATTACCAAAGTAAACATTAAAATTGTTATTTTTTATTTTAACAAATAAAGGTTTGTACATTTCTATCTGTGTTTTAACGAACATCTGTACAGTGTAAAACTATCCAGTTCAGATCTGGCATGTCTGGGGATTTTAGATGTTGATTAAAAGAGGATCACACATTGTCCTGATTACTGATTAAATGTGAGATAACGCTTCACTGAAGTGCCCAATCAGAAGGAGCATATAGTGACTTCAGCCAGCCATGGAGTACATTCATATTTTCTTACAGCACTTACTCTTTGCAATTTTTGATTGACAATGGACACTAAAGGGCACCCACTGCCCTTGATCTGACATACAATTAATTGATAGAAAACTTGATTGCGGTTCCCCAAAGGCTGTGCGACCCTGAGCAAAGAGCCATATTGCTCATTTTAATGATTGCCACTGTTTATATTTGAAAGAACAATAATTTTTCTGACAGTGTTTATTGTCTCCTGCAGCGATGCATCTACTCCACCTGTAGTTGTGAGAAGAGCGAGGCCTGTTTGTGTGCTATCTTCTCTTCTTATGCTCGAGCTTGTGCAGAAAAGGGAGTCTTCCTGATGAACTGGAGAGAGAATGTGTGTGGTAAGAGTATAATTTTTTATGTTGTGCGTCAGATTAATGATTATTAGAGTGTTATCCCCCTCATCTGTAAGACGTGAAACTACTAACCAATCATCTTTTTATAATCCACAAAACAGATACATACACAAAGAGCTGCCCAGCATCTCAGACCTTCTCTTACACACATCAGAGATGCCAGCTGACATGCAGATCTTTGGGCTCGGAGCAGGAGAGCTGCACCTCTGACTTCTTGCCTGTGGACGGCTGCTCCTGTGCTGAGGGTCTCTATTTGAATGAAAATGGCCTTTGCGTCCCAATGGAAAAATGTTCCTGCTACCATAATGGCAATTACATTAAACCAGGAACATCCATCAACATCAGAGATGAGCACTGGTGAGCTAATGAGAACTAAATTTGTGGTATTGCTTTTATCATAATATCCTTCATGTACCTTACAGGATTTTTCATTTCTTTTTCTAGTGTGTGCAATAATGGAATGCTTCATTGTCATTCTTGGAGAAGCCGCATGTCATGTTAGTTTGTTTCTACTCTCTTTTCCCTTCTATAGCGACCTTATTTGGCTGATCTAATGTATAGTAAAACAGTTTTTTTTTGTTATAGTATGTCCATTTCCAAAAGTCTTCTTCAACTGCTCCTCTGCAACCACAGGAGAACTTGGACTACAGTGTGCTAAAACTTGTTTAAATCTGGACAGTGATGAATGTGTGAGTAGATGTTATTAAAACCACTGACCCTCAGTGAGTTTGTCCGATATATTGTTCTAATATATCTTTGCATTGTCTATTACCTTACAAATTCCAGTTGTTTTTCACAACATGAAAATAAATTTGACAAAATTGGCAAATGTTTTACTTTTTACAATCTTTCTCCCCTCCTAGGGCTTTACAGAGTGTGAGTCTGGCTGTCGGTGTCCGGATGGCCTCCTTGAAGATGGCAAAGGTTCCTGTGTGAAAGAAACTGACTGTCCATGTCAGCATGATGGACATCTTTTTGCTCCAGGAGCAGTGATTCCCAACCAATGCAACACCTGGTAAGCCCATATTTGAAATACAATTATAATTTGTATAATTTATACCTTAAATCAGTTCTTAAAATGTTAAGTTGTTACAATGTCACCTTGCAGCTTATTTTAAAGTAAATATTTGTCACAATTTCCCTAATATCTAGCAACTGTAAAAGTGGAAAATGGGAGTGCACTGAGAAAAAATGTCCAGGAACCTGCATTATTTATGGAAGTGGGCACTACAATACATTTGATCAGCGGACATATGGTTTTCAGGGAGAATGTGCTTATGTCGCTGTCAAGGTAAATAAAACACATTCCAAAATTATCCAAATAACAGACTGTGTTGGAGATTATTCCTCTGTTTACTTAGTGGTTACTGATTTTAAAATAAACTTCGAAGAGTCTCCAAAACAGTGGATAGTGAATGTAAGTCTTACTTGACTTACTTATGACATAACTGTCATCTGGTTATGAATTATCAAAAACATTTAGTTTTTATAAAATCCATATTCCACTCCAGATTCAGTTATTGTAGACGTACAGAGAACTGAGAAATTAGGAAAACATTAATATCCCAGCACACTGTTGCAGGGGTCTGCAGCTCAAGTCCTTGAGAACCACTATCTCTGTTGCTTTTGAGTAGTAAAATATGCTGTTTTGGATAAATATTGCTCAAAAATCACACTTCTATAGATCTAATGCCTTAGTATACATGAAATGTGGTCTCCAGGTAAATTAGGCTACCAGGAATTTTTTGGACACAATGAAAAATTAAGCAATATAATCATCATAACTCTCAGAATCCATTTATTGTGCACATGTTTGCCATTATGAAATTTATGCTACTGCTATTGAAATGTTGCCGCAATGACACAAAAACAACTAATATTATGTCCTTAGCAAGCTAAATAGTTGGACTGGCTTCAATTGAAGGCAGTCTCACGTCATCTATCCCTCCATCCACTGAGTATACCCACTTGTCCTTCCAGGGTCGCAGCATTGCTGACTTTGTAGCACACTGTACATTTCAAATCCCAATATACATACACTGTACAATGGGGTGCATCAAAAGCAACACACATAGGCAATTTCATCAAAGTGACTTGACTTGTCCAAAAAAATGCTGTTGATTTCATATTTACACCAATTATCAAGATCAGAAACTGTGTGAGAGCAGGTTAAAGAAGGGTATCAATAGAAAGAATCAATGTTAGACATCTGTTACACATGGAGTAAGAGAAAACATTTAAGATTGTATGAGGATTGAAAGCCTGTGTGCAGTAAAACAAATAACCACTCTTTCCACGTACTGAAAATACATTATACTGTTTTCCAGGAGATATAATTATCCTATTTATGTTTGAGCTTTTTTTTGGCAGCCGTTATTATCATTGACCAAATGTCAAGCTCTCAGTCTTTTAACATGCTGTATAACACACACACTGAATGCTTATTGAAACATTTTCTTTTTTAAGAATAAATGTGGCAACAAAACAGCTGAGAAAAACTTTGGAGTTATTACAGAAAATGTACCATGTGGCTCTTCAGGCACCACCTGCTCCAAAACTGTCAGAATTCAACTCGGGGTAAGTCCAGACAAAATATCATCAGTTCTCTGAGCCTAAAATATCTGAATGGTACATTTCAGAGCTATTTGTGAGAAAAAACTTATATTAACAGTAGCTAATGAAACAAAAATCTCTTTTGTGTTATAGCGAACAGAAATTAAACTAACAAAGGGTAAATACATAGAAGAAGATCTGGGACAGGGCCCCCTGATTCAGTATAGAATAAGGAAGGTTGGCTTGTACTTGGTGGTAGAATCTAACATTGGCCTGGCCGTGATATGGGATCGTAAAACAACTGTTCGCATCCTTCTGGAGCCCCAGCACAGCGTGAGTCACAGCAATTATTCATTGATGATGACAGGAATCTCTTGCAAATGGATATCAGATTTGCTTTAAAAATGTATTTTGTGACAAGCGACTTGCCTGGTGTGACTGTTTGCACAGAGTTCAGTGTGTGGCTTATGCGGAAATTTTGATGGAGATGGACTGAACGACTTCACCACCCAGGGTCAGCTGGTGGTGAGCAACCCACTGGAGTTTGCAAACAGCTGGAAAGTTTACAGCACTTGCCCAGATAAGGAAGAGAATGTGGATTCTTGTGCAGCAGCACCCATGCGACATCACTGGGCAAAAATGATGTGCAGTATCGTAACAGGGAATACATTCAAAGACTGCCACCATAAGGTCTGTATAAATTGCTTCTGTTTCTTTGCAGTAATTTATAAATAATTACTATTAAACATATTCTATTTTCTGATATTGATTTGTTTTATTTTGGAAACAAACAGGTTGATCCCCACCCCTTTTATGAAAACTGTGTGAAAGACTCGTGTGCCTGCGACACTGGAGGAGATTGTGAGTGTTTCTGCTCAGCTGTTGCAGCCTATGCTCAGGCTTGTAATGAGGCTGGTGTTTGTGTTGCATGGAGAACCCCCGACATATGTCGTGAGTAAACTATAACACTCTTTGATTAAAATTATGTTGTTTTTTTTATGCAAGCCATTGTCACAAATTATAAAGATTCTTTTATGTACTGTAATGCAAAATATAGTCAGCTCAGTGGGTATTTGGTCATTTTACTTGGTTTATGACAAAATCTTTTCTGTTTTTTCACAATAATAAACTTAATGAAACCAGTTTACACTTTAGGTACAGACTTCTAACCCGTAAAAGTTTGAAGTTAGGACATTAGCTTACACCCTCATCCATGTTTTTTTCTGTTGTGGCTTAGAAATGCTTCTGTGTATGTCACTGCTTTTATTTATTTCTTGAATCAAGAGAACTGGCAATTGGAATTGTCCAGATTGGTAAACTTTTAATAGATAAAAGAAACCTTTATTTTTGCTCATATTTCCCACAATCCTAAAAGAGGAGAAGGTCAGAAAATATCACAACAGCCTGCCTCCGTGATAATGTATTAATGTTTTCAAGATCTAAAGAAATCCTGTCAGAGTGTAGTTAATGCCATAATAAGTCTTCTTTAAGTTCTATCTGACAAACATAGAACAGGTGCTGTTGTGCCATTTACTACAACACTACAGAGTTAGCTATCTTTATGGTACCATGTCCATCTCTGCAGAGACTTTGAAGAAATGGCTTTTGAAATGCTGATCATCACTACAAATAAAGCACTTTCTTGGCCAAACATTTTTTAAAGGCTAACATCTTGGGTCCTTAATCTTATTTCTAAAAACTTAATAATTTCAGCGTTATTGATGTCGTTAGGTTCTTACCAGTGCTCATAACTATAGCTCTGAATAATATATCTATCACAAGACTTGGTCTGTTGAATTCTGAAGAAGTCCTTGAGTTTTAAAGAATGTCTGTTTGCCTTACATGTAATGTAAATTGTGTTCCCTTACAAAGTGTACTCAAAAGTGTAAATTTGGAGTTTTGTTCAAAAAGTTTAGATTTAAATGATTCTGTTTTTCAAGACATATATAGTTTAATATTCATTTCATATACAGTGGAACTTCTGTATACAAATTAATTTTGTTCCAGCAGATACAATATTTTTTATCTTGAAAATTTTAATTTTAATTCTTTCAATGGGAAAACATGTTGCCCCTTTAAAAAAAAAAAAACAATATAAATTCAGAGGTGGGTAGAGTACCCAAAAATTGTACTCATACAGTGCTATTTTGACATATTTTTAATCAAGTAAAAGTAAAAAGCTGTCCAAGAAATTATTCAAGTAAGTGTAAAAAGTATTTGGTAAAAGGCTACTCAAGTACTGAGATACTGATCAGAGCATCTGATTTATTATTTCAAACTCTAAAATTTGTAAAGACTAAAAAAAATATTACAAATAAATAACAGTTACAAAATAACACATTTTAAGCAGAAAACAATTCTAAATCATTTCTTTCTATATAAAACTTATGAAGCAAACACTAACAGTAAGTAATGCATATACAGTATATGTTAGAACAGGGTAGAGTACTACAGTCCTACGTTTTCAAGTGACTTCATATGGTTTTTGTTGTATATTTATTTGATCTTCAAATGGCACATCAACCTCAGCAGATAGAAAATAGTATCAGAACAACAAAGCTTGTGCACAAACAAGAAGTCTCACTTTAACAAAAGCTGTAGGTGTGTGTCTGTGTCTGGTTTTTGGTTAAAACATGTTTGTTCTTCATTCGATGAAGTTACTCACAGTGGGTATAGGACACAGAAATTTTACTCAACTATAAGTTGTGATTCTTCTAATAATATTACTCAAATACGAAGGATGGTGTAGTAAAACCACTCCTAGAAGTAATTTTGTTTTCAAAAAGTTACTCACATAAATGTATCTGAGTAAATGCACTGTAGTAAATTACTACCCTCCTATGAATAAATTAAAAGACTTAGTTCCAACCCCCCACCCACATCTTGCTAAAACATGGTCAGTACCCATAATTTTGATAATATTCAATGAAATACAGTAATTAGTCACATATTATACATTTAATAGCAGCATTGTAGGATGAAATAATGATAAAAATTAAATTTCTCTTGGAGAACCACCTGTTTAACATGACTGATAAGATTAAGAGGCGCTGTTTATCATAATTTATTTTTTCTATTTTATTTTATTATTTGTGGAAGAACAAACACAATTCAACTTTTACAATTAACTTTGGGAAAAACACCATGATATGTTGTCCATCCTAGAGAATTTTGCACAGGGCCCAAGGTCCACACAACAATGAGAAATTTCGGCATCACTGGACTTCCATGCTAGCTGTCTAGAATCACTGGCAGAAGTTAGATCACTAAAAAGAAATTAGTTCATGGACATTTGCTTGTGCCTGTGGTTCAAAATGAAAGGTCCCCATAAGCCCTGTTAATACTTTGTTAAATGTTCCTTGTCAAGTTGCAGAGAGACTTCACACTACTTGTAGCTATCAACGGTCTTCTGAGATATATGTTTACTATCAGAAATAGTACTAATTATTTTAATTGGCTAATTTCCTTGCACACATCTGTGTGTACACTCTGGAAAAGTGTCGAATAAATCTACCAATTAAAGACTACAGTTCTGTTAACAAGAACATTGTATCAGAATCATGCCAAAAGCACAATATTGATAACAAAAAGTGCATTTCTTCACAAATTCCTAAAGGACATTTAGCCAAATATTAGTGGGTTTGTAAGTATATGTTTGAGCTTATATCTGTAATTTGACCCTGTGTGGACCAAAGAACACTCAAGCACCTAATTCTTGTGTTTTAAATACATTAAAGTTGGTCTCTAAAAAGTGTTTTTTAATTAAATAGGTGCTTGTGAAACAAAGAAAGCCAGTTGTTCTTTTTTAAATCTAGAAACACTATTAAATTATTGGCATAGGTGCCAAGTTAATATCTTGGTATTAGGTTCTATTGCTTCTTCAACACAGCCACAAGCTGGATGATTAATTTCAGCCTCTCAGGAATATCAAATAAATACTTAATACCTGACTACAACATTATAAATCCATGAGATTATGCAAAACAAAAATTAAAGTTTCTATATATGCTGTGAAAACTTTTATAAAAATATTAATTTCAGTTCAAAATTGGTTTAATTAAAAATCTTTTCCAAGTCAGTCATGATTAATTATTGTGTGTCCTTAAAATTACGTAGATGAAGGTAATTTTAAGGCATGTGTTAGACTGGGTTTAACTTTTCTGAATGTAACTAACTTTTGCTATATGTTTTTATTTTAAGCTGTTTTTTGTGATTACTATAACAACCCCGATGATTGTACATGGCACTACAGCCCTTGCCACACACCTTGTTACAAGACCTGTTTGAACCCGCAAGGGATTTGTAACAACCCATTACCTAATCTGGAAGGTAAGTATACCATTCATGACCTAATTTTTATATCAGCACAGCATTTATATAACGTATAATCTTTTCTATATGATTTTTACAGGTTGTTATCCAGTATGCCCAGAAGACAAACCAATTTTTGATGAGAAGAATCAAACATGTGTGGAAGAATGTGCCTATTGCTTGTACAATGGGACCATATATGAAGACAATGATGTGATTTACAATGTCACAGACAACATGGGAATGTGCTACTATGCAATCTGCATTAATTCAACTGTGATACATACAAGTGAACCCTGTGCAACAAGCCCACCACCAACCTTCCCAACTGAACCTACAGAACCAAAATCTACACCTTCCACAACAACAAAAGCTACACCTCTGCCTACTAAAACCCCAGAACTATCCACAACAACAACTTCAGGGCCAACCACTACCAACAAAATTACAGAACCACCTAGACCACCAATAACCACACCCCCATCTACACCACCCCCTACAACAACTTCAGAACCAAGCACCACAACAAAAGCTACCCCTCCACCTACACCAGCCCCTTACAACAACCTCAGAGCCAAGCACCACCAGAGAATTTACATCTCATATACCTCCTACAACCCCAGAACCATCCACAACAACAAAAGCTACACTTACTCCACCCCTTACAACAACTTCAGGGCCAACCACGACCAACAAAATTACAGAACCACCCAGAACACCAACAACCACACCCCCATCTACACCACCCCCTACAACAACTTCAGAACCAAGCACCACAACAAAAGCTACCCCTCCACCTACACCAGCCCCTCCAACAACCTCAGAGCCAAGCACCACCAGAGAATTTACATCTCATATACCTCCTACAACCCCAGAACCATCCACAACAACAAAAGCTACACTTACTCCACCCCTTACAACAACTTCAGGGCCAACCACGACCAACAAAATTACAGAACCACCTAGAACACCAACAACCACACCCCCATCTACACCACCCCCTACAACAACTTCAGAACCAAGCACCACAACAAAAGCTACCCCTCCACCTACACCAGCCCCTCCAACAACCTCAGAGCCAAGCACCACCAGAGAATTTACATCTCATATACCTCCTACAACCCCAGAACCATCCACAACAACAAAAGCTACACTTACTCCACCCCTTACAACAACTTCAGGGCCAACCACGACCAACAAAATTACAGAACCACCTAGAACACCAACAACCACACCCCCATCTACACCACCCCCTACAACAACTTCAGAGCCAACTACCACCAGCAAAATTACACCTCCATTTACACCACCATCTAAAACAACCCCTGAAACATCCACCACCACCACCACAAAAGCTACTCCTCTAACTACCACAGCAGGTATAACTTCTGTGACAACTCCATGCATTCCAACTTGTGAGTGGTCTGATTGGTATAATGTGCATGATCCAACTACAGACAAAAATGACTGGGAAACCTATGAAAACATCACAAACAGTGGTCAAATTATATGCAAAAATCCTACTGAAATTGATTGTAGGTCAGCAGATGTACCAGACATGGATTTTGAAGATTATTTAGATGGAACTCAACAGGTTGTGAGCTGTGATGTAAAATATGGATTAATCTGTAAAAAAGAAGACCAGCCAAAGCGCCCTGGGAAGTGCTTTGACTACAAGATTAGAATATGCTGCCCAGTATGTGAAACAACAACAACACCCACAATCAAAACAACTACAAGTACACTGTCCACTACGACACCAGAGCCACCCACAACCACAACAGCTACTCCTTCAGCACCCCCTACAACAACCTCGGAACCATCAACAACCACAAAAGTTACCCGTCCACCTACACCATCCATTACAAAGACTACAAAGCCTCCCACAACCACAACAGCTACACCTTCACCACCCCCTACAACAACCTCGGAACCATCAACAACCACAAAAGTTACCCGTCCACCTACACCATCCACTACAACGACTCCAAAGCCTCCCACAACCACAAAAGCTACACCTACAACAACCCCTACAACTGAAGAACAATCTACAACTATAAAAGTTACTCCTTCACCTACACATCCAACTACAAACACATTAGAACCACCAACAACCACTCAAGTTACACATCCCCCTACAACACTGCCTACAACTGTTGTGCCATCCACGTCTACAAAGGCTACACCTGCGCCAACCCCTACAGCAACTCAAGAACCATCTACAACCACAAAAGCTACTCCTTCACCTACACCATTCACTACAACAACATCAGAAACATCAACAACCACAAAAGTTACACATCAACCTACACCATCCGCTACAACACCAGAGCCACCCACAACCACAACAGCTACACCTTCACCACCCCCTACAACAACCTCGGAACCATCAACAACCACAAAAGTTACCCGTCCACCTACACCATCCACTACAAAGACTCCAAAGCCTCCCACAACCACAAAAGCTACACCTAAACCACCCCGTACAACTGAAGAACAATCTACAACTACAAAAATTACTCCTTCACCTACACAACCAACTACAAACACATTAGAACCACCAACAACCACTCAAGTTACACATCCCCGTACAACACTGCCTACAACTGTTGTGCCATCCACGTCTACAAAGGCTACACCTGCGCCAACCCCTACAGCAACTCAAGAACCATCTACAACCACAAAAGCTACTCCTTCACCTACACCATCCACTACAACAACATCAGAAACATCAACAACCACAAAAGTTACACATCAACCTACACCGTCCACTACAACACCAGAGCCACCCACAACCACAACAGCTACACCTTCACCACCCCCTACAACAACCTCGGAACCATCAACAACCACAAAAGTTACCCGTCCACCTACACCATCCACTACAATGACTCCAAAGCCTCCCACAACCACAACAGCTACACCTTCACCACCCCGTACAACTGAAGAACAATCTACAACTACAAAAATTACTCCTTCACCTACACAACCAACTACAAACACATTAGAACCACCAACAACCACTCAAGTTACACATCCCCCTACAACACTGCCTACAACTGTTGTGCCATCCACGTCTACAAAGGCTACACCTGCGCCAACCCCTACAGCAACTCAAGAACCATCTACAACCACAAAAGCTACTCCTTCACCTACACCATTCACTACAACAACATCAGAAACATCAACAACCACAAAAGTTACACATCAACCTACACCGTCCACTACAACACCTTCACCACCCACAACCACAACAGCTACACCTTCACCACCCCCTACAACAACCTCGGAACCATCAACAACCACAAAAGTTACCCGTCCACCTACACCATCCACTACAACGACTCCAAAGCCTCCCACAACCACAACAGCTACACCTTCACCACCCCCTACAACAACCTCGGAACCATCAACAACCACAAAAGTTACCCGTCCACCTACACCATCCACTACAACGACTCCAAAGCCTCCCACAACCACAAAAGCTACACCTATAACAACCCCTACAACTGAAGAACAATCTACAACTACAAAAATTACTCCTTCACCTACACAACCAACTACAAACACATTAGAACCACCAACAACCACTCAAGTTACACATCCCCCTACAACACTGCCTACAACTGTTGTGCCATCCACGTCTACAAAGGCTACACCTGCGCCAACCCCTACAGCAACTCAAGAACCATCTACAACCACAAAAGCTACTCCTTCACCTACACCATCCACTACAACAACATCAGAAACATCAACAACCACAAAAGTTACACATCAACCTACACCGTCCACTACAACACCAGAGCCACCCACAACCACAACAGCTACACCTTCACCACCCCCTACAACAACCTCGGAACCATCAACAACCACAAAAGTTACCCGTCCACCTACACCATCCACTACAACGACTCCAAAGCCTCCCACAACCACAACAGCTACACCTTCACCACCCCCTATAACAACCTCGGAACCATCAACAACCACAAAAGTTACCCGTCCACCTACACCATCCACTACAACGACTCCAAAGCCTCCCACAACCACAACAGCTACACCTTCACCACCCCCTACAACAACCTCAGAACCATCAACAACCACAAAAGTTACCCGTCCACCTACACCATCCACTACAATGACTCCAAAGCCTCCCACAACCACAAAAGCTACACCTACAACAACCCCTACAACTGAAGAACAATCTACAACTACAAAAATTACTCCTTCACCTACACAACCAACTACAAACACATTAGAACCACCAACAACCACTCAAGTTACACATCCCCCTACAACACTGCCTACAACTGTTGTGCCATCCACGTCTACAAAGGCTACACCTGCGCCAACCCCTACAGCAACTCAAGAACCATCTACAACCACAAAAGCTACTCCTTCACCTACACCATCCACTACAACAACATCAGAAACATCAACAACCACAAAAGTTACACATCAACCTACACCGTCCACTACAACACCAGAGCCACCCACAACCACAACAGCTACACCTTCACCACCCCCTACAACAACCTCGGAACCATCAACAACCACAAAAGTTACCCGTCCACCTACACCATCCACTACAATGACTCCAAAGCCTCCCACAACCACAACAGCTACACCTTCACCACCCCCTACAACAACCTCGGAACCATCAACAACCACAAAAGTTACCCGTCCACCTACACCATCCACTACAACGACTCCAAAGCCTCCCACAACCACAACAGCTACACCTTCACCACCCCCTATAACAACCTCGGAACCATCTACAACCACAAAAGCTACTCCTTCACCTACACCATCCACTACAACAACATCAGAAACATCAACAACCACAAAAGTTACACATCAACCTACACCGTCCACTACAACACCAGAGCCACCCACAACCACAACAGCTACACCTTCACCACCCCCTACAACAACCTCGGAACCATCAACAACCACAAAAGTTACCCGTCCACCTACACCATCCACTACAACGACTCCAAAGCCTACCACAACCACAAAAGCTACACCTACAACAACCCCTACAACTGAAGAACAATCTACAACTACAAAAATTACTCCTTCACCTACACAACCAACTACAAACACATTAGAACCACCAACAACCACTCAAGTTACACATCCCCCTACAACACTGCCTACAACTGTTGTGCCATCCACGTCTACAAAGGCTACACCTGCGCCAACCCCTACAGCAACTCAAGAACCATCTACAACCACAAAAGCTACTCCTTCACCTACACCATCCACTACAACAACATCAGAAACATCAACAACCACAAAAGTTACAACATCAACCTACACCGTCCACTACAACACCAGAGCCACCCACAACCACAACAGCTACACCTTCACCACCCCCTACAACAACCTCGGAACCATCAACAACCACAAAAGTTACCCGTCCACCTACACCATCCACTACAATGACTCCAAAGCCTCCCACAACCACAACAGCTACACCTTCACCACCCCCCTACAACAACCTCGGAACCATCAACAACCACAAAAGTTACCCGTCCACCTACACCATCCACTACAACGACTCCAAAGCCTCCCACAACCACAACAGCTACACCTTCACCACCCCCTATAACAACCTCGGAACCATCTACAACCACAAAAGCTACTCCTTCACCTACACCATCCACTACAACAACATCAGAAACATCAACAACCACAAAAGTTACACATCAACCTACACCGTCCACTACAACACCAGAGCCACCCACAACCACAACAGCTACACCTTCACCACCCCCTACAACAACCTCGGAACCATCAACAACCACAAAAGTTACCCGTCCACCTACACCATCCACTACAATGACTCCAAAGCCTCCCACAACCACAACAGCTACACCTTCACCACCCCCTACAACAACCTCGGAACCATCAACAACCACAAAAGTTACCCGTCCACCTACACCATCCACTACAACGACTCCAAAGCCTCCCACAACCACAACAGCTACACCTTCACCACCCCCTATAACAACCTCGGAACCATCTACAACCACAAAAGCTACTCCTTCACCTACACCATCCACTACAACAACATCAGAAACATCAACAACCACAAAAGTTACACATCAACCTACACCGTCCACTACAACACCAGAGCCACCCACAACCACAACAGCTACACCTTCACCACCCCCCTACAACAACCTCGGAACCATCAACAACCACAAAAGTTACCCGTCCACCTACACCATCCACTACAACGACTCCAAAGCCTACCACAACCACAAAAGCTACACCTACAACAACCCCTACAACTGAAGAACAATCTACAACTACAAAAATTACTCCTTCACCTACACAACCAACTACAAACACATTAGAACCACCAACAACCACTCAAGTTACACATCCCCCTACAACACTGCCTACAACTGTTGTGCCATCCACGTCTACAAAGGCTACACCTGCGCCAACCCCTACAGCAACTCAAGAACCATCTACAACCACAAAAGCTACTCCTTCACCTACACCATCCACTACAACAACATCAGAAACATCAACAACCACAAAAGTTACACATCAACCTACACCGTCCACTACAACACCAGAGCCACCCACAACCACAACAGCTACACCTTCACCACCCCCTACAACAACCTCGGAACCATCAACAACCACAAAAGTTACCCGTCCACCTACACCATCCACTACAATGACTCCAAGCCACCCACAACCACAACAGCTACAACCTTCACCACCCCCTACAACAACCTCGGAACCATCAACAACCACAAAGTTACCCGTCCACCTACACCATCCACTACAACGACTCCAAAGCCTCCCACAACCACACAGCTACACCTTCACCACCCCTATAACAACCTCGGAACCATCTACAACCACAAAAGCTACTCCTTCACCTACACCATCCACTACAACAACATCAGAAACATCAACAACCACAAAAGTTACACATCAACCTACACCGTCCATTACAACACCAGAGCCACCCACAACCACAACAGCTACACCTTCACCACCCCCTACAACAACCTCGGAACCATCAACAACCACAAAAGTTACCCGTCCACCTACACCATCCACTACAAAGACTCCAGAGCCACCCACAACCACAACAGCTACACCTTCACCACCCCCTACAACAACCTCGGAACCATCAACAACCACAAAAGTTACCCGTCCACCTACA